>JAWNND010000456.1:0-17300 GCA_035043265.1 Drosophila testacea
AACGAATGTTGGGTCTGAGTAATTGATCTTAAATTTGAACTTGCCCATTATATATATATATTATATATATATATTTTTTTTGTTTTTTTTTTCTATTTATTTTTACATTAAAGCATTTAACTTTTAATATTTTTTATCTATAATGTAACTAAAAACTTACCTGTCGATTGCACATAGTCGACATTAAATAAATAAATAAATAAAATGACGTGACCATTGTCGTCACATTCATAGAAAAATAGCGGACAGAAAGAGGTCAAAATAGTGAACATAATGTGACCATTGCCGTCACATTCATAGAAAAATGGCGGACAGAGAAAGGTCAAATCTGGTGGACATAATGTGACCATAAGTAGTCACATTTATAGAAACATGGCGGACAGAAAGAGTCACAAATGGTGGACATAATGTGACCATTATCGTCACATTCATAGAAAATGTCGCGGACAGAAAGAGGTCAAAATGGTGGACATAATGTGACCATTGTCGTCACATTCATAGAAAAATGGCGGACAGAAAGAGGTCAAAATGGTGGACATAATGTGACCATAGTCGTCACATTCATAGAAAAATGGCGGACAGAAAAAGGTCAAAATGGTGGACATAATGTGACCATTGTCGTCACATTCATAGAAAAATGGCGGACAGATAGACGTCAAACTGATGGACAATAATGTGTCCATAGGAGTCACAATTGATATGTGACCATTGTCGTCACATTCATAGAAAAATGGCGGACAGAAAGAGGTCAAAATGGTGGACATAATGTGACCATTGTCGTCACATTCATAGAAAAATGGCGGACAGAGAAAGGTCAAAATGGTGGACATAATGTGACCATAAGAGTCACATTTATAGATACATGGCGGACAGAAAGAGGACAAAATGGTGGATATAATGTGACCATTGTCGTCACATTCATAGAAATGTCGCGGATAGAAAGAGGTCAAAATGGTGGACATAATGTGACCATTGTCGTCACATTCATAGAAAAATGGCGGACAGAATGAGGTCAAAATGGTGAACATAATGTGACCATTGTCGCCACATTCATGGAAAAATGGCGGACAGAGAAAGGTCAAAATGGTGGATATAATGTGACCATTGTCGTCACATTCATAGAAAAATCGCGGACAGAAAGAGGTCAAAATGGTGGACATAATGTGACCATTGTCGTCACATTCATAGAAAAATGGTGGACAGAATGAGGTCAAAATGGTGGACATAATGTGACCATATGTCGTCACATTTATAGAAACATGGCGGACAGAAAGATGTCAAAATGGTGGACATAATGTGACCATTGTCGTCACATTCATAGAAAAATGGCGGACAGAAATGAGGTCAAAATGGTGGACATAATGTGACCATTGTCGTCACATTCATAGAAAAATGGCGGACAGAATGAGGTCAAAATGGTGAACATAATGTGACCATTGTCGCCACATTCATGGAAAAATGGCGGACAGAGAAAGGTCAAAATGGTGGATATAATGTGACCATTGTCGTCACATTCATAGAAATGTCGCGGATAGAAAGAGGTCAAAATGGTGTGACCATTGTCGTCACATTCATAGAAAAATGGTGGACAGAATGAGGTCAAAATGGTGGACATAATGTGACCATTGTCGTCACATTCGAAGAAACATGGCAGACGAAAAATGTCAAAATGGTGGACATAATGTGACCATTGTCGTCACATTCATAGAGAAATGGCGGAGAGAAAGAAGGTGAAAATGGTGGACATAATGTGACCATTGTCGTCACATTCATAGAAAAATGGCGGACAGAATGATGTCAAATTGGTGGTTATAATGCGACCATTGTCGCCACATTCATGGAAAAATGGCGGACAGAAATAGGTCAAAATGGTGGACATAATGTGTCGTCACATTCATGGAAAAATGGCGGACAGAAATAGGTCAAAATGTTGGACATAATGTGTCGTCACATTCATGGAGAAATGTGCGGACAGAAAGAAGTCAAAATGGTGGACATAATGTGTTCATAGTCGTCACATTCATAGAAAAATGGCGGACAGAATAGAGGTCAAAATGGTGGACATAATGTGACCATTTTCGTCACATTCATGGAATAAATGGCAGACAGAAAGAGGTCAAAATGGTGGACATAATGTGACCATTGTCGTCACATTCATAGAAAAATGGCGGACAGAAAGAGGTCAAAATGGTGGACATAATGTGACCACTGTCGTCACATTCGAAGAAACATGGCAAATGAAAAATGTGGACATGATGTGACCATTGTCCTTACATTCATGGAGAAATGGCGGTCAGATAGACGTCAAACTGATGGACATAATGTGACCATTGTCGTCACATTCAAAGAAAAATGGCGGAGAGAATGGGGTCAAAATGGTGGACATAATGTGACCATTGCCGTCACATTCATAGAAAAATGGCGGACAGAGAAAGGTCAAAATGGTGGACATAATGTGACCATAGTACGTACATTCATAGAAATGTGCGGACAGAAAGAGGTCAAAATGGTGGACATAATGTGACCATAGTCACATTACATACTTAGAAAAATGGCGGACAGAAAGAGGTCAAAACTGTGGACGTAATGTGACCACAGGCGAATCATTTATAGAAAAATGGCGGACAGAAAGAGGTCAAAATGGTGGACATAATGTGACCATAAGAGGTCACATTCATAGATAAATGGCGGACAGATAGATGTCAAGATGGTGAACATCATGTGAAAATTATCATCACATTCATAAAAAAATGGCGGACAGAAAGAGGTCAAAATGGTGGACATAATGTGACCATTGCTCGTCACACTCATAGAAAAATGGCGGACAGAAAGAGGGCAAAATGGTGGACATAAAGTGACCATTAGTCGTCACACTCAAAGAAAAATGGCAGGACGAAAGAGGTCGAAATGGTAGACATGATGTGACCATTGTCGTCACATTCACAGAAAACTAGAGGACAGAAAGAGGTCAATATAGTGCACATAATGTGACCATTGCCGTCACATTCATAATGGAAAATGGCGGACAGAGAAAGGTCAAAATGGTGGACATAATGTGTCTATAAGAGTCACATTTATAGATACATGGCGGACAAAAAGTGGACAAAATGGTGGATATAATGTGACCATTGTCGTCACATTCATAGAAATGTCGCGTATAGAAAGAGGTCAAAATGGTGGACATAATGTGACCATTGTCGTCACATATATAGATAAATGGCGGACAGAAAGAGGGCAAAATGGTGGACATGCTGTGACCATTGTCTTCACAATCAGAGAAAAATGGAGGACAGAAAGAGGTCAAAATGGTGAACATATTGCGACCATATGCGTCTTATTTATAGAAAAATAGCGGACCGAAAGAGGTCAAAATGGTGGACATAATGTGACCATTGTCGTCACATGGCGGACAGATAGATGTCAAAATGGTGGACATAATGTGACAATTATCGTCACACTCATAGAAAAATGGTGGACAGAAAGAGGTCAAAACTGTGGACATAATGTGACCACAGGCTTCTTATTTATAGAAAAATGGCGGACAGAAAGAGGTCAAAATGTTGGATATAATGTGACCATAGGAGTTACATTTATAAATATGTATATGTCGGACAGATAGATGTCAAAATGGTGGACATCATGTGTGTTGAGCTACTGAGCTTTTTCAGCAGCTGTAGATTAGCGAGTTTTTTAGCGAATAATTAATACACGATTTTATTAAGTTTAATATTAATTATTTATTTAGCCACTGAGGGCGATCCAAAAGCACTTTCAAACAATATGATTGCAGGCAGGCCCAATTTGCCTGTGCTTAGTTTAGCGAACAAAACGTTTTGGATTTATTACAAAATTGGCAAGTCGATCAGCGTAATCGATGCGCAGCAAAAGCGAGACGAAATCAAACTAAAACTATCAATGCTTGCACAAAGCAAAGAGCTAAGTAGATGTGTGCATTACAATATAAGTATAAGAGCGAGAATTTACGATAAGAGATTGATATGCAAATGAGAGCGCAAGGAGAAACATAGCAATTCACATAGGCAAGAATGTGAAAAGAGATTGCTGCTACGCAGAGCAGCTTACAATTTAAAAGACAAAGTAATTGTTGTTGTTTATGCTGCTGTGGTGCTGCTGTTTGGCTGCATGACCAAACATCCTCCCCCCGTTGAAAGACCAGGTTTTTCAACAACATCCGGCTTGGGTAGGACGCACAGCTTGCGAACAGCTCTTTTAGTGGTTCCAGTGGCCGTCTTCAGAATTGCCACCCGTGCAACGCCATCAGCTCCAGTGATCAGCTCTGTGATCCTTGCCAATGGCCACTTGAGAGGTGGCAGGTTCTCATCCTTCACCAAAACGACATCGTTGACGCTCAGGTTAGTCTGCGGTGCGCGCCATTTTGACCGCTGATTTAGGAGCGTAAGATACTCCTCTCGCCAACGGCCCCAGAAAATCTGCTGATAGTATGTAATCCGCTGCCATCGATCCAAACGGTTGAGATTTAGCCCAGTGAGGTCCGGTTCGGGGAACATGGCTAGCGGGGCTGTGCCCAAGAAATGAGCCGGTGTGAGGACATCTAAATCGTCAGGGTTTTCTGAAATTGGAACTAAAGGGCGAGAATTAATTACTGCAGCGATGTGGCACAAAAGAGTGCGCAAGTCGTCTTGAGGTAGCGTGGAAGGGCCAACAGCTCTGTAGAAATGGTGCTTTGCCGTCTTCACTGCTGCCTCCCAAAGCCCGCCAAAGTGGGGTGAGCGTGGTGGGATGAAACGCCATTCAATGTTGTCCAATAAACAGAATTCGTCAATGGCCTGTTGATGTTTGCTGCTGAGGAGCAGCTGCCGCAATTCTGCCAACTCGTTCTTGGCGCCGACGAAGTTAGTGGCGTTATCCGACCATATGCGAGCTGGTTTGCCACGAGTTAAGATGAATCGTCTAAGTGCGCTGAGGAATGCTCCAGTAGACAAATCGTTAACAAGCTCAAGATGCACAGCCTTCGTTGCGAAGCATATGAAAATACAAACGTAGCATTTTACTGGTGCACGATTCCGAACTTCGCTCTTGTAATATAATGGGCCACAGAAATCAATGCCAGTCACCATGAACGCATGCGATCCAGTCACTCGATCCTTCGGCAGATCAGCCATTATATGTTCAGCCAAGCGTGGTTTTGCCCGAAAGCAAATTATGCACTTTGCAACAGTGCTGGTAACAGTTTTGCGCCCTCCAATGGGCCAGTACTGCATGCGAATTTGCGCAAGTAGCGAACGTGGTCCAGCGTGCAAGGTTCTGCGATGGTAGTCCATTATGATCGCTCGAGTTGCTGGATGCTGCCTTGGCAAAATTGCAGGATGCTGCGCCTCAAAGTTTAATATGGACTTCTTCAAACGACCGCCTACGCGCAGCAGACCCTTGTCATCTATAAAGGGTGCTAAAGAGGCCAATGAGCTGGATGATAGCACTTGTTGCCCACTCTTAAGCCGTTTGTAGTCCTCAGATAGATGAGCTGCTTGAATACACCGGATAATAATCCGCGTGCCGTGCTGCACATCCTCTATAGTGAGTCCAGGGTGTCTGATTCGTCGACAAAACTTGTGAACATAGGCAAAGACATGCTGCAGTTTTTGCCATGTGTTGACAAATTTGCAGTTTGCAGCCATATCCTCAATGCCAATGGTTGCAATGAGAGCCCTTTTTCTCACTTCAGGCAGCGACTTTATGGCAAGACATGATTCAGGCCATTCACACTTATCTTTGCCAAGGAAATCTGGTCCATAGATCCAAAGTGTGGAGTCTACTAATTCGCTGGGAAGCGCTCCTCTTGACAAGATGTCAGCAGGGTTGACCTTAGTAGGTACGTAGTGCCATTCCATGCCAGCAGTTGCATCTTGAATGAAAGAGATTCGATTAGAGGCGAAAATTTGAAATCTTGAGGGTTCATCTCGTATCCAGGACAAAACTACTGCAGAGTCAGACCAACAATAGAAGGGACAAGGGAACAAATTCATTTGCTGCAGCTCTTGCATGAGGCGTGCCAGCAAAACTGCTCCACAGAGTTCCAGTTTAGGCACCGTTAGCGTCTTCAATGGAGCCACGCGAGATTTTGCACAAAGGAGATGCACTTCTCGCTTTCCATGAGCCATAGATACCACGTAGATGCATCCACCATATGCATTTATGGACGCGTCACAGAATCCATGTACTCCCACAACGCTCTGAGGCAGATGAGCCAAACGAGGAAACTTCAGATGCTGAGTGCTGCTGATATCAGCTGACAGATTCAGCCACGATGAGTTAAGTGCTGCAGGCAGGCTCTCGTCCCACTCCACCTTCTCCCTCCAAAGCTGTTGCAAGAAGATTTTGGACTTTGTGATAGTGGGGCAAATAAGTCCAAGAGGATCGTAGAATCGAGCTATGGCGGAC
This sequence comes from Drosophila testacea, assembly GCA_035043265.1. Classification (NCBI taxonomy): domain Eukaryota; kingdom Metazoa; phylum Arthropoda; class Insecta; order Diptera; family Drosophilidae; genus Drosophila; species Drosophila testacea. Next base: position 6,421 of record JAWNND010000456.1, read on the forward strand.
AGAACAGATCGTTTCGTTGGTTTCAAAGGCGACTGAATGGGCGAAAACGAGAATAGCAGTTTATCAGAAACAGGATCCCATGCTAGGCCGAGCGTTTTGGTAATGTCGCTACCATCATCAAACTTTAAGAATGTGTCTTTATCCGAGTCAGGTATTTCTTGCAGTACAGATGAGTTGTTTGAGCACCATTTTCGAATTTTAAAGTTGCCACGATCTAATAGACCCGTAACCTGACTCTGTATATCCAGAACTTCAGCTACGGATTGGCCACCAGTGATCAAGTCATCCACGTAAAAATCCCTTTTAACGATTTTTGCACCAATGGGGAAGGATTCTTGCTCGTCAGATGCAAGCTGTTGCATGGCACGAACTGACAAAAATGATGCGGACTTTGTGCCGTATGTCACTGTATCCAGCTTGTACGCCTGTATCCTTTGCTGAGGTGCATCACGCCACAAAATGCATTGCAAGTAGCTGTCAGAATCTGCCATTCTGACGCATCGATACATTTTGCAGATGTCTCCAGTTAACGCTACGGGAAATGTGCGAAATTGAAGCAAAGTACTGAAGAGTTTCGGCTGTATAGTAGGACCTGCCATGAGTAGCTCGTTCAAGGAGAATCCTGACGATGTGCTGGCAGACCCGTCGAAGACGACACGGAGTTTAGTTGAAGTACTTTCTTCTTTAATGACGCAATGGTGAGGTAGAAAGTATTTGCAGTGGTTTAGCGAGGACTCTGCTACAGGCGACATGTGATTCAGTGCTAGGTACTCAGCAATAAATTCCGAATATTGAGCCTTGCGCTCAGGAAAACGCTCGAGTTTTCTCTCTAGATTGAGAAAACGACGATATGCTTGCTGGTAGGAGTCGCCAAGCATCTCCAAACTAGATTTAAGTGGCAAACGAACTGAGTATTCGCCTGTGGCCAAGCGCGAGAAATTGGCAACAAAATGATCTTCACAGTCTTGTTCTTCTTTGGTGTACTTCGATACAGCTTCATCAGCCTTCTCAATCTCCCAAAAACGGCGCACAATGTCATCCATCCTAATCTCAGCTTGCAACCTATCGCTATCAGCAGATTGTGTTGCTAATAGAGCGGATTTTTTCGAGCGTGTGTTGGTTCCTCCAGTAACTATCCATCCAAGCCGAGTTTTTTGTAGAAGTGGAAGACCAGAAGAAAGCTTGATTTGGCCGACACAAAGGAGATCAAAGAATAAGCCCGCTCCAATGAGCAAATCTATCTTACGAGATCTAAAGAAATCTGGATCTGCTAGGCGAATATTTTCCGGAATGTTCCAAGTACCTGGGCTTACTGTCATGCTTGGTTGATTGTCAGTTATTGCAGGAGCAACTAAGGCAGTGATATTTGCCGCGTACTCGGAAGTTTGCGATTTCAACTGCACATCAACTGAAAATCCTTCTGAGCAAAAGTGAGCATGGCCTAGTCCAGAAACAAGAGCAGATGATTTAGTTCGACGAAGTTGCAATTGATGAGCCAAAAATGAAGTGATTATGTGCAATTGCGAACCAGAGTCGAGCAATGCACGGCACGGCACCCATTGACCAGAACGATTCTTTATGCTAACAACAGCAGTGGCAAGAAGCACAAAATCTGGATTCAGATGTTGTGCTAACAGAGAAGTAGAGTGCGGCGAAAGTGAAGGATTTGCCGAAGATCCTGTTTGCTGAGAGACAGTCATAGTGCCTTGCGCTTGAGTCACCGTGGGTTGCGAGTTAAGATGCAGCAAGGTATGATGTTTGCGGCCACATATGCGGCAGGCAGTAGAGCTACAATTTCGTACCTGATGTCCCTTTTTTAGACAATTCAGGCAGAGCGATAACCGTTTGGCTTCTTTGAGGCGAATCTGGGGCGTTATATTTGCGAATTGTGGACACAAATATATCGAATGCCCTGCGTTATTGCAAAAAACGCAACCATTTGTGGAAATATTGTTAGTGGCAATCAAAGAGTTTCTACTGTGGTTAGTGTTTCTATTCTTTCCCACCTGAGAGTTAACTGTGTATGCTGCAGTTGCATGTTCCACATTTTCCAACTTCAGACAGCGCTTCTCTAGAAACGTGGTGAACTGCTCACACGTTGGAATCTCGTCTGTTGAGGCTGCTTCTTCCCATTTGGCCTGGGTGATACTGTCCAACTTCTGCATCAATGAGTGTATGATGATGCTGTTGGCGATTTGCTCCACATTGCCCATCGATTTCAATGCACGCAGATTTGCATTGACTATGTCAGAAATCCCACGCAGCTTCACGGCCGACGCCGACTCTACTCTCTGAGTGCCAAGAATGCCGTTCACTATGTGTGCCTGAAAGATTAAACGTTTATTGTTAAAGCGTTTCTGCAACAAGTCTTTTGCCACTATGTAGTTGGTGCTACTGATCTCCAATGATCTTATGGTCTCCAAGGCTGTTCCCTTTAAACAGGTCCTTAGATGCTGAAGCTTTTCGATATCCGAGAGTCCCTGGTCCTGATCAATGACGGTGGTGAACATTGACATAAAGTCAGAATATTCCGTATAGCCGCCACTGAACTCAGGCAGCTTCAGCTCAGGCAAACAGCTTCTCCTTGGGTATGATATAGTAGCAGCCTCCTGCTGCATCGATATATCACCTCGCACTGTAGAACACGCTTGCACTCCTAATTTTCGTTTGTTCATTTCGCGCCGTAGTTTTGATTTAACTTCAATAATCAGCTCTTCAAAGTTATCGCGCAGCTGACTACCGATTTCGTTAAAGTCAGATTCTTCTAGACTGTCATGCACTAGAATAAAAGACTCTTCGGTCTTCTCAAATAGCTCTAAACGCACTTCGAGCTGTTCATCTGCGTCATTTGCTCAACATGCTGCGAACTTAATGCACTTGCAGACTTTTGGGCATGACTATAAATGGACTTGGCCTTACGTTTGAAAAACTCTGTTTTATTTTCAAACGTTAAGACTGTCTCATTATTTGACATTATTCACTTTCACTAAGAGACTGCAGTACAAGAAGCGAAACTGTGTGTGTTTGTTTGTGTTCACAAATGCAGTTGACAACAGCTGTACAATTGCACAGAAAACGCGATAGAACTGTGCACACGAAATCGAGCAAAGGGAAACCGAAAATTAGGGTCAACAAACTTTGGCTAGCGGCGCGCTAGCCAGCGAACGAGAGCGAAAACGAAAAACGTAAGCGGCGATTACTGCAATAGCAAGTGCAGTTGTTGGCTTGTTTGTTTGCGGTATGTAAATTACAGCAAACACAAGAACTGTTTGATTTACAACTGTTTTTTTTTATTTAAATGTTTTAATCACAAAATTCAATGTTTATTTATTAACGTAATTAATAAATAATAACCAATAAACTGTATATAATTAAGAAAGAATCACGTCGGGGTCACCAAAAATGTTGAGCTACTGAGCTTTTTCAGCAGCTGTAGATTAGCGAGTTTTTTAGCGAATAATTAATACACGATTTTATTAAGTTTAATATTAATTATTTATTTAGCCACTGAGGGCGATCCAAAAGCACTTTCAAACAATATGATTGCAGGCAGGCCCAATTTGCCTGTGCTTAGTTTAGCGAACAAAACGTTTGAGATTTATTACAAAATTGGCAAGTCGATCAGCGTAATCGATGCGCAGCAAAAGCGAGACGAAATCAAACTAAAACTATCAATGCTTGCACAAAGCAAAGAGCTAAGTAGATGTGTGCATTACAATATAAGTATAAGAGCGAGAATTTACGATAAGAGATTGATATGCAAATGAGAGCGCAAGGAGAAACATAGCAATTCACATAGGCAAGAATGTGAAAAGAGATTGCTGCTACGCAGAGCAGCTTACAATTTAAAAGACAAAGTAATTGTTGTTGTTTATGCTGCTGTGGTGCTGCTGTTTGGCTGCATGACCAAACAATGTGAAAATTATCTTCACATTCATAGGAAAATGGCGGACAGAAAGAGGTTAAAATGGTGGACATAATGTGACAATTATCGTCACACTCATAGAAATATGACGGACAGAAAGAGGTCGAAATTGTGGACATAATGTGACCATAGGAGACACATTTATAGATAAATGGCGTACAGAAAGAGGTCAGAATGGTGGACGCAATGTGACAGTTATCGTCACATTCATAGTAAAATGGTGGACAGAAAGAGGTCAAAGCTGTGGACATAATGTGTTCATAGTCGTCACATTCTTAGAAAAATGGCGGACAGATAGAGGTCAAAAAAGTGAACATCATGTGAAAATTATCATCACATTCATGGAAAAATGGCGGACAGAAAAAGGTCAGAATGGTGGACATAATGTGACAATTATCGTCACAATGGCGGACAGAAAGAGGTCAAAATGGTGGACATAATGTGACAATTATCGTCACACTCATCGAAAAATGGCGGACAGAAAGAGGCCAAAATAGTGGACATAATGTGACCATAGGAGTCACATTTATAGATAAGAGGCCAAAATGGTGGACATAATGTGACCATTGTCGTCAAATTTATAGAAAAATGGCGAACAGAAAGAGGTCAAAATGGTGGACATAATGTGACAGTTATCGTCACATTCATAGAAAAATGGCGGACAGACAGAGGTCAAAATGGTGGACATCATGTGAAAATTATCATCACGTTCATAAAAAAATGGCGGACAGAAAAAGGTCAGAATGGTCGACATAATGGGACAATTATCGTCACACTCATAGAATGGATAGAAAGAGGTCAAAATGGTGTGACCATTGTCGTCACATTCATAGAAAAATGGTGGACAGAATGAGGTCAAAATGGTGGACATAATGTGACCATTGTCGTCACATTCGAAGAAACATGGCAGACGAAAAATGTCAAAATGGTGGACATGATGTGACCATTGTCCTTACATTCATAGAGAAATGGCGGTCAGATAGACGTCAAACTGATGGACATAATGTGACCATTGTCGTCACATTCAAAGAAAAATGGCGGAGAGAATGGGGTCAAAATGGTGAACATAATGTGACCATTGCCGTCACATTCATAGGAAAAATGGCGGACAGAGAAAGGTCAAAATGGTGGATATAATGTGACCATTGTCGTCACATTCATAGAAATGTCGCGGATAGAAAGAGGTAAAAATGGTGGACATAATGTGACCATAGAGAGAATGGGGTCAAAATGGTGGACATAATGTGACCATTGCCGTCACATTAATAGATAAAAGGCAGACAGAAAGAAGTCAAAATGGTGGACATAATGTGACCATTGTCGTCACATTCATAGAAAAATAGAGGACAGAAAGAGGTCAAAATAGTGAACATAATGTGACCATTTTCGTCACATTCATGGAAAAATGGCGGACAGAAATAGGTCAAAATGGTGGACATAATGTGTCGTCACATTCATGGAAAAATGGCGGACAGAAATAGGTCAAAATGTTGGACATAATGTGTCGTCACATTCATGGAGAAATGTGCGGACAGAAAGAAGTCAAAATGGTGGACATAATGTGTTCATAGTCGTCACATTCATTGAAAAATGGCGGACAGAAAGCGGTCAGAATGGTGGGCATGATGTGACCATTGTCACATTCATAGAGAAATGGCGGACAGAAAGTGGTCAGAATGGTGGACATAATGTGATCATTGTCTTAACATTTATAGAAAAATTGCGGACAGAAGGCGGTCAAAACTGTGGACATATTGCGACCATAGGCGTCTTATTTATAGATAAATAGCGGACCGAAAGAGGTCAAAATGGTGGACATAATGTGACCATTGTCGTCACATTAAAAGAAACATGGCAGACAGAAAGAGGTCAAAATGGTGGACATGATGTGACAGTTATCGTCACATTAATAGAAAAATGGTGGACAGAAAGAGGTCAAAGCTGTGAACATAATGTGATCATAGTCGTCAGATTCATAGAAATATGGCGGACAGAAAGAAGTCAAGATGGTGGACATAATGTGACAATTATCGTCACACTCATAGAAAAATGGTGGACAGAAAGAGGTCACTTCTGTGGCCATAATGTGACCACAGGCGTCTTATTTATTGCCGTCACATTCATAGAAAAATGGCGGATAGAAAGAGGTCAAAATAGTGGACATAATGTGACCATTGTCGTCACATTCATAAAAAATGTAGGGCGGACAGAGGTCAAAATGGTGGACATATTGTGACTATTGTCGTCAAAAACATAAAAAAATTGCGGACAGAAAGAGGTCAAAATGGTGGACATAATCTGCCTATAGGCGTTACATACAGAAAAAGTGGCGGACAGAAAGAGGTCAAAATGGTGGACATAATGTGACCATAGTCGTCACATTCATAGAAAAATGGCGGACAGAGAAAGGTCAAAATGGTGGACATAATGTGACCATAAGCGTCACATTTATAGATACATGGCGGACAGAAAGAGTACAAAATGGTGGATATAATGTGACCATTGTCGTCACATTCATAGAAATGTCGCGGATAGAAAGAGGTCAAAATGGTGGACATAATGTGACCATTGTCGTCACATTCATAGAAAAATGGTGGACAGAATGAGGTCAAAATGGTGGACATAATGTGACCATTGTCGTCACATTCGAAGAAACATGGCAGACGAAAAATGTCAAAGTGGTGGACATAATGTGACCATTGTCGTCACATTCATAGAAAAATGGCGGACAGAAAGAGGTCAAAATGGTGGACATAATGTGACCATTGTCGTCACATTCAAGAAACATGGCAGACGAAAAACGTCAAAATGGTGGACATAATGTGACCATTGTCGTCACATTCATAGAAAAATGGCGGACAGAAAGAGGTCAAAATGGTGGACATAATGTGACCATTGTCGTCACATTCATAGAAAAATGGCGGACAGAATGATGTCAAATTGGTGGTTAATAATGCAAATGATGGCACAGTAATGTGACATATGTCGTCACATTCATGGAAAAATGGCGGACAGAAATAGGTCAAAATGTTGGACATAATGTGTCGTCACATTCATGGAGAAATGTGCGGACGAAAGAAGTCAAAATGGTGGACATAATGTGTTCATAGTCGTCACATTCATAGAAAAATGGCGGACAGAAAGTGGTCAGAATGGTGGACATAATGTGACCATTGTCTTAACATTTATAGAAAACTTGCGGACAACGTCATGGAATAGAAGGTCAGAAATGAAGTAGAAGTCAAAATGGTGGACTAATGTGACCATTTTCGTCACAATCATGGAACAATGGCAGACGAAAGAGGTCAAAATGGTGGACATAATGTGACCATAGTCGTCACATTCAAAGAAACATGGCAGACAGAAAGAGGTCAAAATGGTGGACATGATGTGACAGTTATCGTCACATTCATAGAAAAATGGTGGACAGAAAGAGGTCAAAGCTGTGGACATAATGTGTTCATAGTCGTCAGATTCATAGAAAAATGGCGGACAGAAAGAGTTCAAAATGGTAGACATAGTGTGACCATTGTCGTCACATTCGAAGAAACATGGCAGACGAAAAACGTCAAACTGGTGGACATAATGTGACCATTGTCGTCACATTCAAAGAGAAATGGCGGACAGAATGGAGGTAAAAATGCTGGACATAATGTGACCATTGTCGTCACATTCATAGAGAAATGGCGTACAGAAAGAAGGTGACAATGGTGTAACAGAATGTGACCATTGTCGTCACATTCATGGAAATGTCGTGGATAGAAAGAGGTCAAAATAGTGAACATAATATCACCATTGTCGTCAAATTCATAGAGAAATGGCGGACAGAATGTGTCAAATTGGTGGTTATAATGCGAGCATTTTCGCCACATTTATGGAAAAATGGCGGACAGAAATAGGTCAAAATGGTGGACATAATGTGACCAATTTTCGTCACATTCATGAAAAAATGGCGGACAGAATGAGGTCAAAATGGTGGAGATATTAAGACCATTGTCGTCACGTTCACAGAAAAATGGCGGACAGAATAAGATCAAAGTGGTGGACATAATGTGACCATAGTCGTTACATACATAGAAAAATTGCGGACAGAATAAGATCAAAGTGGTGGACATAATGTGACCATAGTCGTTACATATATAGAAAAATGGCGGACAGAAAGAGGTCAAAATGGTGGACATAATGTGACCATTGTCGTCACCTTCAAAGAAAAATGAAGAACGAGGTCAAAATGGTGGACTTAATGTGACCATAGTCGTCACATTCCTGGAAAAATTGCGGACAGAATGAGGTCAAAGTGGTGGACATAATGTGATCATAGTCGACACATACATAGAAGAATGGCTGATAGATAGAGGTCAAAGCTGTTGACATATTCTGACCATAGTCGTCACATACATAGAAAAATTGCGTACATAATGAGGTCAAAATGGTGGACATAATGTGACCATTGTCGTCACACTCATAGAAAAATGGCAGACAGAATGAGGTCAAAATGGTGGACATAATGTGACCATTGCCGTCACATTCCTGGAAAAATTGCTGACAGAATGAGGTCAAAGTGGTGGACATAATGTGAACATAGTCGTCACATACATAGAAGAATGTCGGAGAGATAGAAGTCAAAACTATGGACATATTGTGACCATAGTCGTCACATTCATAGAAAAATGGGGGAGAGAAAGAGGTCAAAATGGTGGACAAAACGTGACCATTTTCGTCACATTCATGGAAAAATGGAGGCAGAATGAGGTCAAAATGGTGGAGATATTCTGACCAATTTTCGTCACATTCATGGAAAAATGGCGGCAGAATGAGGTCAAAATGGTGGAGATATTAAGACCACTTGTCGTCACATTCACAGAAAAATGGCGGACAGAATAGAGGTCAAAGTGGTGGACATAATGTGACCACATTAAAAGAAACTTGGCATACAGAAAGAGGTCAAAATGGTGGACATGATGTGACAGTTATCGTTACATTCATAGAAAAATGGCGGACAGAGAAAGGTCAAAGTGGTGGACATAATGTGACCATAGACGTTACATTATAGAAAAATGGCGGACAGAAAGAGGTCAAAGTGGTGGACATAATGTGACCATAGTCGTCACATTCATAGAAAAATGGCGGACAGAAAAGGGTCAAAATGGTAGACATAATGTGACCATGGTCGTCACATTCGAAGAAACATGGCAGACGAAAAATGTCAAAATGGTGGACATAATGTGACCATTGTCGTCACATTCATAGAGAAATGGCGGACAGAAAGAAGGTGAAAATGGTGGACATAATGTGACCATTGTCGTCACATTCATAGAAATGTCGAGGATAGAAAAAGGTCAAAATAGTGAACATAATTTCACCATTGTCGTCAAATTCATAGAAAAATGGCGGACAGAAAGAGGTCAAAATGGTGGATATAATGTGACCATAGTCGTCACGTTCATAGAAAAATGGCGGACAGAAAGATGTCAAAATGGTGGACATAATGTGACCATTGTCGTCACATTCATAGAAAAATGGCGGACAGAAAGAGGTCAAAAGTGTGGACATAATGTGACCATTGTCGGCACATTCAAGAAAATGGCGGACAGAAAGAGGTTAAAGTTGTGACATAATGTGACATGCGTCACATTCAAAGATAAATGGCGGACAGAAAGAGGTCAAAATGGTGGACATAATGTGACCATTGTCGTCACATTCATAGAAAAATGGCGGACAGAAAGAGGTCAAAATGGTGGACATAATGTGACCATTGTCGTCACATTCATAGAAAAATGGCGGACAGAAAGAGGTCAAAATGGTGGACATAATGTGACCATTGTCGTCACATTCATAGAAAAATGGCGATAGAAAGAGGTCAAAATGGTGGACATAATGTGACCATTGTCGTCACATTCATAGAAAAATGGTGGACAGAAAGAGGTCAAAATGGTGGACATAATGTGACCATTGTCGTCACATTCATAGAAATGTCGCGGATAGAAAGAGGTCAAAATGGTGGACATAATGTGACCATAAGAGTCACATTAATAGATAAAATGGCAGACAGAAAGAGGTCAAAATGGTGGACATAATGTGACCATTGTCGTCACATTCATAGAAAAATGGAGGACAGAAAGAGGTCAAAATGGTGAACATAATGTGACCATTGTCGTCACATTCATAGAAAAATGGCGGACAGAAATAGGTCAAAATGGTGGACATAATGTGACCATTGTCGTCACATTCATAGAAAAATGGCGGACAGAAATAGGTCAAAATGTTGGACATAATGTGCTCGTCACATTCATGGAGAAATGTGCGGACAGAAAGAGGTCAAAATGGTGGACATAATGTGATCATAGTCGTCACATTCATTGAAAAATGGCGGACAGAAAGAGGTCAGAATGGTGGACATAATGTGATCATTGTCCTCACATTCATAGAGAAATGGCGGTCAGATAGACGTCAAACTGATGGACATAATGTGACCATTGTCGTCACATTCAAAGAAAAATGGCGGAGAGAATGGGGTCAGAATGGTGGACATAATGTGACCATTCGTCACATTCATAGAGAAATGGCGGACAGAAAGTGGTCAGAATGGTGGACATAATGTGATCATTGTCTTAACATTTATAGAAAAATTGCGGACAGAAGGCGGTCAAAACTGGTGGACATATTGCGACCATAGGCGTCTCATTTATAGATAAATAGCGGACCGAAAGAGGTCAAAATGGTGGACATAATGTGACCATTTTCGTCACAATCATGGAAAAATGGCAGACAGAAAGAGGTCAAAATGGTGGACATAATGTGACCATTGTCGTCACATTAAAAGAAACATGGCAGACAGAAAGAGGTCAAAATGGTGGACATGATGTGACAGTTATCGTCACATTAATAGAAAAATGGTGGACAGAAAGAGGTCAAAGCTGTGAACATAATGTGTTCATAGTCGTCAGATTCATAG
>JAWNND010000458.1:0-57632 GCA_035043265.1 Drosophila testacea
CAGAATCTAACAGAATAATGTTAAAAGCCTGTGACGCGCCAAACTTCGATGGCCGCTTTGCGGTTTTTTGTTTTGGTTTCTTGTTTTGCTTTGTGTGTACCTACAAAACATATGATGAAAAGTTGCCACACTTCATATTATGTTGTTGTTGTTACAAATCTGAATTTTGTCTATTTCAAAGTTGATTCGAAGCAATGCCCTCAGCCTGCGCTTACCCTACGCTGATTGGGCGTTATGTGCGAGTAAAATGAAATGACTTAATAATAAGTAAATGCGTGCAATATTTAATTTAATTAATTTTATTATACCCTTGCAGAGGGTATTATAATTTTGTCGCGATATGTGTAACGCATTGAAGAAAGCCTCACAGACCCTTTAAAGTATATATATTCTTGATCAGGGCGACGAGATGAGTCGATATAGCCATGTCCGTCTGTCTGTCTGTTTCTATGCAAACTTCTCAAATTTTTTTATTAAATGTAATTGTCGAACACATAATTCTATATTCTTGATCAGGGCGACGAGCTGAGTCGATATAGCCATGTCCGTCTGTCCGTCTGTCTGTCCGTGTGTCCGTGTGTCCGTCTGTTTCTATGCAAACTAGTCTCTCAGTTTTGGAGCTTTCTTGATGAAACTTGGTACAGGTCCGTCTTTTTGCTGCACGCAGTACATATTTGTGGGTACCGGTCGGATCGGAAAACTATATCATATAGCTGCCATAGGAACGAACGGTTGGAAATAAACATTTAGTATGAAAAACTTTTTTGTTTCTCAAAATATCTGCACCAAATATACACATTGTGTGTTTGATTATGTTTTAAACAGGCTGACCAAATTTGGTGTAAATCGGACTACTATATCATATAGCTGCCATAGGAACGATCGGTTCGGAATCATTATTTAGTATAAAAAACTTTTTTTGTTTCTCAAAATATCTCAACAAAATATACACATTGTGTGTTTGATTATGTTCTAAACACGCTGACCAAATTTGGTGTAAATCGGACTACTATATCATATAGCTGCCATAGGATCGATCGGCTCAAAATCAACATTTAACAAATTTTGACTGAATCAACTGAGATCGAAAATTCTCATTTTTAAAGTTTTCAGTACTTGATTCAAGAATAAAGTGTACTTAATTCTAGAATACAATCTTAAAAATCGTACTTGAAAATCGAACTTGAAATAAGTGCGTCGTCCTCAAATATAGTAATTCCGTACTTGGTTCGATATCTAGTTCGAATTGTTGAGTATTAAGTCGAAATACTTGATTTTTTCTCTCTGTGTAGATCCCAGCTCGTCGGCAAACTTTACGAAGCTTGTTGATCCCAGCCGAGCGAGCAACGAACATAGCAGAGATTGCCGAGCAGAGAGAAACGATTTACGACTTGATTGCATCAGTTTCGTAGCGACCTTACAGCAGGAGACTCTCCTGAGGAGAGTAGTCTCTGTGTCGCTTGCTCTCTCATGTTTTTTTTTGAGGACAGACAAAATGTTCATGTATTTGTGGGTGGGTTTTATGAAAGCTGGCTACAGCGCGTTGCGTTGATCAGTAGTGAGCAATAATTTTCAGCAATAATGTAATAAGCATTAAAGTCAGCATTAATGTCAGCAATGGAAAAGTCAGCAATAATGTCAGCAATAATGTCATCAATAATATCAGCATTAACGTCAGCAATGAAAAAGTCAGCAATAATGTCAATTATTATGTCAGCATTATTGCTGAATCAGAACAAAGAGTTTTATATATAAGTTAACACCCTGCATGTCAAAATATACACATTGTGTGTTTGATTAAGTTCTAAACACGCTGACCAAATTTGGTGTAAATCGGACTACTATATCATATAGCTGCCATAGGATCGATCGGTTCAAAATCAACATTTAACAAGTTTTGACTGAATCAACTGAGATCGAAAATTCTCATTTTTAAAGTTTTCAGTACTTGATTCAAGAATAAAGTGTACTTAATTCTAGAATACAATCTTAAAAATCGTACTTGAAAATCGAACTTGAAATAAGTGCGTCGTCCTCAAATATAGTAATTCCGTACTTGGTTCGATATCTAGTTCGAATTGTTGAGTATTAAGTCGAAATACTTGATTTTTTCTCTCTGTGTAGATCCCAGCTCGTCGGCAAACTTTACGAAGCTTGTTGATCCCAGCCGAGCGAGCAACGAACATAGCAGAGATTGCCGAGCAGAGAGAAACGATTTACGACTTGATTGCATCAGTTTCGTAGCGACCTTACAGCAGGAGACTCTCCTGAGGAGAGTAGTCTCTGTGTCGCTTGCTCTCTCATGTTTTTTTTGAGGACAGACAAAATGTTCATGTATTTGTGGGTGGGTTTTATGAAAGCTGGCTACAGCGCGTTGCGTTGATCAGTAGTGAGCAATAATTTTCAGCAATAATGTAATAAGCATTAAAGTCAGCATTAATGTCAGCAATGGAAAAGTCAGCAATAATGTCATCAATAATATCAGCATTAACGTCAGCAATGAAAAAGTCAGCAATAATGTCAATTATTATGTCAGCATTATTGCTGAATCAGAACAAAGAGTTTTATATATAAGTTAACACCCTGCATGTCAAAATATACACATTGTGTGTTTGATTAAGTTCTAAACACGCTGACCAAATTTGGTGTAAATCGGACTACTATATCATATAGCTGCCATAGGATCGATCGGTTCAAAATCAACATTTAACAAGTTTTGACTGAATCAACTGAGATCGAAAATTCTCATTTTTAAAGTTTTCAGTACTTGATTCAAGAATAAAGTGTACTTAATTCTAGAATACAATCTTAAAAATCGTACTTGAAAATCGAACTTGAAATAAGTGCGTCGTCCTCAAATATAGTAATTCCGTACTTGGTTCGATATCTAGTTCGAATTGTTGAGTATTAAGTCGAAATACTTGATTTTTTCTCTCTGTGTAGATCCCAGCTCGTCGGCAAACTTTACGAAGCTTGTTGATCCCAGCCGAGCGAGCAACGAACATAGCAGAGATTGCCGAGCAGAGAGAAACGATTTACGACTTGATTGCATCAGTTTCGTAGCGACCTTACAGCAGGAGACTCTCCTGAGGAGAGTAGTCTCTGTGTCGCTTGCTCTCTCATGTTTTTTTGAGGACAGACAAAATGTTCATGTATTTGTGGGTGGGTTTTATGAAAGCTGGCTACAGCGCGTTGCGTTGATCAGTAGTGAGCAATAATTTTCAGCAATAATGTAATAAGCATTAAAGTCAGCATTAATGTCAGCAATGGAAAAGTCAGCAATAATGTCAGCAATAATGTCATCAATAATATCAGCATTAACGTCAGCAATGAAAAAGTCAGCAATAATGTCAATTATTATGTCAGCATTATTGCTGAATCAGAACAAAGAGTTTTATATATAAGTTAACACCCTGCATGTCAAAATATACACATTGTGTGTTTGATTAAGTTCTAAACACGCTGACCAAATTTGGTGTAAATCGGACTACTATATCATATAGCTGCCATAGGATCGATCGGTTCAAAATCAACATTTAACAAGTTTTGACTGAATCAACTGAGATCGAAAATTCTCATTTTTAAAGTTTTCAGTACTTGATTCAAGAATAAAGTGTACTTAATTCTAGAATACAATCTTAAAAATCGTACTTGAAAATCGAACTTGAAATAAGTGCGTCGTCCTCAAATATAGTAATTCCGTACTTGGTTCGATATCTAGTTCGAATTGTTGAGTATTAAGTCGAAATACTTGATTTTTTCTCTCTGTGTAGATCCCAGCTCGTCGGCAAACTTTACGAAGCTTGTTGATCCCAGCCGAGCGAGCAACGAACATAGCAGAGATTGCCGAGCAGAGAGAAACGATTTACGACTTGATTGCATCAGTTTCGTAGCGACCTTACAGCAGGAGACTCTCCTGAGGAGAGTAGTCTCTGTGTCGCTTGCTCTCTCATGTTTTTTTTTGAGGACAGACAAAATGTTCATGTATTTGTGGGTGGGTTTAATGAAAGCTGGCTACAGCGCGTTGCGTTGATCAGTAGTGAGCAATAATTTTCAGCAATAATGTAATAAGCATTAAAGTCAGCATTAATGTCAGCAATGGAAAAGTCAGCAATAATGTCAGCAATAATGTCATCAATAATATCAGCATTAACGTCAGCAATGAAAAAGTCAGCAATAATGTCAATTATTATGTCAGCATTATTGCTGAATCAGAACAAAGAGTTTTATATACAAGTTAACACCCTGCATGTCAAAATATACACATTGTGTGTTTGATTAAGTTCTAAACACGCTGACCAAATTTGGTGTAAATCGGACTACTATATCATATAGCTGCCATAGGAACGATCGGTTCGAAAACAACATTTAGTATGAAAAACTTTTTTGTTTCTCAAAATATCTCAACCAAATATACACATTGTGTGTTTGATTGAGTTTTAACAAGGCTGACCAAATTTGGTGTAAATCGGAATACTATATCATATAGCTGCCATAGGAACGATCGGTTCGAAAACAACATTAAGTATGAAAAACTTTTTTGTTTCTCAAAATATCTCAACAAAATATACACATTGTGTGTTTGATTATGTTCTAAACACGCTGTCCATTATTGTCAGGGTATGGGGTGATTTAGAAAGTTGGTTCCTCAATTGTTTTAGTAGGAATATGAGACATCAAGAATATCTCATTGGTAACTGTATTATACCAGGCAGAAGTTTTTATGTTTAAAAGATTTTCATAATGAATGTTGTTAAGTTGGTCATGTTTTAGTAATTTAGGATTAAAAATTCACAATCGTGTGAGCTGTGAACCCATTTCGATATCTTCAATGTATTCAGTGAATTGCTCAATATTAAATATAAATTGGTTGAGTTTTTGTTCTGTCCGAATAGTATTAGTTTGATTATTGATCATTTTAATACCATTATTAAGGCTGTCAATGATATGATTTAGATTACTGACTTGTATGGTATTTTGTGGGGAGCACGGCCGGACCATCCCGACCGATGCGCCCCATGCTGACCGCTGACAGGTGCTAAGGACAGCAGCGCCAAAATAAAAAGGATGCGCTACTACCATCCAGGGGGCAACCGGGTGGGCTGAACAACCCAAATAGGCGCAACCTGTGCAGCTCTAGGGTCAAATGGTACCTGAGGTACCTGAGCCAAGGCTTGCCCCCCTGGAGGCCTTAGCAAAGGCGAAGGAGCCGCGACCAGCAGCTCAAACGGCTACAGCTGCTCGGAAAGGGTCCAGCAGCACGCTGACTCCTCCCACGGGCACGCCAAAACGTCTCTGTGCATCAACACCAGCCACAGGGGCATCACAGGCGGTGGAGTCTGTGACGCCTGAGACGCTGGACGTGCGGCCGAGCACGTCTAGGGCAGCAGCGGTAGCCATGGAATCCTCCTCCTCAGCACCCACCGAGCCTCGCGTATCATACGCAATGATAGCGAAGAAGGTCAGGGTGGCTGTGCTACCTGCGGTTTATCCCCAGGTAATCCTTAGCCAAGGGGACATATCCGCGTTGGAGGAGGCGTTAATGGATGAGATATCTGTGACGGGATAGAGAACAGCGGTGGCGTTCTCGGGAATACATTTCCGGGTCGGTCACCTAGGGATCGACTGTGTGGACGAGGACTCGGCGGACTGGCTGGCAACAGTCGCGCCGAGACTTAGTACATGGAAGGGCGTGCCCCTTGACATCCGGATGGGGGACAATATACCGTCGCCCCACACGATGACACTCTTCTGCCCAAGGAGCGCAGATCGCACCTCCGATAACTTGCTGGTGATTCTGGGCAACCAGAACAAGTTGGAGACAGAAGCCTGGAGAGTGGTTTCCAGAAGAAACGAAGGAGGCGGAGCACTCCTCGTCATAGGGATAGAAGAACTGTCTCGGGAAGATATAGTGGCGAGAGGACACCAGCTATTCTTCCGCATCGGATCTATCCCCGTCAGCGGCCTGAAGAAGATCAAGAAGGCTAGTGTGGCGGAGAATTCCGCTTCGATAGCAGAGCTGAGCGAGTCGTCTGCCCCTACAGCTGCATCCTCCCAACCCGCCACTGAAGCTATCCCGTGTGGAGTAGGTCCCCACCCTTTGTCAGAAGATCTGGCCGAGGATAAGGAATTGCTCGACTGCACGATAGATCCAGTGGGGGAGGGTGTGATGGACCACGAGACGGCTATGTCGTCGCGGAACTTGCGGATGAGGATGGGACGGCCCCGCCCACCCCAGAGATCATGAGACTGGTGGACACACGCCAAAAGGAGAAGCTACCGCTCCCATCGGTTGCGATGCAAAGCCATGAGATATGGGAAGGACGGATACAAACCACAAGGGGCCGAGTGTCTTTTAGAATTTATTTACTAATAATCTAGAAATTGGCAATGTCGGAACCACTCCGACATTTGTAACGCAGGGTTAGGGATGAAGTCCTAGACGTCACCCTACTTAGTCGGTCCCTTAAATACATCTTAGGGACTGGCACGTGTCGCCAGAAGAATCTATGTCAGATCATAGGATTATTCTGTATAAACTGCAAATAAATACAGACTGTAGCAAGCAAACGCGCAACCCCAGGAAGACGAACTGGGGTAAGTTTTCAACGACGCTAGAACGCAATCTGGATGGGATAATTTCTGGTATACCCAGAAATCCCCCAAATCTGGAAAGCGTAATAGCTCGGTGAACAATAGTATAATCAATGCTTACGAGGTGAGCTGCGCACTAGGGAAGAAGCGCAAAGCAAAGATGCCCTTGGTGGTCCGACAGCCTCGAGAGGCTTCGAAAAACCACTCGTCAACTCTTTAATAGGGCAAAGAGAGACGGCACATGGGACAAATACCGGGAAAGCCTGACTATCTACAACAAGGAGATCAGAAGGCAAAACGGAAGAATTATCGGGATTTCTGTGAAAACATAGAAAACAACGATTGAAAAGCTAGTGGACTATAGAATAAGAAGCACAGTGCTAAGACATGAGCCGCTGCAACCAACGCAGCATGCATACAGGGCAGGAAGGTCTACGGACACTGCTCTCTACCAACTGCATCGAACCCTACGCATGGCAGTTGACAACAAGGAGGTGGCGATGTGTGCCTTCCTAGACATAGAAGGGGCCTTCGACAATGCGTCGCATGATGCTGTCCAAGCTGCCCTATCTAGGAGAGGCCTGGACCTTACTACAAGCAGATGGATTGTCTCTCTGCTAAGGTCAAGACAGGCCACAGCAACAGTTCAAGACAGTACTGTTACAGTTACGACCACAAGGGGATGTCCCCAAGGGGGTGTACTTTCTCCTCTATTATGGAGCCTGTTAGTAGACGAGCTACTCAGAAGACTTGCCAGCAAAGGAATACAATGCCAGGGCTATGCCGATGACATTGTAATCATTGCACGGGGCAAATTCGAAGAAACACTCCGCGACATAATTCAGTTAGGGCTCAAGATGACGAGCGACTGGTGTATAGAGGTTGGCCTTAACCTTAACCCCACTAAAACAGTCATCGTCCCCTTTACAAGAAGATATAAACTGCAGAGACTAAGGCAAATAAGGCTTCTAGGAAGCGAAATAGCAACTAGCAAGGAGGTTTAATACCTAGGAGTTACTTTTGACAATAAACTAAACTTCGGCCCACATGTTAAAAATGCGATAGCAAAGTGCTCTAGAGCACTTTATACATGTCGTAGTATAGCCGGGAAATCATGGGGAACATCACCGAAGATATTAAGATGGCTATACCTTATGGTTGTCAGGCCCATGCTCACATATGGAGCAATTGCCTGGGGTGATAGAGTGCAACTCACCACCGTCCAAAAACAACTGCATAAGCTGCAGAGAATGGCCTGCGTTTGCATAACAGGGGCAATGCGCACCTGTCCGACAGCAGCCATTGAAGTCCTATTGGAGTTTACACCGCTCCACACATTCATAGGGCTTCAAAGAAAAGCAACCCTGCTAAGAATGGCAATGGAGGGAGTTGGCAACAACTGCATCCTCAGCCAGAGGGACGCTGATGCTCTATCAAGTGAACTCCCCCTTTTGATACAACCAAGGGACGAAATGCCAGCCGAATACAAATTCGATCGCAATTTCGGAGTGAACTTGAGCAGTAAAAAGGAATGGACAACACTTGAGGATGTCCTTCCCATGAATCACCATACAATTAAGTGGTACACTGATGGATCCCTAACCAATCAAGGCACTGGCCTCGGAGTTGTTAGTCCTCGGTTATCCCACTATGAATCCTTAGGTACTCACACCAGCATCTTTCAGGCTGAAGTGTGCGCTATAGGAAGATGTGCGGATTTTAACCTTACACGCAACTATCGGCATTGAAGGCAATTAGCAAGAGTAGACTAACATCAAAAGTAGTCCGGGAGGTCCGAATAAAGCTAGATCTGCTGGGATCATATAACAGGCTTACTCTGCGATGGATTCCAGGGCATACAGATATAGCGAGGAACAAGGCAGCAGATAGGCTAGCAAGAATGGGTGCTGAAAACCCCCTAATAGGACCTAAACCGTTTTGTGGCATTGGGAACCACACATTACGGAAATCTCTCAGAGAAGAAGAAAAGCATTTGCGCCAGTTATGCTGGAATGATACTCAAGGCCTACGACAGGCAAAGAGTCTCCTGGGTAGCTACAATCTGCAAAGATTCAAGCAACTTTTAGTCATGGGGAAGAACAGACTTAGAATACTGACCGGTCTTTTGACAGGACACCGTAGACTGAGAAGCCAAAGTCCTCGTTTGTGTCGTTTTGTTAAGCGAATGCCATTCATTTCTCTATTTAGTTTTTCAATTAAGTAATTTATTTGTGAAACGTTATTGAATTTCAAACTTTCTTTTAAAATATTATTAAATGTTTCTTCGATTTGAGTAATATTAATTGTGAAACAATGATTTAAAAACGTAATGGGAATTTGTATTGTTCCTGATTCAAACAAAATGAAACCTTGGTTATTTTCGAATGGGTTAATTTCTATGGTTCCTGCTGTTGTCAATGTTGTCAATGTTGTCATCATAATAATCATGAGTCCGATGAGTGGGAAGTGTCTGTTGCCTGTAAGTATTTGCTGTCATTAATTTTCTTTTTCTTTTTGAATTTACCTCTATAGTGTATGAGATTTTGACCTTTGTTGTTTTCATTATAGTGTTTATCATCTACTTGTTCTATTTTGCCAGTTTTCCTAAAAGGATTTTTAGATTTTGAGCGTGTTAGTGGTGCTTGTCTGAATTCTGTATCAATTTCATAATCTTGTCTTGTTTCATTGAGTTTGTTAATTTTATTTTCTTTTCTCAATTGGGTACTGTAAAATGGTAAATCTGCGTAAAGTTATATGTAAGCTGGTGTTTGTCCAGTTGTATTGTGTTTAGTCTTGTAATTATATGTATATAAAATTGTTTCAATTCTTGTTTCCTTATTTTCTCGATTCTGGTCTGTATTTATAATTCGGACTTTTTCATTAATTGTTTTGTGAACACGCTCTACATCTGCTATTCCCGTTTTACTTGTAGTGATATCTAGTTTTATTTCTTCTGTGTTTAACCATAATTTTAAAGAATTGCTCATTGCTGATGCCAGAAAGCATAACAGGCCCCTCTAGTTAACATACTCTACATTACATTTATGTGTTACGTTATATGAGGAGCTTACATTGTTTACATTTACATTACAACTACATAGACTACACAGTACACATATACAAATGTTAGTTTCTGTACTTAATTTACGTATGGTAACTCCTACTAGCCTACTCACTTAGATTTCTACAAAGTCACGCACAACAAGTGCAATTCCTACACATTGTGAATAAAAACATAATTCTACTTAAACCTAAAAGTGCCTGCTTATTTCGACGCCTCCACTCCAGAGATTGGTCCTTCGAGCCGGATACATCCATCATCAGCGAGTTCCTTGGTTTAAAGAGATAAGTAATGCACTTTTAGATTTTTTCATATATATTTGTATATATATGAGAATTTTGTACTTACCAACATACATATAGTCCGCCATATTGGTATCCATATATACATATATTTTATAATATATTATATATAATACATGTATGTTCCGTTCCAAACTGTCGCCGTTGATCCAGAGTCTCAGTCCGACTGCACAATCCTGCATAAAGACATATGATTATATAAATATAATATATAAATATATAGTTGCACATGTACTTACATGGTCTTTTCCATAATTCCGATTTTCCCTAACGACGGCAAACTCTACATAATAATATTTTATCCTAAATATTAGTCGTTATTACTTATTTTCTACGTTGGCAATATAACATACATACATACATATATCTACATACAACATATTAACATATGTGCATATGAACATAAACGCACATACATACATATGCACAACTCCCGAATATTTTTATTAACCTACATTATAATATCTGCATGCAATTCCATATAATTACGAAACACAATCAGATAATATTTTATCCTAAATATTATTTTGTGTCTGCCCACTCCTACGTTTGTAACATACAGACATATATACATATTTACAATTTATTCACATATGTATGTATGTATGTATGTTCATTTGTCCAAAGTCAAGACCGACAAATTACTTTATGCATGCTGTCCACGATTATATTAACACACACAACTCATATACATAAATACACATTCACACAAATCCTAATCTACGTTTTATTTATAATTAATAATACCGCCGGCAAACCACTACAAGTGACATACATACACACAACATATGTTCTTACGACATATGAACACAGCGACATACGCACATATGTATGTAAAAACGTTAATCAATTTTACTAAACACCTTGTTAGTATTTACAAGAACACAGGCAACTTATAAATAAACTGAAAACTAAGTTAGCAATCAACGAAAACACCGTCATCAAATTAACATACATATGTACATATTTACATATGCACGCATGTACAATTTAACACTTTTGCCGGCAAACAATTCACAAACAACACACTTAAAAATTAAACACAGAAATAAATCCGATACACACACGACGTACACTTATGCTATATTATGTTATATATTATAAATAAACACAATATAATATAATAATATATTATATATAAACACAATATAATAATAAAACGCACAATTCGTTTACAACCAAATCGACACTTCACAAACATAGCGATCAACAGCTGTTGGCTATTCAACGTCAGTGTTCATTGAACAAAGTGTTTCCACTAAAGGTGCGTCAACTCGAGTGTCCACTACGTTAACTGCGTCTCTCACATCCACGATTAAAATATTTAATAAAATAAATAAATAAATAACACAAATACAATAAAACATTATTTTAATAATAATTGCGTCCAACTTGCGTTTTTGCATCTAATTTTTTTGTATATTGAATTATATTATTATTATTATTATTATTTGTGTTTTATGTTATTATCACGCTCTTGTGACCTCGAGTGTTCCAATAACAGCGCTTTGTGAGAGATTCGAAAATAAGCGGTTGTTGGTCACTAGCCAGCTTAAGATTCTTTTAAACTTGTCCACGGTTAACAGCGAATCAGGTGCAGCGATCAAAGATCTTCAAAGCACCATCCAGCGATGCTTAACCGCTCTGGAGAACTCCCAGATCTCCACTTCTTCACCATTTGCGGATTGCATTCTAGTGTTCCTATGTTCATCCAAGCTTCCCAAGCTCACAATTTCCTTGTGGGAGCAATCTTTATCAGATAAGTCCGAGATTCCAGCTTGGCAGGAGCTTAGCAATTTCCTTAATGAGCGCTATCGGACGCTCGAGGCTATTGAGGACGTGAAGCCTGTTTCCAATCCACAGAACTCTTCCTCTTCGACGTCACGCAATAACCAAGTCCATAGGAGGGTGAACTCGTTCGAAACGAGAGTGATCCCGCAGACCAAGACGTGTGACTTGTGCTCCAGAGAAAACCATCCTGTTCGTTTGTGTCCTCGATTCCTCCAGATGCCTGTTAATGAACGGGCGACTTACATAAAGCAGAGAAAACTCTGCCTGAACTGTTTCGCGAGAGGGCACCAACTACGAGATTGTACTAGTGCGCACAATTGTTTTACGTGCAAGGGTCGACATAACACTCTGCTACATCGAAGCGACAATCCTCAAGGAAACACCTCTTCCACTTCCATTTCCTCGTCTACTGCCAATTCCGATGCAAACTCCAATATACAGTCCACTTCAACTCAATCAAATGTTCAGTCTTACTTTTCTGCTAATACGCAAAGTGTCCTTCTTGGCACGGCGGTCATAAATATATGCCATTTGGGAGCAACATATACCGCTCGTGCTTTAATCGACTCAGGGTCAGAAGCTACATTCATCTCTGAGCAATTATTCCAAAAGATGAAGCTGCCATTCCAGTCCGTGCACGCTCAAGTCTCTGGACTTAATCAAGCGGTTGCAGCCGAGGCGCAAAAATTATGCCATTTCAATATAGGCTCTCGTATAAAACCGAGATTACGCATAGAAGCTTCGGCGTTCGTTATTCCTCACGTGGCGGGTAATCTGCCATCATTTACGGTTCCGCAAAATTTCATAAAGGATCTCCCAGCTATTGAATTAGCGGATCCGTCCTTCTTTCAGAGCTCGCAGATTGACGTGCTCATAGGCGCGGATATCCTTCCGTCTGTCATCTTAAGTGACTCCCTTACGAATATTTGCGGATCACTTCTGGGACAAGAAACCGTATTTGGCTGGATTCTCACCGGCCCGGTTCCGAACATTGTTCGTACGTCTGTGTCCTCATTCTCGGCGCGAATTTCGGTCAGCGAATCGAATCGCAAGGACGTTGTCTCCAAAGTTCGAGAGGTGGAGGATGTTCCAGCCAAGCTGGTCAAGGTAATCGATTCCGAATCTGAATCGACTAGAACGGTCTCACGAAATGATGCCGTGACTCTTCCATTCCAGACTACTGATAACATCGTTTTTGGTCACTCTAAGTCATGGGCAGCCTCCATGCGACAAGACTATCCCGACGTAGGTCATACACACCATGTTCCTTCTCATGACGACTCTGAAAACTTCATTTCCTCTTTGCTACACCAAGCTGCGGTCAACCTTGATAGCACCGCTACCAAGGTGCTGCACGCGTTTAATACGTTGTGTCCAATATCAAATGGTAAAAGCCTGAATGATATCCTTCATCCAGAACCTGGTCACCAATCCGATCTTACTAGCTTTCCGGCGCGAAATGTTCGATATGCTGAAATCAAAATCAAAAAGAAAGCCACTTCTATCCTGAACCGCTGGCAACTTCTTATCGCTCTCCAGTGCAACTCGACTAATTAATGCTGTTGTCCGAATTTCTTTGCTGTCAGCAATAAAATGCCAGCTTATAAGCCCGCACAGCGCAATCGCCCCATCAGAACGGGTTCTTTTAGATGCCGAGTGTGTCGAGGAGTGCATGCACTAAGGAAGTCCCAACGTTTTTTGCGGCTACCGGCTGAGAAGCGTCTCCGTGCTGTACTTATTAATCAGTACTGTCCCAATTGCCTGGCCCACCAACATTCGGGGCGCTCCTGTCGCAGCGGTGGCCGATGCAAGGTCTGCCACAAGGACAACCACACCCTGCTGCACTTCAGGGAGGCACGCGAAACCACTCGACCGAGGAGGCAGCAAGAGCGGGAACTATCACGCTCAAGGTCTCGCTCTCCAATTTCTCGCTCGAGGTCGCATTCTCCAGCGCCACGCCCAAGGCCTCGCTCTCCAGCGTCGTTTCGACCTCAATCACAGGAAAAGCCACCGTCGCTGTCGACCCTGCTACAGCACAAGGCTGTTAGCATTCTACCGACGGCAATAATAAGTCTCAACAACGGGGTCAAGGATTTTGATCTGACCGCACTGATCGATCCGTGCAGTCCCACCAGCCGCATCAGCGCATCTCTGGCAAAGGCCTTCGGGCTATCCGTCACCCGCGTTGGTGCGGAGAGTGTCTGCACTGCGGTCATCCGATCGAAGACGACTGATCTCAACCGTGAGGTCCTTCTGCAGGTTGACTCCCAACTCTGTCTCCGCACCCCGCTAAGGACCATAGCGCGTGATCTACATGAGCATTTTAAGAGTGTCACCCTTGCCGACGAGAGGTGGTTTTGCCCCGGCACGGTCTTCCTGTTGCTTGGGGCTGACGTGTATCCTCACATAATTCTCCCGGGTGTCCTACCCAGCACAAACGGCCTTCCTATGGCCCAAAAAATTCCGGTTTTGGCTGGATCCTGTCCGGCACATGTGGCCAGTGAGCCAATTTACAACACATTGCAAGGGGGGGAGGATGTTGATGCCAGAAAGCATAACAGGCCCCTCTAGTTAACATACTCTACATTACATTTATGTGTTACGTTATATGAGGAGCTTACATTGTTTACATTTACATTACAACTACATAGACTACACAGTACACATATACAAATGTTAGTTTCTGTACTTAATTTACGTATGGTAACTCCTACTAGCCTACTCACTTACATTCCTACAAAGTCACGCACAAGAAGTGCAATTCCTACACATTGTGAATAAAAACAATACTTCTACTTAAACCTAAAAGTGCCTGCTTATTTCGACGCCTCCACTCCAAACAGGTCAAAATGGAGGAAATAATGTGACCATTGTCGTCACATTCATAAAAATATGGCGGTCAGAAAGACATCAAACTGGTGGACATAATGTGACCATTGTCGTCTTATTTATAGAAAAATGGCTGACAGAAAGAGGTCAAAGCTGTGAACATAATGTGACCACAGGCGTCGTGTTTATAGAAAAATGGCGGACAGAAAGAGGTCAAAATAGTGGACACAATATGACCATTTTCGTCACATTCATAGAATAATGGCGGACAAAAAGACGTCAAACTGATGGACATAATGTGACCATTGTCGTTACATTGAAAAATGTGACCATTGTCGTCACAATCATGGAAAAATTGCAGACAGAAAGAGTTCAAAATGGTAGACATAATGTGACTATAGTCGTCACATTCAAAAAAATATGGCAGACGAAAACTGTCAAAATGGTGGACATGACGTGACCATTGTCGTCACATTCATAAAATATGGCGGTCAGAAAGAGGTCAAAGCTGTGGACATAATGTGACCACAGGCGTCTTATTTATAGAAAAATGGCGGAAAGAAAGAGGTCAAATTGGTGGACAAAATATGACCATAGTCGTCACATTCAAAGGAAAATGGAAGACGAAAAATGTCAAAATGGTGAACATGACGTGACCATTGTTGTCACATTCATAGACATATGGCGGACAAAAAGACGTCAAACTGATGAACATCATGTGACCATTGTCGTCACATTCATAGAAAACTGGCGGACAGAATGAGGTCAAAATGGTGGACATAATGTAACCATTGTCGTCACAATCATGGGAAAATGGCGGACAGAAAGAGGTCAAAATGGTGGACTTAATGTGACCATTGTCATCACAATCTTAGAAAAATGGAGGACAGAAAGAGGTCAAAATAGTGAACATAATGTGACCATTGCCGTCACATTCATAGAAAAATGGCGGACAGAGAAAGGTCAAAATGGTGGACATAACGTGACCATAGTCTTCACATTCAAAGAAAAATGGCAGACGAAAACTGTCAAAATGGTTGACATGACGTGACCATTGTCGTCACATTCATAGAAAAATAGTGGACAGAGAAGGGTCAAATTGGTGGACATTATGTGACCATAGTCTTCACATTCAAAGAAAAATGGCAGACGAAAACTGTCGAAATGGTGGACATGACGTGACCATTGTCGTCACATTCATAGAAAACTGGCGGACAGAATGAGGTCAAAACTGTGTACATAATGTGATCATAGTAGTCACATTTATAGATACATGGCGGACAGAAAGAGGACAAAGTGGTGGACATAATGTGACCATTGTAGTCAAATACATAGACATTTCGCGGATAGAAAGAGGTCAAAAGGGTGGACATAATGTGACCATATTCGTCACACTCATAGAAAAATGACGGTCGGAAAGCGGTCAAAATGGTGGAAATAATGTGACCATTGTCGTCACATTCAAAGAAGAATGGCGAACAGAAAGAGGTCAAAATGGTGGACATAATGTGAGCATTGTCGTCTCCTTCATAGAAAAATGGCGGACAGAAAGAGGTCAAAATGGTGGACATAATGTAACCATTGTCGTCACAATCATGGGAAAATGGCGGACAGAAAGAGGTCAAAATGGTGGACATAATGTGACCATTGCCGTCACATTCATAGAAAAATGGCGGACAGAGAAAGGTCAAATTGGTGGACATTATGTGACCATAGTCTTCACATTCAAAGAAAAATGGCAGACGAAAACTGTCAAAATGGTTGACATGACGTGACCATTGTCGTCACATTCATAGAAAAATAGCGGACAGAGAAAGGTCAAAATGGTGGACATAACGTGACCATAGTCTTCACATTCAAAGAAAAATGGCAGACGAAAACTGTCAAAATGGTGGACATGACGTGACCATTGTCGTCACATTCATAAAAATATGGCGGACAAAGACGTCAAACTGATGAACATCATGTGACCATTGTCGTCACATTCATAGAAAACTGGCGGACAGAATGAGGTCAAAATGGTGGACATAATGTAACCATTGTCGTCACAATCATGGGAAAATGGCGGACAGAAAGAGGTCAAAATGGTGGACTTAATGTGACCATTGTCATCACAATCTTAGAAAAATGGAGGACAGAAAGAGGTCAAAATAGTGAACATAATGTGACCATTGCCGTCACATTCATAGAAAAATGGCGGACAGAGAAAGGTCAAATTGGTGGACATTATGTGACCATAGTCTTCACATTCAAAGAAAAATGGCAGACGAAAACTGTCAAAATGGTTGACATGACGTGACCATTGTCGTCACATTCATAGAAAAATAGCGGACAGAGAAAGGTCAAAATGGTGGACATAATGTGACCAGAGTCGTCACATTCATAGAAAAATGGCGGACAGAAAGAGGTCAAGATGGTGGATATTGTGACCATTGTCGTCCCATGTAAAGGAAAATGGCGGACAGGAAGAGGTCAAATGGTGGACATAATGTGACCATTGTCGTCACATTCATAGAAAAATGGCGGACTGAAAGAGGTTAGAACTGTGGACATAATGTGACCATTGTCGTCACATTCATAGAAAAATGGCAGACAGAAAGAGGTCAAAACTGGTGGACATAATGTGACCATTGTCGTCACATTCATAGAAAAATGGCGAACAGAAAGAGGTCAAAATGGTGGACATAATGTGACCATTGTCGTCACATTCATTGAAAAATGGCAGACATAAAGAGGTCAAAATGGTGGACATAATGTGACCAGAGTCGTCACATTCATAGAAAAATGGCGGACAGAAAGAGTCAAGATGGTGGATATTGTGACCATTGTCGTCCCATGTAAAGGAAAATGGCGGACAGAAAGAGGTTAAAACTGTGGACATAATGTGACCATTGTCGTCACATTCATAGAAAATTGGCGGACTGAAAGAGGTCAAAATGGTGGACAGAATGTCAATCAAGATGGCGGGCAGGAAGAGGTCCAAATGTGACATAATGTGACCATTGTCGTCACACTCTTAGAAAATAGGCGGACAGAAAGAGGTTAAAATCAGGACATAATGTGACCATTGTCGTCACATTCATTAGAAAAATGGCAGTGGACAAATGTGACAAGCAGGTCAACAAAACTGTGGACATAATGTGACCATTGTCGTCACATTCATTGAAAAATGGCAGACATAAAGAGGTCAAAATGGTGGACATAATGTGACCATGGGCGACACATTCAGAGAAAATGGCGGGCAGGAAGAGGTTAAAAGGTCGGACATAATGTGACCATTGTCGTCACATTCATAGAAAATATGGCGGACTGAAGAAGGAGGTTCAAAATGAGGGCATAATGTGACCATTGTCGTCACACTCTAAGGAAAATGGCGGACAGAAAGAGGTCAAAACTGGTGGACATAATGTGACCATTGTCGTCACATTCAAAATCAGACAAATGGGATAATACAGTCGTCACATTCATGAAAAATGGCAGACATGAAGAGGTCAAAATGGTGGACATAATTGACCAGAGTCGTCACATTCATAGAAAAATGGCGGACAGAAAGAGGTTAAGAACTGGTGGACATGAATGTGACCATTGTCGTCACATTCATAGGAAAATGGCGGACAGAAAGAGGTCAAAATGGTGGACATATTGTGACCATTGTCGTCACATTCATAGAAAAATGGCGGACAGAAAGAGGTCAAAACTGGTGGACATAATGTGACCATTGTCGTCACATTCATAGAAAAATGGCGGACAGAAAGAGGTTAAAACTGTGGACATAATGTGACCATTGTCGTCACATTCATAGAAAAATGGCGGACAGAAAGAGGTTAAAACTGGTGGACATATTGTGACCATTGTCATCGTCACATTCATAGAAAAATGGCGGACAGAAAGAGGTTAAAACTGTGGACGTAATGTGACCATTCATCGAAAAATGCCGGACATAGGACTGTGACATTCATGAAAAATGGCGGACAGAAAGAGGTTAAAACTGTGGACATAATGTGACCATTGTCGTCACATTCATAGAAAAATGGCGGACAGAAAGAGGTTAAAACTGTGGACATAATGTGACCATTGTCGTCACATTCATAGAAAAATGGCGAACAGAAAGAGGTCAAAATGGTGAACATAACGAGACCATTGTCGTCACATTCATAGAAAAATGGCGGGCAGGAAGAGGTCCAAATGGTGGACATATTTTGACCATTCATAGAAAAATGGCGGACAGAAAGAGGTTAAAACTGTGGACATAATGTGACCATTGTCGTCACATTCATAGAAAAATGGCGGACAGAAAGAGGTTAAAACTGTGGACATAATGTGACCATTGTCGTCACATTCATAGAAAAATGGCGAACAGAAAGAGGTCAAAGTGGTGGACATATTTTGAATATAGTCGGCACATTCATAGAAAAATGGCGAACAGAAAGAGGTTAAAACTGTGGACATATTGTGACCATTGTCGTCACATTCATAGAAAAATGGCGGACAGAAAGAGGTTAAAACTGTGGACATAATGTGACCATTGTCGTCACATTCATAGAAAAATGGCGAACAGAAAGAGGTCAAAATGGTGAACATAACGAGACCATTGTCGTCACATTCATAGAAAATTGGCGGACTGAAAGAGGTCAAAATGGTGGACATATTGTAACATGTACACATATGTATATCAATAATTATTACATATATCTTGGGCAGCAACACTTTGTCTGCCTAAGCATAACTAAAGCAACAACACTTTGTTGTTATGCAACAACTTTGTCAACGCGCGGCCTAAGTCACATTTCAGGTGCGGTCGAAATATGATCGCTCTGGATAGCGGCGATCGCTTAATAGCCGAGTCAGCATGGCCCCCATGCTTGACCGCTACGTACAACTATATATGTGCATGCATAACATCCTCTGCCCAGTATATATACTTTACATATATACTTTACATAGTAATAATACATAAAGATATGAGCAGCCGCTGCGCTGCCGGTTATGCGGCTTTATACAAAAGAATATATGTACTTAGGCTAAGAACCAACTTATGCTCGAACAATAAAACATTCACGATTCTAAACCCAAACTGCACTGACGTGCATGTCTTTAATTGAAAAACGATATAACTTATTAAACAATTGAATCGATGACTTATTACATGGCGACCGTGACAAGTGACACGCACCGTAAACCAAATTAAAAAAGAGTGTGACTGGAGCATATGTGACTGGAGCATATGGAACAGAAGACACATACGGGCGAACGATAGAAGGAAAAATAACTGAGTGAGTACAGGGGGCATGAGCTCTCATAATACTTTGCAACGCAAAAGACGCAGTGGCATTAAAGAGCGGATCAGACAGAGAAAGTCTGAGATCGTAAGACTCTTATATAAGACCAATAATCCCCTACCTTGGGAAACTGCGGTCAAGTTGCACGACGAACTCAAACATCTTGAGTCGTTGAACAAAGTAAAGAGTCCCCCCTGTCCCTCAGAGGATAAATTATTACATGGCTTAATTAATCTAGATACACATCGCCCACAGCCAAAATCAATACCTAAAAAACAGCGCCTATGCCCAGCAGACTGCGAGGGACCCCTATTCAGCCCACATTGCCTGGGCACATGTCAGCGGCCATCAACAACGAACACCTAGTACGAGAGGCAGACCGCCGCTTGTGCCAACGTTGGAACGAGAAGAAGTACGAGAGGCAGACCGCCGCTTGTGCCAACGTTGGAACACACCAAGGGTGAACTGACTGACCGGCAGCGCCGAAAAGGGCGTACATCATTAAAATTAATATTTCTAATAATACATTAAAATTGTAAAACTATTGTAATGCCCGACGACAATTGAGTCGACCGGCAAGACGTTTGGCCTGTAAAGCCATACGAAAAATATTAGGCAGGCAAAAATTGTAAATTTTTTTCTTAATATCGCTTATTGCATGATATATGTATGTCTATATACAAATAAAATAAGTAAATCAGTAGAAATAATCGAAAACTTTGCCAACATGGGCATTGTAGATTTAAAAACTGTAGACTCGACGGCTAATGTAATAAATAAAGTCGAAGTTCAAAATACGGATCTTAAAGTAATAACTATACTAGTAGTAATAATATTTGTAATAATTCTGATGAATTTATTGTACAAATTGTATAAGTATCACAATAAATGCATTAAGAAACGCTATCACAGCCAGGCAAATGACTTGGATAAAATTTAAGTAAATTTTTACAATAAAAAAAAAAAATAATAAACAAAGATTGCTTAAAATAATAATAATCCACTACAAATTATTAATTAAAATAATAACAAATACGTAAAAAAAATATATGATAAGAAAAATGTATACGTTCAAAATAAAAAAAATTAAGAATAAGCAACTAAGTATAAGGAAACAAATGAATATATATAAAAAAAATGTAATTAAGAATAGGAAACTGAGTATAAAGAAACTCAATGCCGAAATAATTGA
The DNA here is from genome assembly GCA_035043265.1 of Drosophila testacea. NCBI lineage: Eukaryota > Metazoa > Arthropoda > Insecta > Diptera > Drosophilidae > Drosophila > Drosophila testacea. The sequence continues at coordinate 21,049 of JAWNND010000458.1, forward strand.
ATTATTAAATGAACTGGCAAATGAGTTAGACTTTCTTTATGCTCAGACTTAAAAAAAATGCATTAAGCTACAGTGGAGCAAGCTCGACAGTAGGAGACCCTGTACTTATGGGAAAAAGCAAAAATTCTTAAAAATAGACTTAAAGTTAAAAGATTTATCCTAGTTATAACAATCATAAATACTTATACTTAAAGCTACATAGATTTGTCGCCGCTCGAATTAGCTTCCGATAAGAAAGTACTATCGGTACCCAGGGAACACCACGGGGAGGCCACTACAATTGTAATGGGGTCACTGAATCCAAAAAAAAACTTTTGGGGACCTACGAGTCGACTTGAGTTGCATTAAGCAACCCCTAAGTTCCCCAAAATTTTAATTTCTGCTATCCGTGCAGATTTATATACATAAGCTTATAAGGACATTAATAATACTATATACAGGAATGAAAGATTTATATACATAAGCTTATAAAGACATTAATAATACTATGTGTAGGAAAGAAAAAGTATGTACAGGAAAGAAAAAAGAAATGAAAAATAATAATAAAATAAAAAATAAAAAAATAAAAATGAAAAAAAAAATTAAATAAAAAATAATAATTAAATAAAAAAATATTTTAAATATTTAATCTTAAACAAAATAAAAGAACTATATATATTAATGAAAATTAATAAAAAATTTAAAACAAAATATGAAGACTTTAACTTAAATTCAACAAAAATAAATAAATAATATTTACATAAAATACCTAGACTTAAGTTTATACATACTATAGAATTGAAATACCTAAAGCTCACTCATCTATACTAACTAAAATACCACTATGGTGACTATATATGGTCTCAAATGTGCGCGCGTTGGCCCTGCTATCAGAAATATTTGTCATCGCCCAATCAATGTGCGTACCACAATTGGTTGTAGACGAATTCAAATCTAAAAGAGATTCATAATTTAAGCTACCTAGAAAATCATAAATCCTACCACTACATCCTCTGAGAGATCGTAAGCACAAATTAAAATCTCCTAAAACTATGGAACTGCTATCTAAAAATGAAAAACTCTGAAATAAGTTCTCAAATTCTGTTTCAAATTTTGGCAATGGATAACTGGGAGTTCGATACACAACTAAAAATCCTAAAGACTTGTATTTAAACACGGCAAACTCAAACACTGCAGAAGCTATATTATTTGAATCAGCATAATATCGACCACTGGAGCAGAGACTGACATGCTCGAAAAGTTCATTTTTAATGAGAATAATTATGCCTCTTTTTGGTCGAGTTCTATTAGCTAATGATTCACAATCGAGGCGCACTACACTGTTAAAGCCAGGTACTTCATATGTCTCGTTAGAGAAGGTTGAAGTTTCAACGAAACATAATAGAGAAGCACGAAGCATTAGCTGATCGGAGCAAATATCGCTAATGTGGCAATGCAAGCTTTCCGTGTTATGGAAAAATGTGTTGAATTTATGGCTGTCGAATAGACAGTCGTAGTGCGTTTTTAATAATTTTGTACTGCGCAGACTTTGAAGCTCTTGCTCTACGGGCGATCGGGAGTCTGATCTTGGGGGCACGAATTCCCCAATAATGAAAAGGCCTGCAGCACTAGTGGACCTACTGCAAGCTACGTATAAGGACTCACGACTCATTCTTGGAAATATATGAACTACAACTTTGCTATAAGTAGCCCCTTGGCTTTTATGAATAGTTATACCTTCGGCAGGTACAACTGGAAACTGCTTACGGTCAATAGTAATTTGCTGATTGGAATGAAACTGAAAACTTTTGGTAGTTTTGTGAATTGGGGTCCAAGAAGAGTCTAGAGAATGGGGGGACTTAGCCCGAGCATTAATTCCTACACTTTCGTCAATGAATTTTATCCAAAGAACATGGGGAGAATTGGATGTATTGAAACTTATGTCCATTAGAATACCTGAGGCTCCGTTTACTAAACCATCAGAGGTATCTATGTTGACCGTCATCATATACTTGGCAGTGGTTTTTAAAATAAGAGAGGGGCATAGTCCTTGAGTCTTGGCGGTCGGAAAAGATTTGACTGCCTCTAGATGTCTGTTTTTAACTTCTGCGCTAAGATGTGAGGCCTTTATAAAATCAAGAGCAGCTGAAATGTGTTGAGCAGTTGAAATGGAGTTTAATTTTGCCGCGTTAAATACAGATGTATCTTCATTCCTAAAAAACAAATGAATTGCATCATTTGGCAACTGACTTTCGTCGGAAATTCGGGACCTAAGCAAACTTATATCGTCGGACGACATATGACCGGATGCCATGTTATTTAATGCTATTGCAAAAGCTTGGTCATCTCGCTGTCGCATAATCTCTGTGAGCTCAAAAAACTTAAAAGAGTCCCACAGAAACGTCCCATATATAGCTGCGTATGGGTCATGCAACGCTGAATTGGATTTGAAAATCCATCGATCTCCAACAGGACTTAGCTGTCTAAGATCGCCGAAAACAATAACAGAAATCCCTCCAAATGGTACTTCTCTGTTATTTAAAATTTGTCTAAGGCGAGAATCCAAATAGGAAAACATTTTGGCACCGACCATTGAAACTTCGTCAATGATTAAGATTTTAAGATCAATAAATCTTGAACGGAGGGTATTTAATAAGTCAGGTCCAAGATCTCTAAAAGCGGATGCAGATTGATTCACAGGAAGTGAAAACAGAGAATGAAGGGTAGACCCTCCAATTCCGAATGCTGCCTTTCCTGTGGGAGCACATAAAAGAATTTTGGAAGTGGTTGGGTTGCATCCAGGCCTACTATTATACAATTGAGAAAGGGATTGAAAAAGTGCTGAAATTAATCTACTTTTGCCAACACCTGCTCCACCACCCACAAATTCGTGGAAAACTAAATTATGGTGAGCATTGTGTAGGACATGAGTAAAGAACGATTTTTGCTTCAAATTTAATGAGCGAACAATAACTGATAAGCTTTCAAGAGATATTAGTGGAGGAAGTTTTATTATTCGGATTGTATCGTCCGGAACTTCATTTTGGACATTGTTGTCATTTAAATTTAAAACATTTAGTTGAGAACTTATTTCAGGAAAGGCTAAAACCTGAAACTCATCATCTATCTGGCCAGGTAACTGCTCATCCTCAATATTGCCCTCACCTTGCATTACCCTTCTAAGCGCGTCTTCTAAATCCATTAAAACATTATATTTTTTAAACATAACCCTAATTGACTCCTCATTCTGTGTATAAACTTCCTCACAATTTCTCTGAACTAATTCTACCTCTTCATTCCTCCACGGAAAATATAGCATAAGCAGTTCCCTAAAGTAATTTTGTCTATCGGTATGCAAACTAAAACTCCTAAATCTAATTATTCGAGGCTTTGTCCTCGCCCTAACAAACCCACTCCCGTCAATAAGAGGAATGAGTCTGCCCCCTATATCCTCATTTTCGTCGCCATCTTCGATATCACTACTTTGACGAGTTGATCTTGTCGATTTTGTAAAACTATACTCAGCAGCAAAATCGGCTAAACACAGGCCGTCGAGACTATGTGGTGGCTGTTCATAGTGATTGAGCAGTCCCACTACAAATATGTCATTTGAATCTGGAGACATATTTTGTAGTTGTTGTCTAGGCTTGAGCATTCTCACTCTATGCTCTGGTAATAAGGTATTAATATACACTTCGGCGTTGCTAGTCTCAGACAAACGCATACCTAAACAACAGTAAGCGGCTTCCTGAGCAGAAATCTCAGTGCCGGAAATAAATTTATGACCAATATTCTGCAGCTTTTTCTTAATTGACACATTCTGATCTTTAATTTCTTCGATCACTTCACGCATCAGTTTTGAAATGCCTCTTTGGGACTTGTTTATATAGTTAATTATATAGCTGCAGCATGCATAAGGGTCCAATATGAATTGAATATCATTATTGGCTCTTTGCATGGCAAGAATGTGTTTATTGTAAGCATTTACATAAATTGCCGCGAAACTTCTTTTAAGGAAAACTTGTGGTTTTTTCAAACCAGACCTAATAGCATATATATAGTCCTCGTAAGTGAGGCTTACTTGGTCGTGAGATAGAAAATTTTCGAATATGCTCAAGTGATTTATACTGTCAGCATCGAAAGACAGCGCTAGAAATTTCTGAATTTTTTTTAAATTTTCACGATGCTGACGAATTTGTTGAGTATTTTCAGGAAGAGGCTTTAAAATGTCTGTATTAGGCATTGGAAAGTAGGGAATACCAAAGCGACAAATAGAGTTTTCCCTCACTTCACGTTTGCATGAATGCCCGTGCTTGTGCTTTTGGTATGTAATGAATTCAGAGAGCTCTTGATTTGTAACATCAGTAGTAATAAACTGATCAATAAAATCAATTACTGGGGGAAAAGATTCAGCGTTGTCTAAATCCACTTGAGGGGCATCTTTCAGCCAAAACATTCCGTGGATATGAGGTGAGCCTCTCTGTTGGAATTCAACTCGCCAGTAGTACATATTAACATTATGTCGTCCGAAAATACCCCCCTGCTTCTTCATAAGCTTAAACAATTGCCTATACCGATAGTCAAAATACCTAGCACAAGTTACAGGATCGGTGCGAATTAACCGTACCTTCTCATTAGAAGGCAACGCTATTGCCTCCTCTTCTGTAACTTGCTGCTTGTCCACATTCATTTTTAAAAGGACAAGCAGTTCGAACCACTTACTTTCAGCAGCCGACAATGTAATAAAAAAAGTTGGCAAGCCAAACTGGCGAATCATGGCCATAACTTTTCTCTTTTCTGCTTCCCAATGAGCAGGAGATGTGCGAATACCCTGAAGGATCTATAGCCTGCATTTTGGCGAATGGTCCATATGCTCTTCATTAAGAGCGTTAGAAGCTGTTATAGCACGTGAGGCGCTGTGCTTTCTCAAGCAAATGGAAGTATTATTTCTAATTTTAATCAGCTCTAACTTCTTATAATTGAAGAATAATTTATCAATTCTACAACCTCTCCTATCAAAATTTCGAAGCTCAGACCTCACAATGGTTGTAAAACTTTCTGAAGGCTTTCTTTTGATGCCAGCAAATATAGTGGGAAATGCTAATTCCTCAGAATCAGCATCCAGAATGATATCTAAGGGTCTTTGGCCTTCGCCAGGAGCAATTATGATTCTTTGCATGGCTGTATTCTCATCCTGATTATTCTCAAGCAGAGTTTCATGACCCCCAGGATTGAGCTCCTCCTCAATTTCAACATCATCGTTAGCAGGACGAAATGTTTGTTGAAATTCTAGATTGAGTCCCTCCAATAACTCTGCATCTGCTTGAGAAGCTATAAACGGAACAATATTGGAAGTAAAATTTGAAATCCACTGTTCATTTAGTACTACATTGTGTTTCCTATACAGCTCTGTGTCTATTAAATACCTAATTGCATCTGCAATCTTAAGAGGCCTAATGGTTTCAGCTTTGTAATCATGGCTATATTCCATTCTACGTCGGAGGTGGAGCTGGACTACCTGTGCTTCATGAAAAGCTCGTGGAAGGGAAGTCACGATATTGCTAACAGAAATGGGAACATTGACTACAGCTCCTTTGATAGCATTCTGGCGATCAACGCCTAAGGACTTTATAATCATAAATGGAATTCGAGGAGAAATAAGTTGTTCCTCTAAACGAGTAAGACCTTTAAGACACTCTGGAAGGTCAGGGAAATCTAAGCCATTTGTAATGGAAAATTTTGGTTTCCTACCAGCTCTAATGTGCGTGCTACACGTATTGCAAAATTGAAACATGTTATCAGTAGAAGGAAACTGATTTGAAAGAACTAAAATGTCTGCACTGTACTCATTGCGACTCTCAATAAAAGCACGAGAAATTCTGCGTAACTGGTGGGGAAACCAAAGACCTTTGCAACAAAGGCAAACTTGATTTGGTCCCAGCTTTACCAATCTATTAAATTCAGCTATTTGGGCTTCTAAGTAGGTTAAGCTGGGTACCATATCGTCCTGAGGGTCATTCGCACGATTCTCTGCCATACGCTCAGCATTTCGTCGGTTTTCTGCTGCCCTGTTCTGACTGAAGCTTCTATTTTGACTGACCCTTTGACTAATACGTCTTATGGTGTCAGTAATTTGTTGCCGCGCTAACAATCGAGCACTTTGTCGTCGTGCACTGTTGAGCGCTTGTTCGACAATTCTCCTCGCAGAATTATCCCTAACTTGAGACCTATATAACCTATCTCTCTCTCTTTCTAAAATACGGATCTCAACGTTAGAGCGACGAACTGTTCGAAGTACAGTGTTTCGTCTCTGTTCGGTTGTCCGTATTTCTATATTCCGTCTTACGGCCGATCTGCGCAGATTATCGGCAACCCTTTCCCCCTGCCTAAACTCTGGATCTGTCCGTCTCTGCCGTCTATTCAAAGTATTTCCCTGTTGTTCAGTTGTCTGTATGTTTGTATCCCGTCTGCGGTTCGATCTCCGCATTCTATCGGACACCCTTTCCCCCTGCCTAAACTCTGGATCTGTCCTTCTCTGCCGTCTATTCAAAGTATTTTCTTGTTGTTCAGTTGTCTGTATGTTTGTATCCCGTCTGCGGTTCGATCTCCGCATTCTATCGGATACCCTTTCCCCCTGCCTAAACTCTGGATCTGTCCTTCTCTGCCGTCTATTCAAAGTATTTTCTTGTTGTTCAGTTCTCCGTATGTTTGTATCCCGTCTGCGGTTTGATCTCCGCAGTCTATCGGACACCCTTTCCCTCTGCCTTAATTCTGGTTCTGTCCGTCTTTGTCTCCTATTCAATGTGTTCCCTTGCTGCTCACCTGTCCGTATGTCCGTATTCCGTCTACGGCTCGATCTGCGCAGGTTATCGGCCACCCTTTCCCTCTGCCTTAATTCTGGGATTGTCCGTCTCTGTCTTCTACGCAGATTATCGGACACCCTCTCCCCCTGCCGAAATTCAGCGATTGTCCGTCTGCGTCTCCGATTTTGAGAGTTTCTATACTGTTGAGATGTCCGTATGTTTAAAATTACCGCCTCTGTACGGTTCGATCTACGTAGGTTGGATGTCACCCCTTCCCCCTGCTGAAACTCTGTGGCTGTCCGTCTCTGCCTCCTATTGTGATTAATTTCCAGCGGTTCAGTGTCACGTGGGTTTATATTCTGTATACGGACCGACCTACGCGTCTGCCTCCCCATTTGATCATCTTCTATTCCGTTTATATCTTGGGAGCCTGCTGTACGATCTCTCTCAGAGTTGGTATTTCTTAGTAACCTATTTCTTAAGCGGCGATTTTGAGATCGCTGAGAGGCAGTCTGCCGACCTAGGCGTGGCATTTTAATATAATATATATTGTAGAAATAAATTATATAAATATATAAACAATATATATATGTATATGTGTATATATATGGGTAGATATGTTTATATAAAAAGAAATATATATGGAAATAAATTAAACAACAAAATACTTAAATTATATTTTAATATAATTTAAATTAAATAAATAAAAATATAATTAATATAAAATATATAAATTTGATATATAATATTTATATAGAAATAAATATATATACCAATAAAAGAAAATATATATATATTTATAAATATAATATATATATTATGATAAGAATATATAAACTACAAAACTATTATATATTTAAATATATTATATAACATATAATATATTTATACAAATATATAATAATTTAATATAATTTATATAAATATAATTTTATATTTGTATATAAACTTAGCTCGATTACAGCCCACCGAAATGATGCACGCGAAACCCGTTACCGAATATCACACACACTCCGAATTAAATTAAATAGTCTTTAAGTCTAAGAAAAATAGTTTATCCAAAATTTGTGTTTGCTGGTTGCAATTATAAAGCATACATACATATATACAAATATAAGTATATGTACACCAATCTATGCACACATATAACCCGCCACAGGCACCTAAGAAAAAGGCAAACAATTTTGATATTTACTTTACAAACTATATATTTAATATAATATTACGTGTGCTTTATTATTTCAATAATAACACAATTAACAAAAAGTTAATAAGTGCGGCACCTAAAACACTTGCGCGCCACACTCATATACACACACAGACACACTGTCAGTTGCAGCTATAAGCAACGCACTCGTCTTATATATTAAAATCGCCTAAATATGTATATTAATATTAAGAACTATCACTAATTTATTAGCTATCACTATTGGCACTCGCAATGAAAATTGCGTTTTAAAATTAATAGGAAAAAATCGATTTAAAAACTCGCACAAATTCGAAAATTAATTTTGGCAACACTCGAACGTAACGCAGAAATCGATTTGAAGAAGAATAAGAGTATCGAATCGTTGATTGGCAAGGGTATAGCATTAGAGTGAGCGAGAAAGCTATATATGCACTTTAGACGCGTGCCTAGATCTGTAAAGTACACACATACATACATACATAGACACGCGCCAAATTTATTTTAACATATCAGTGTTGCCATATTATCTTATTTCAGTCTAGATCTAACATATTCAAAATTGACTAGCTTATAAAAATATAAAGAGCCATGAATCTAGCATATTCTTAGCCAATAAATATTTTATAAAATATTTTTTTGTATTTTGCGCTTATATTAATTTGTTTTTACTCATTGTCAGAATTTAGCCGTTGCGGACGCTCAACATCTGGCAACACTGTAATGTAGATTTACATTAACATACGGAATCAAAATAAAATAAAACAATGCAACGATTCTAAACACCCAAGCGAACAAAAATTTAATTTCATAATATGTTATTTATAATATTAGCATAATTGAAATTTCAATAATTTAAAAATTATTTAAGAAATCCAAAAAGGGTGCAACCAGCATGTCTCGAACTCTGGACCTTAGCCAAATCGCGCAAAAAGTGACACCTCAACAATCTCAACCATTGCAGTATTTATCGAGCGAGGAGTCAAAGTCAATATATATATATAATTTGATAGTCTCCTTTTGTCCTCTCCTTGCCCAACGACATACATATCTGAACACATGTCAAAACAAAAGAAGTTTCTACATATGTACATACATACATATATGCAATTAACATATGCAAATATACATTTACATTAACATACGGATGCCAAAATGTTATTATTCAACTACAGACTTCGAAATACTAAGCAAACTAACATTTAATTTTGGAATAAAATGTCTGTAGTCATTATTGACAATTAAAGATTTTGAATATGCTTTATAATTAAAATAAAATAATAATAACTATTAATAATTAAAAAGAACGCAAACAAAATATTAATAATTATAAAGAATTCAAAAAAAATTAATAGAAAATGCAACCAGTGGGAGTTGAACTCTAGAGTTTAGACTGATCACGTGAAATGCAGTCGCTCTACAATGTGAACCATTGCAGAACGCTAAAGTGCAGAGTTCAAAGTCAATATATAATTCAATCATAATATTTTATTTCTATTGTGCTTCTTTTTCAGCCATTACAAGTTGCCAAAGTATATTATTGTTTGTTGATTAATTACTTCCGAGTTTATTGCCCGATTGAGATGAAATTTTCAGGGTAGATTAAGACTATTATGTTCATCAAATGTAGCAAAGTTCAAGGCGATACCATTAGACCTGCTCTTGTAATTCAACATTGAAATTTTGTCTTTCGATTTACGTGGGCGAAAGGGGGCGTGACAAAATTTTAAAACAAACTTGATCTGAGCCAGATATAGATGAGCCTACATACCAAGTTTGGTGTCTCTAGCTCTTATAGTCTCTGAGATCTAGGTGTTCATATTTTCGAAATTTAGCATATATTATATAAAGCATACATACATATATACAAATATAAGTATATGTACACCAATCTATGCACACATATAACCCGCCACAGGCACCTAAGAAAAAGGCAAACATTTTTGATATTTACTTTACAAACTATATATTTAATATAATATTACGTGTGCTTTATTATTTCAATAATAACACAATTAACAAAAAGTTAATAAGTGCGGCACCTAAAACACTTGCGCGCCACACTCATATACACACACAGACACACTGTCAGTTGCAGCTATAAGCAACGCACTCGTCTTATATATTAAAATCGCCTAAATATGTATATTAATATTAAGAACTATCACTAATTTATTAGCTATCACTATTGGCACTCGCAATGAAAATTGCGTTTTAAAATTAATAGGAAAAAATCGATTTAAAAACTCGCACAAATTTGAAAATTAATTTTGGCAACACTCGAACGTAACGCAGAAATCGATTTGAAGAAGAATAAGAGTATCGAATCGTTGATTGGCAAGGGTATAGCATTAGAGTGAGCGAGAAAGCTATATATGCACTTTAGACGCGTGCCTAGATCTGTAAAGTACACACATACATACATACATAGACACGCGCCAAATTTATTTTAACATATCAGTGTTGCCATATTATCTTATTTCAGTCTAGATTTAACATATTCAAAATTGACTAGCTTATAAAAATATAAATGAATCTAGCATATTCTTAGCCAATAAATATTTTATAAAATATTTTTTTGTATTTTGCGCTTATATTAATTTGTTTTTACTCATTGTCAGAATTTAGCCGTTGCGGACGCTCAACATCTGGCAACACTGTAATGTAGATTTACATTAACATACGGAATCAAAATAAAATAAAACAATGCAACGATTCTAAACACCCAAGCGAACAAAAATTTAATTTCATAATATGTTATTTATAATATTAGCATAATTGAAATTTCAATAATTTAAAAATTATTTAAGAAATCCAAAAAGGGTGCAACCAGCATGTCTCGAACTCTGGACCTTAGCCAAATCGCGCAAAAAGTGACACCTCAACAATCTCAACCATTGCAGTATTTATCGAGCGAGGAGTCAAAGTCAATATATATATATAATTTGATAGTCTCCTTTTGTCCTCTCCTTGCCCAACGACATACATATCTGAACACATGTCAAAACAAAAGAAGTTTCTACATATGTACATACATACATATATGCAATTAACATATGCAAATATACATTTACATTAACATACGGATGCCAAAATGTTATTATTCAACTACAGACTTCGAAATACTAAGCAAACTAACATTTAATTTTGGAATAAAATGTCTGTAGTCATTATTGACAATTAAAGATTTTGAATATGCTTTATAATTAAAATAAAATAATAATAACTATTAATAATTAAAAAGAACGCAAACAAAATATTAATAATTATAAAGAATTCAAAAAAAATTAATAGAAAATGCAACCAGTGGGAGTTGAACTCTAGAGTTTAGACTGATCACGTGAAATGCAGTCGCTCTACAATGTGAACCATTGCAGAACGCTAAAGTGCAGAGTTCAAAGTCAATATATAATTCAATCATAATATTTTATTTCTATTGTGCTTCTTTTTCAGCCATTACAAGTTGCCAAAGTATATTATTGTTTGTTGATTAATTACTTCCGAGTTTATTGCCCGATTGAGATGAAATTTTCAGGGTAGATTAAGACTATTATGTTCATCAAATGTAGCAAAGTTCAAGGCGATACCATTAGACCTGCTCTTGTAATTCAACATTGAAATTTTGTCTTTCGATTTACGTGGGCGAAAGGGGGCGTGACAAAATTTTAAAACAAACTTGATCTGAGCCAGATATAGATGAGCCTACATACCAAGTTTGGTGTCTCTAGCTCTTATAGTCTCTGAGATCTAGGTGTTCATATTTTCGAAATTTTGAACAGCCGTATACTATCCGTTTACTATCCGATTCGGATAAAACTTTCAAGACAGGATCGGACTATAGAGTTTATCATGTGTGCCAAAAATCATGTCGCTAGCATTAAAGGTGCATTCGTAATTCGACTTTGAAATTTTGTTTTAAATTTACGGGGGCGGAGGGGGCGTGGCAAAATTCTAAAACAAACTTGATCAATGCAAACTATAGATGAACCTACATGCCAAATTTGGTGTCTCTAGCTCTAATAGTCTCTGAGATATAGGCGTTCAAAAATGGGACAGACAGACGGACAGACGGACATGGCTATATCGACTCGGCTGTTGATGCTGATCAAGAATATATATACTTTATGGGGTCTGCCACGCCTCCTTCTGCCTGTTACGCACATTTTTTTGCACAAACTTAATAGACCCTTTTGTACTTTTTTAAAGTACAGGGTCTAACAAAAGTGCAAAAACAGTAGCAAAAGCTATATTTGAAGATTTTATTCTAAAGTACGGTCCAATGAAGACGTTCATTACGGACATGGGAACAGAATATAAAAATTCAATAATTGAAGATTTATGTAAAAATTTGAATATCAAAAACATAACTTCAACCGCACATCATCACCAGACTGTAGGTACTGTGGAGCGAAGCCACAGAACAATTAATGAATTCATCCGCTCATACATCTCAGTTGACAAAACAGATTGGGATGTATGGCTACAATACTTCGTATATTGTTTCAACACAACCCCCTCTATGGCACATGATTATTGTCCATATGAGTTAATTTTTGGTAAAACTTCAAATTTACCTAAACATTTTAATAGTATAGATAAGATAAAACCCCTATATAATATAGAAGACTATGCTAAAGAATCTAAATTTAGACTAGAACAAGCATTTAAGAGAGCTAGATTAATGTTAGAAGCACATAAGCAAAAACAAAAAATTAACTATGACAAAACTACTTTAAATTTTGACTTAGAAATAGGAGATCAGGTTTTATTGAAGAATGAAACAGGACATAAGCTAGATTTTAAATATACTGGACCCTATAAGGTAGACAGCATAGAAGAAAATGATAATATAATAATTTCAAGTAATAAAAATAAGAAACAAACAGTACATAAAGATAGGTTAAAAATTTTTATTTCATAATGATTTTATTTCTCTTATAAATATTTCAAGTATGGCCATACATAGAATAAAATCGTCAATCGATACATAAATATAAATCATTATCGTTAATATAATTAAAAAAAAAATATATATAAATATATATATACATTTATAAGAAGTAAAATAATTATAAAAAATTTTTAATTATAAACAAAAAAATTTGTATTAATAAGAATTAAAATAACTTCATAATATTACGTTATTTTTTAAAAGGAGGGAGATGTTGCATGTACACATATGTATATCAATAATTATTACATATATCTTGGGCAGCAACACTTTGTCTGCCTAAGCATAACTAAAGCAACAACACTTTGTTGTTATGCAACAACTTTGTCAACGCGCGGCCTAAGTCAGTGCCCTCTGCACATTTCAGGTGCGGTCGAAATATGATCGCTCTGGATAGCGGCGATCGCTTAATAGCCGAGTCAGCATGGCCCCCATGCTTGACCGCTACGTACAACTATATATGTGCATGCATAACATCCTCTGCCCAGTATATATACTTTACATATATACTTTACATAGTAATAATACATAAAGATATGAGCAGCCGCTCCGCTGCTGGCGTAACCGGCAGCGAAGCTATGCGGCTTTATACATAAGAATATATGTACTTAGGCTAAGAACCAACTTATGCTCGAACAATAAAACATTCACGATTCTAAACCCAAACAGCACTGACGTGCATGTCTTTAATTGAAAAACGATATAACTTATTAAACAATTGAATCGATGACTTATTACAATATTGTGACCATGGGCGTCACATTCAGAGAAAAATGGCGGACAGGAAGAGGTCAAATCTGTGGACATAATGTGACCATTAACGTCACACTCATGGAAAAATGGCGGTCAGAAAGACTTCAAAATGGTGGACATAATGTCACCAGAGTCGTCACATTAATAGAAAAATGGCGGACAGGAAGAGGTCAAAATGGTGGACATATTTAGACCATTGCCGTCACATTAATAGAAAAATAGCGGACCGAAAGAGGTCAAAATGGTGGACATAATGTTACCATTGTCGTCACACTCTTAGAAAAATGGCGGACAGAAAGAGTTCAAAATGTTGGACATAATGTGACCATAGTCGTCACATTAATAGAAAAATGGCGGACAGAAAGACTTCAAAATGGTGGACATGATGTGACCAGAGTCGTCATATTCATAGAAAAATTACGGACAGGAAGAGGTCAAAAAGGTGGACATAATGTGACCATAGTCGTCACATTCAAGGAAAAATGGCGGACAGAAAGAGGTTAAAACTGTGGACATAATGTGACCATTGTCGTCACATTCATTGAAAAATGGCAGACAGAAAGAGGTTAAAATGGTGGACATAATGTGACCATAGTCGTCATATTCAAGGAAAAATGGCGGACAGAAAGAGTTCAAAATGTTGGACATAATGTGACCATAGTCGTCACATTAATAGAAAAATGGCGGACAGATAGACTTCAAAATGGTGGACATAATGTGACCAGAGTCGTTACATTCACAGAAAAATGGCGGACAGGAAGAGGTCAAAATGGTGGACATAATGTGACCATTGTCGTCACATGTAAAGGAAAATGGCGGACAGGAAGAGGTCAAAATGGTGGACATAATGTGACCATTGTCGTCACATTCATAGAAAAATGGTGGACAGAAAGAGGTTAAAACTGTGGACATAATGTGACCATGGGCGTCACATGTAAAGGAAAATGGCGGACAGAAAGCGGTCAAAATGGTGGACATAATGTGACCATTGTCGTAACATTCATAGAAAAATGGCGGACTGAAAGAGGTTAAAACTGTGGACATAATATGACCATTGTCGTCACATTCATAGAAAAATGGCGGACAGAAAGAGGTTAAAACTGTGGACATAATGTGACCATTGTCGTCACATTCATAGAAAAATGGCGGACAGAAAGAGGTTAAAACTGTGGACATATTGTGACCATTGTCGTCACATTCATAGAAAAATGGCGAACAGAAAGAGGTTAAAACTGTGGACATAATGTGACCATTGTCGTCACATTCATAGAAAAATGGCGGACAGAAAGAGGTTAAAACTGTGGACATAATGTGACCATTGTCGTCACATTCATAGAAAAATGACGAACAGAAAGAGGTCAAAATGGTGAACATAACGAGACCATTGTCGTCACATTCATAGAAAAATGGCGGGCAGGAAGAGGTCCAAATGGTGGACATATTTTGACCATTCATAGAAAAATGGCGGACAGAAAGAGGTTAAAACTGTGGACATAATGTGACCATTGTCGTCACATTCATAGAAAAATGGCAGAGAAAAAGATGTTAAAACTGTGGACGTAAAGTGACCATTGTCGTCACATTCATTGAAAAATGGCGAACAGAAAGAGGTTAAAATGGTGGACATAATGTGACCATGGGCGTCACATTCAGAGAAAAATGGCGGGCAGGAAGAGGTCCAAATGGTGGACATATTTTGACCATTCATAGAAAAATGGCGGACAGAAAGAGGTTAAAACTGTGGACATAATGTTACCATTGTCGACACACTCTTAGAAAAATGGCGGACAGAAAGAGGTCAAAATGGTGGACATAATGTGACCATTGTCGTCACACTCATAGAAAAATGACGGACGGAAAGCGGTCAAAATGGTGGAAAAAATGTGACCATTGTCGTCACATTCAAAGAAGAATGGCGAACAGAAAGAGGTCAAAATGGTGGACATAATGTGACCATTGTCGTCGCACTCTTAGAAAAATGGCGGACAGAAAGAGGTTAAAACTGTGGACATAATGTGACCATTGTCGTCACATTCATTGAAAAATGGCAGACATAAAGAGGTCAAAATGGTTGACATAAGTGACCATTGTCGTCACATTCATAGAAAAATGGCGGACAGAAATAGGTCAAAAGGGTGGACATAATGTGACCATGGGCATCACATTCAGAGAAAAATGGCGGGCCGGAAGTCAAAACTGTGGACATAATATGACCATTGTCGTCACACTCATAGAAAAAAGGCGGACGGAAAGCGGTCAAAATGGTGGAAATAATGTGACCATAGTCGTCACAATCAAAGAAAAATGGCGGGCAGAAAGAGGTTAAAACTGTGGACATAATGTTACTATTGTCGACACACTCTTAGAAAAATGGCGGACAGAAAGAGGTCAAAATTGTGGACATAATGTGACCATTGTCGTCTCATTGATAGAAAATTAGCGGACAGAAAGAGGTCAAAATGGTGGACATAATGTTACCATTGTCGTCACACTCATAGAAAAATGGCGGACAGAAAGAGGTCAAAAGGGTGGACATAATGTGACCATTGTCGTCACACTCATAGAAAAATGACGGACAGAAAGCGGTTGAAATTGTGGACATAATGTGGCCATTGTCGTCAAATTCATAGAAAATTAGCGGACAGAAAGAGGTCAAAAGGGTGGACATAATGTTACCATTGTCGTCACACTCTTAGAAAAATGGCGGACAGAAAGAGTTCAAAAGGGTGGACATAATGTTACCATTGTCGTCACACTCTTAGAAAAATGGCGGACAGAAAGAGTTCAAAATGTTGGACATAATGTGACCATAGTCGTCACATTAATAGAAAAATGGCGGACAGAAAGACTTCAAAATGGTGGACATGATGTGACCAGAGTCGTCACATTCATAGAAAAATTACGGACAGGAAGAGGTCAAAAAGGTGGACATAATGTGACCATAGTCGTCACATTCAAGGAAAAATGGCGGACAGAAAGAGGTCAAGATGGTGGACATATTGTGACCATTGTCGTCACACGTAAAGTAGAATGGCGGACAGGAAGAGGTCAAAATGGTGGACATAAGGTGACCATTGTCGTCACATTCATAAAAAAATGGCGGACTGAAAGAGGTTAAAACTGTGGACATAATGTGACCATTGTCGTCACATGTAAAGGAAAATGGCGGACAGGAAGAGGTCAAAATGGTGGTCATAATGTGACCATTGTCGTCACATTCATAGAAAAATGGTGGACAGAAAGAGGTTAAAACTGTGGACATAATGTGACCATGGGCGTCACATGTAAAGGAAAATGGCGGACAGAAAGAGGTCAAAATGGTGGACATAATGTGACCATTGTCGTCACATTCATAGAAAAATGGCGGACTGAAAGAGGTTAAAGCTGTGGACATAATATGACCATTGTCGTCACATTCATAGAAAAATGGCGGACAGAAAGAGGTTAAAACTATGGACATAATGTGACCATTGTCGTCACATTCATAGAAAAATGGCAGAGAAAAAGATGTTAGAACTGTGGACGTAAAGTGACCATTGTCGTCACATTCATTGAAAAGTGGCGAACAGAAAGAGGTTAAAATGGTGGACATAATGTGACCATGGGCGTCACATTCAGAGAAAAATGGCGGGCAGGAAGAGGTCCAAATGGTTATATTTTGACCATTCATAGAAAAATGGCGGACAGAAAGAGGTTAAAACTGTGGACATAATGTTACCATTGTCGACACACTCTTAGAAAAATGGCGGACAGAAAAAGGTCAAAATGGTGGACATAATGTGACCATTGTCGTCACACTCATAGAAAAATGACGGACGGAAAGCGGTCAAAATGGTGGAAAAAATGTGACCATTGTCGTCACATTCAAAGAAGAATGGCGAACAGAAAGAGGTCAAAATGGTGGACATAATGTGACCATTGTCGTCGCACTCTTAGAAAAATGGCGGACAGAAAGAGGTTAAAACTGTGGACATAATGTTACCATTGTCGTCACATTCATTGAAAAATGGCAGACATAAAGAGGTCAAAATGGTGGACATAATGTGACCATTGTCGTCACACTCATAGAAAAATGACGGACGGAAAGCGGTCAAAATGGTGGAAAAAATGTGACCATTGTCGTCACATTCAAAGAAGAATGGCGAACAGAAAGAGGTCAAAATGGTGGACATAATGTGACCATTGTCGTCGCACTCTTAGAAAAATGGCGGACAGAAAGAGGTTAAAACTGTGGACATAATGTGACCATTGTCGTCACATTCATTGAAAAATGGCAGACATAAAGAGGTCAAAATGGTGGACATAATGTGACCATTGTCGTCACATTCATAGAAAAATGGCGGACAGAAAGACGTCAAAAGGGTGGACATAATGTGACCATGGGCATCACATTCAGAGAAAAATGGCGGGCCGGAAGTCAAAACTGTGGACATAATGTTACTATTGTCGACACACTCTTAGAAAAATGGCGGACAGAAAGAGGTCAATATTGTGGACATAATGTGACCATTGTCGTCTCATTCATAGAAAATTAGCGGACAGAAAGAGGTCAAAATGGTGGCCATAATGTTACCATTGTCGTCACACTCATAGAAAAATGGCGGACAGAAAGAGGTCAAAAGGGTGGACATAATGTGACCATTGTCGTCACTCTCATAGAAAAATGACGGACAGAAAGCGGTTAAAATTGTGGACATAATGTGGCCATTGTCGTCAAATTCAAAGAAAAATGGCGAACAGAAACAGGTCAAAATGGTGGACATAATGTGACCATGGGCGTCACATTCAGAGAAAAATGGCGGGCAGGAAGAGGTCCAAATGGTGGACATATTTTGACCATTCATAGAAAAATGGCGGACAGAAAGAGGTAAAAACTGTGGACATAATGTTACCATTGTCGACACACTCTTAGAAAAATGGCGGACAGAAAGAGGTCAAAATGGTGGACATAATGTGACCATTGTCGTCTCCTTCATAAAAAAATGGCGGACAGAAAGAGGTCAAAATGGTGGACATAATGTGACCATGGGCATCACATTCAGAGAAAAATGGCGGGCCGGAGGTTAAAACTGTGGACGTAATGTGACCATTGTCGTCACACTCATAGAAAAATGACGGACGGAAAGCGGTCAAAATGGTGGACATAATGTGACCATAGTCGTCATATTCAAAGAAAAATGGCTGACAGGAAGAGGTCCAAATGGTGGACATATTTAAACCATAGTCGGCACATTCATAGAAAAATGGCGATCAGGAAGAGGTCAAAATGGTGGACATAATGTTACCATGGGCGTCACATTCATAGAAAAATGGCGGACAGAAAGAGGTCAAAAGGGTGGACATAATGTGACCATGGGCATCACATTCAGAGAAAAGTGGCGGGCCGGAAGTCAAAACTGTGGACATAATGTTACTATTGTCGACACACTCTTAGAAAAATGGCGGACAGAAAGAGGTCAATATTGTGGACATAATGTGACCATTGTCGTCTCATTCATAGAAAATTAGCGGACAGAAAGAGGTCAAAATGGTGGACATAATGTTACCATTGTCGTCACACTCATAGAAAAATGGCGGCCAGAAAGAGGTCAAAAGGGTGGACATAATGTGACCATTGTCGTCACACTCATAGAAAAATGACGGACAG
Organism: Drosophila testacea; assembly: GCA_035043265.1. NCBI lineage: Eukaryota > Metazoa > Arthropoda > Insecta > Diptera > Drosophilidae > Drosophila > Drosophila testacea. The sequence continues at coordinate 40,368 of JAWNND010000458.1, forward strand.
AAAGCGGTTAAAATTGTGGACATAATGTGGCCATTGTCGTCAAATTCAAAGAAAAATGGCGAACAGAAACAGGTCAAAATGGTGGACATAATGTGACCATGGGCGTCACATTCAGAGAAAAATGGCGGGCAGGAAGAGGTCCAAATGGTGGACATATTTTGACCATTCATAGAAAAATGGCGGACAGAAAGAGGTTAAAACTGTGGACATAATGTTACCATTGTCGACACACTCTTAGAAAAATGGCGGACTGAAAGGGGTCAAAATGGTGGACATATTGTGACCATTGGCGTCACATTCAGAGAAAAATGGCGGACAGGAAGAGGTCAAAACTGTGGACATAATGTGACCATTGTCGTCACACTCATGGAAAAATGGCGGTCAGAAAGACTTCAAAATGGTGGACATAATGTCACCAGAGTCGTCACATTAATAGAAAAATGGCGGACAGGAAGAGGTCAAAATGGTGGACATATTTAGACCATTGCCGTCACATTCATAGAAAAATAGCGGACCGAAAGAGGTCAAAATGGTGGACATAATGTTACCATTGTCGTCACACTCTTAGAAAAATGGCGGACAGAAAGAGTTCAAAATGTTGGACATAATGTGACCATAGTCGTCACATTCATAGAAAAATGGCGAACAGAATGAGGTCAAAATGGTGGACATAATGTGACCATGGGCGTCACATTCAGAGAAAAATGGAGGGCAGGAAGAGGTCAAAATGGTGGACATAATGTGACCATTGTCGTCACTCGTAAAGTAAAATGGCGGACAGGAATAGGTCAAAATGGTGGACATAATGTGACCATTGTCGTCACATTCATAGAAAAATGGCGGACTGAAAGAGGTCAAAATGTTGAACATAATGTTACCATTGTCGTCACACTCTTAGAAAAATGGCGGACAGAAAGAGGTTAAAACTGTGGACATAATGTTACCATTGTCGTCACATTCATTGAAAAATGGCAGACAGAAAGAGGTCAAAATGGTGGACATAATGTGACCATAGTCGTCATATTCAAGGAAAAATTGCGGACTGAAAGAGGTCAAAATGGTGGACATAATGTGACCATAGTCGTCACATAAATAGAAAAATGGCGGACAGATAGACTTCAAAATGGTGGACATAATGTGACCAGAGTAGTTACATTCACAGAAAAATGGCGGACAGGAAGATGTTAAAAATGTGGACATAATGTGACCATTGTCGTCACATGTAAAGGAAAAGAGCGGACAGAAAGAGGTCAAACTGGTGGACATAATGTGACAATTGTCGTCACATTCATAGAAAATTAGCGGACAGAAAGAGGTCAAAATGGTGGACATAATCTTACCATTGTCGTCACACTCATAGAAAAATGGCGGACAGAAAGAGGTCAAAAGGGTGGACATAATGTGACCATTGTCGTCACACTCATAGAAAAATTACGGACAGAAAGCGGTTAAAATGGTGGACATAATGTGACCATTGTCGTCAAATTCAAAGAAAAATGGCGAACAGAAACAGGTCAAAATGGTGGACATAATGTGACCATGGGCGTCCCATTCAGAGAAAAATGGCGGGCAGGAAGAGGTCCAAATGGTGGACATATTTTGACCATTCATAGAAAAATGGCGGACAGAAAGAGGTTAAAACTGTGGACATAATGTTACCATTGTCGACACACTCTTAGAAAAATGGCGGACAGAAAGAGGTCAAAATGGTGGACATAATGTGACCCTTGTCGTCACACACATAGAAAAATGACGGACGGAAAGCGGTCAAAATGGTGGAAATAATGTGACCATTGTCGTCACATTCAAAGAAGAATGGCGAACAGAAAGAGGTCAAAATGGTGGACATAATGTGACCATTGTCGTCACATTCATAGAAAAATAGCGGACAGAAAGAGGTCAAAATGGTGGACATAATGTGAGCATTGTCGTCTCCTTCATAGAAAAATGGCGGACAGAAAGATGTCAAAAGGGTGGACATAATGTGACCATGGGCATCACATTCAGAGAAAAATGGCGGGCCGGAGGTCAAAACTGTGGACATAATGTGACCATTGTCGTCACACTAATAGAAAAATGATGGACGGAAAGCGGTCAAAATGGTGGACATAATGTGACCATAGTCGTCACAATCAAAGAAAAATGGCGGGCAGGAAGAGGTCCAAATGGTGGACATATTTTGACCATAGTCGGCACATTCATAGAAAAATGGCGATCAGAAAGAGGTTAAAACTGTCCATTGTCGTCACATTCATAGAAAATAGGCGGACTGAAAGAGGTTAAAAATGTGGACATAATGTGACCATTGTCGTCACACTCTTAGAAAAATGGCGGACAGAAAGAGGTTAAAACTGTGGACATAATGTGACCATTGTCGTCACATTCATTGAAAAATGGCAGACATAAAGAGGTCAAAATGGTTGACATAATGTGACCAGAGTCGTCACATTCATAGAAAAATGTCGGACAGGAAGAGGTTAAAATGGTGGACATAATGTGACCATTGTCGTCACATTCATAGAAAAATGGCGGACTGAAAGAGGTTAGAACTGTGGACATAATGTGACTATTGTCGTCACATTCATAGAAAAATGGTGGACAGAAAGAGGTTAAAACTGTGGACATAATGTGACCATGGGCGTCACATGTAAAGGAAAATGGCGGACAGAAAGAGGTCAAAATGGTGGACATAATGTGACCATTGTCGTCACATTCATAGAAAAATGGCGGACAGAAAGAGGTTAAAACTGTGGACATAATGTGACCATTGTCGTCACATTCATAGAAAAATGACGAACAGAAAGAGGTCAAAATGGTGAACATAACGAGACCATTGTCGTCACATTCATAGAAAAATGGCGGGCAGGAAGAGGTCCAAATGGTGGACATATTTTGACCATTCATAGAAAAATGGCGGACAGAAAGAGGTTAAAACTGTGGACATAATGTGACCATTGTCGTCACATTCATAGAAAAATGGCGAACAGAAAGAGGTTAAAACTGTGGACATAATGTGACCATTGTCGTCACATTCATAGAAAAATGGCGGACAGAAAGAGGTTAAAACTGTGGACATAATGTGACCATTGTCGTCACATTCATAGAAAAATGACGAACAGAAAGAGGTCAAAATGGTGGACATAATGTGACCATTGTCGTCACATGTAAAGGAAAAGAGCGGACAGAAAGAGGTCAAACTGGTGGACATAATGTGACAATTGTCGTCACATTCATAGAAAATTAGCGGACAGAAAGAGGTCAAAATGGTGGACATAATCTTACCATTGTCGTCACACTCATAGAAAAATGGCGGACAGAAAGAGGTCAAAAGGGTGGACATAATGTGACCATTGTCGTCACACTCATAGAAAAATTACGGACAGAAAGCGGTTAAAATGGTGGACATAATGTGACCATTGTCGTCAAATTCAAAGAAAAATGGCGAACAGAAACAGGTCAAAATGGTGGACATAATGTGACCATGGGCGTCCCATTCAGAGAAAAATGGCGGGCAGGAAGAGGTCCAAATGGTGGACATATTTTGACCATTCATAGAAAAATGGCGGACAGAAAGAGGTTAAAACTGTGGACATAATGTTACCATTGTCGACACACTCTTAGAAAAATGGCGGACAGAAAGAGGTCAAAATGGTGGACATAATGTGACCCTTGTCGTCACACACATAGAAAAATGACGGACGGAAAGCGGTCAAAATGGTGGAAATAATGTGACCATTGTCGTCACATTCAAAGAAGAATGGCGAACAGAAAGAGGTCAAAATGGTGGACATAATGTGACCATTGTCGTCACATTCATAGAAAAATAGCGGACAGAAAGAGGTCAAAATGGTGGACATAATGTGAGCATTGTCGTCTCCTTCATAGAAAAATGGCGGACAGAAAGATGTCAAAAGGGTGGACATAATGTGACCATGGGCATCACATTCAGAGAAAAATGGCGGGCCGGAGGTCAAAACTGTGGACATAATGTGACCATTGTCGTCACACTAATAGAAAAATGATGGACGGAAAGCGGTCAAAATGGTGGACATAATGTGACCATAGTCGTCACAATCAAAGAAAAATGGCGGGCAGGAAGAGGTCCAAATGGTGGACATATTTTGACCATAGTCGGCACATTCATAGAAAAATGGCGATCAGAAAGAGGTTAAAACTGTCCATTGTCGTCACATTCATAGAAAATAGGCGGACTGAAAGAGGTTAAAAATGTGGACATAATGTGACCATTGTCGTCACACTCTTAGAAAAATGGCGGACAGAAGAGGTTAAAACTGTGGACATAATGTGACCATTGTCGTCACATTCATTGAAAAATGGCAGACATAAAGAGGTCAAAATGGTTGACATAATGTGACCAGAGTCGTCACATTCATAGAAAAATGTCGGACAGGAAGAGGTTAAATGGTGGACATAATGTGACCATTGTCGTCACATTCATAGAAAAATGGCGGACTGAAAGAGGTTAGAACTGTGGACATAATGTGACTATTGTCGTCACATTCATAGAAAAATGGTGGACAGAAAGAGGTTAAAACTGTGGACATAATGTGACCATGGGCGTCACATGTAAAGGAAAATGGCGGACAGAAAGAGGTCAAAATGGTGGACATAATGTGACCATTGTCGTCACATTCATAGAAAAATGGCGGACAGAAAGAGGTTAAAACTGTGGACATAATGTGACCATTGTCGTCACATTCATAGAAAAATGACGAACAGAAAGAGGTCAAAATGGTGAACATAACGAGACCATTGTCGTCACATTCATAGAAAAATGGCGGGCAGGAAGAGGTCCAAATGGTGGACATATTTTGACCATTCATAGAAAAATGGCGGACAGAAAGAGGTTAAAACTGTGGACATAATGTGACCATTGTCGTCACATTCATAGAAAAATGGCGAACAGAAGAGGTTAAAACTGTGGACATAATGTGACCATTGTCGTCACATTCATAGAAAAATGGCGGACAGAAGAGAGGTTAAAACTGTGGACATAATGTGACCATTGTCGTCACATTCATAGAAAAATGACGAACAGAAAGAGGTCAAAATGGTGAACATAACGAGACCATTGTCGTCACATTCATAGAAAAATGGCGGGCAGGAAGAGGTCCAAATGGTGGACATATTTTGACCATTCATAGAAAAATGGCGGACAGAAAGAGGTTAAAACTGTGGACATAATGTGACCATTGTCGTCACATTCATAGAAAAATGGCAGAGAAAAAGATGTTAAAACTGTGGACGTAAAGTGACCATTGTCGTCACATTCATTGAAAAATGGCGAACAGAAAGAGGTTAAAATGGTGGACATAATGTGACCATGGGCGTCACATTCAGAGAAAAATGGCGGGCAGGAAGAGGTCCAAATGGTGGACATATTTTGACCATTCATAGAAAAATGGCGGACAGAAAGAGGTTAAAACTGTGGACATAATGTTACCATTGTCGACACACTCTTAGAAAAATGGCGGACAGAAAGAGGTCAAAATGGTGGACATAATGTGACCATTGTCGTCACACTCATAGAAAAATGACGGACGGAAAGCGGTCAAAATGGTGGAAAAAATGTGACCATTGTCGTCACATTCAAAGAAGAATGGCGAACAGAAAGAGGTCAAAATGGTGGACATAATGTGACCATTGTCGTCGCACTCTTAGAAAAATGGCGGACAGAAAGAGGTTAAAACTGTGGACATAATGTGACCATTGTCGTCACATTCATTGAAAAATGGCAGACATAAAGAGGTCAAAATGGTTGACATAAGTGACCATTGTCGTCACATTCATAGAAAAATGGCGGACAGAAATAGGTCAAAAGGGTGGACATAATGTGACCATGGGCATCACATTCAGAGAAAAATGGCGGGCCGGAAGTCAAAACTGTGGACATAATATGACCATTGTCGTCACACTCATAGAAAAAAGGCGGACGGAAAGCGGTCAAAATGGTGGAAATAATGTGACCATAGTCGTCACAATCAAAGAAAAATGGCGGGCAGAAAGAGGTTAAAACTGTGGACATAATGTTACTATTGTCGACACACTCTTAGAAAAATGGCGGACAGAAAGAGGTCAAAATTGTGGACATAATGTGACCATTGTCGTCTCATTGATAGAAAATTAGCGGACAGAAAGAGGTCAAAATGGTGGACATAATGTTACCATTGTCGTCACACTCATAGAAAAATGGCGGACAGAAAGAGGTCAAAAGGGTGGACATAATGTGACCATTGTCGTCACACTCATAGAAAAATGACGGACAGAAAGCGGTTGAAATTGTGGACATAATGTGGCCATTGTCGTCAAATTCATAGAAAATTAGCGGACAGAAAGAGGTCAAAATGGTGGACATAATGTTACCATTGTCGTCACACTCATAGAAAAATGGCGGACAGAAAGAGGTCAAAAGGGTGGACATAATGTTACCATTGTCGTCACACTCTTAGAAAAATGGCGGACAGAAAGAGTTCAAAATGTTGGACATAATGTGACCATAGTCGTCACATTAATAGAAAAATGGCGGACAGAAAGACTTCAAAATGGTGGACATGATGTGACCAGAGTCGTCACATTCATAGAAAAATTACGGACAGGAAGAGGTCAAAAAGGTGGACATAATGTGACCATAGTCGTCACATTCAAGGAAAAATGGCGGACAGAAAGAGGTCAAGATGGTGGACATATTGTGACCATTGTCGTCACACGTAAAGTAGAATGGCGGACAGGAAGAGGTCAAAATGGTGGACATAAGGTGACCATTGTCGTCACATTCATAAAAAAATGGCGGACTGAAAGAGGTTAAAACTGTGGACATAATGTGACCATTGTCGTCACATGTAAAGGAAAATGGCGGACAGGAAGAGGTCAAAATGGTGGTCATAATGTGACCATTGTCGTCACATTCATAGAAAAATGGTGGACAGAAGAGGTTAAAACTGTGGACATAATGTGACCATGGGCGTCACATGTAAAGGAAAATGGCGGACAGAAAGAGGTCAAAATGGTGGACATAATGTGACCATTGTCGTCACATTCATAGAAAAATGGCGGACTGAAAGAGGTTAAAGCTGTGGACATAATATGACCATTGTCGTCACATTCATAGAAAAATGGCGGACAGAAAGAGGTTAAAACTATGGACATAATGTGACCATTGTCGTCACATTCCTAGAAAAATGGCAAGAAAAAGATGTTAGAACTGTGGACGTAAAGTGACCATTGTCGTCACATTCATTGAAAAGTGGCGAACAGAAGAGGTTAAAATGGTGGACATAATGTGACCATGGGCGTCACATTCAGAGAAAAAATGGCGGGCGGGAAGAGGTCCAAATGGTTATATTTTGACCATTCATAGAAAAATGGCGGACAGAAAGAGGTTAAAACTGTGGACATAATGTTACCATTGTCGACACACTCTTAGAAAAATGGCGGACAGAAAAAGGTCAAAATGGTGGACATAATGTGACCATTGTCGTCACACTCATAGAAAAATGACGGACGGAAAGCGGTCAAAATGGTGGAAAAAATGTGACCATTGTCGTCACATTCAAAGAAGAATGGCGAACAGAAAGAGGTCAAAATGGTGGACATAATGTGACCATTGTCGTCGCACTCTTAGAAAAATGGCGGACAGAAAGAGGTTAAAAGCTGTGGACCTAATGTGACCATTGTCGTCACATTCATTGAAAAATGGCAGACATAAAGAGGTCAAAATGGTGGACATAATGTGACCATTGTCGTCACATTCATAGAAAAATGGCGGACGAAAGAACGTCAAAAGAGTTGGACATAATGTGACCATGGGCATCACATTCAGAGAAAATGGCGGGCCGAAACGTCAAAACTGTGGACATAATGTTGCTATTGTCGACACACTCTTAGAAAATGGCGGACAGAAAGAGTCAATATTGTGGACATAATGTGACCATTGTCAGTCTCATTCATAGAAAATTGGCGGACAGAAAGAGGTCAAAATGGTGGACATAATGTTACCATTGTCGTCACACTCATAGAAAAATGGCGGACAGAAAGAGGTCAAAAGGGTGGACATAATGTGACCATTGTCGTCACTCTCATAGAAAAATGACGGACAGAAAGCGGTTAAAATTGTGGACATAATGTGGCCATTGTCGTCAAATTCAAAGAAAAATGGCGAACAGAAACAGGTCAAAATGGTGGACATAATGTGACCATGGGCGTCGCATTCAGAGAAAAATGGCGGGCAGGAAGAGGTCCAAATGGTGGACATATTTTGACCATTCATAGAAAAATGGCGGACAGAAAGAGGTGAAAACTGTGGACATAATGTTACCATTGTCGACACACTCTTAGAAAAATGGCGGACAGAAAGAGGTCAAAATGGTGGACATAATGTGACCATTGTCGTCTCCTTCATAAAAAAATGGCGGACAGAAAGAGGTCAAAATGGTGGACATAATGTGACCATGGGCATCACATTCAGAGAAAAATGGCGGGCCGGAGGTTAAAACTGTGGACGTAATGTGACCATTGTCGTCACACTCATAGAAAAATGACGGACGGAAAGCGGTCAAAATGGTGGACATAATGTGACCATAGTCGTCATATTCAAAGAAAAATGGCTGGCAGGAAGAGGTCCAAATGGTGGACATATTTAAACCATAGTCGGCACATTCATAGAAAAATGGCGATCAGGAAGAGGTCAAAATGGTGGACATAATGTTACCATGGGCGTCACATTCATAGAAAAATGGCGGACAGAAAGAGGTCAAAAGGGTGGACATAATGTGACCATGGGCATCACATTCAGAGAAAAGTGGCGGGCCGGAAGTCAAAACTGTGGACATAATGTTACTATTGTCGACACACTCTTAGAAAAATGGCGGACAGAAAGAGGTCAATATTGTGGACATAATGTGACCATTGTCGTCTCATTCATAGAAAATTAGCGGACAGAAAGAGGTCAAAATGGTGGACATAATGTTACCATTGTCGTCACACTCATAGAAAAATGGCGGCCAGAAAGAGGTCAAAAGGGTGGACATAATGTGACCATTGTCGTCACACTCATAGAAAAATGACGGACAGAAAGCGGTTAAAATTGTGGACATAATGTGGCCATTGTCGTCAAATTCAAAGAAAAATGGCGAACAGAAACAGGTCAAAATGGTGGACATAATGTGACCATGGGCGTCACATTCAGAGAAAAATGGCGGGCAGGAAGAGGTCCAAATGGTGGACATATTTTGACCATTCATAGAAAAATGGCGGACAGAAAGAGGTAAAAACTGTGGACATAATGTTACCATTGTCGACACACTCTTAGAAAAATGGCGGACTGAAAGGGGTCAAAATGGTGGACATATTGTGACCATTGGCAGTCAGCATTCAGAGAAAAATGGCGGACAGGAAGAGGTCAAAACGATGGACATAATGTGACCATTGTCGTCACACTCATGGAAAAATGGCGGTCAGAAAGACTTCAAAATGGTGGACATAATGTCACCAGAGTCGTCACATTAATAGAAAAATGGCGGACAGGAAGAGGTCAAAATGGTGGACATATTTAGACCATTGCCGTCACATTCATAGAAAAATAGCGGACCGAAAGAGGTCAAAATGGTGGACATAATGTTACCATTGTCGTCACACTCTTAGAAAAATGGCGGACAGAAAGAGTTCAAAATGTTGGACATAATGTGACCATAGTCGTCACATTCATAGAAAAATGGCGAACAGAATGAGGTCAAAATGGTGGACATAATGTGACCATGGGCGTCACATTCAGAGAAAAATGGAGGGCAGGAAGAGGTCAAAATGGTGGACATAATGTGACCATTGTCGTCACTCGTAAAGTAAAATGGCGGACAGGAATAGGTCAAAATGGTGGACATAATGTGACCATTGTCGTCACATTCATAGAAAAATGGCGGACTGAAAGAGGTCAAAATGTTGAACATAATGTTACCATTGTCGTCACACTCTTAGAAAAATGGCGGACAGAAAGAGGTTAAAACTGTGGACATAATGTTACCATTGTCGTCACATTCATTGAAAAATGGCAGACAGAAAGAGGTCAAAATGGTGGACATAATGTGACCATAGTCGTCATATTCAAGGAAAAATTGCGGACTGAAAGAGGTCAAAATGGTGGACATAATGTGACCATAGTCGTCACATAAATAGAAAAATGGCGGACAGATAGACTTCAAAATGGTGGACATAATGTGACCAGAGTAGTTACATTCACAGAAAAATGGCGGACAGGAAGATGTTAAAAATGTGGACATAATGTGACCATTGTCGTCACATGTAAAGGAAAAGAGCGGACAGAAAGAGGTCAAACTGGTGGACATAATGTGACAATTGTCGTCACATTCATAGAAAATTAGCGGACAGAAAGAGGTCAAAATGGTGGACATAATCTTACCATTGTCGTCACACTCATAGAAAAATGGCGGACAGAAAGAGGTCAAAAGGGTGGACATAATGTGACCATTGTCGTCACACTCATAGAAAAATTACGGACAGAAAGCGGTTAAAATGGTGGACATAATGTGACCATTGTCGTCAAATTCAAAGAAAAATGGCGAACAGAAACAGGTCAAAATGGTGGACATAATGTGACCATGGGCGTCCCATTCAGAGAAAAATGGCGGGCAGGAAGAGGTCCAAATGGTGGACATATTTTGACCATTCATAGAAAAATGGCGGACAGAAAGAGGTTAAAACTGTGGACATAATGTTACCATTGTCGACACACTCTTAGAAAAATGGCGGACAGAAAGAGGTCAAAATGGTGGACATAATGTGACCCTTGTCGTCACACACATAGAAAAATGACGGACGGAAAGCGGTCAAAATGGTGGAAATAATGTGACCATTGTCGTCACATTCAAAGAAGAATGGCGAACAGAAAGAGGTCAAAATGGTGGACATAATGTGACCATTGTCGTCACATTCATAGAAAAATAGCGGACAGAATGAGGTCAAAATGGTGGACATAATGTGAGCATTGTCGTCTCCTTCATAGAAAAATGGCGGACAGAAAGATGTCAAAAGGGTGGACATAATGTGACCATGGGCATCACATTCAGAGAAAAATGGCGGGCCGGAGGTCAAAACTGTGGACATAATGTGACCATTGTCGTCACACTAATAGAAAAATGACGGACGGAAAGCGGTCAAAATGGTGGACATAATGTGACCATAGTCGTCACAATCAAAGAAAAATGGCGGGCAGGAAGAGGTCCAAATGGTGGACATATTTTGACCATAGTCGGCACATTCATAGAAAAATGGCGATCAGAAAGAGGTTAAAACTGTCCATTGTCGTCACATTCATAGAAAATAGGCGGACTGAAAGAGGTTAAAAATGTGGACATAATGTGACCATTGTCGTCACACTCTTAGAAAATTGGCGGACAGAAAGAGGTTAAAACTGTGGACATAATGTGACCAATGTCGTCACATTCATTGAAAAATGGCAGACATAAAGAGGTCAAAATGGTTGACATAATGTGACCAGAGTCGTCACATTCATAGAAAAATGTCGGACAGGAAGAGGTTAAAATGGTGGACATAATGTGACCATTGTCGTCACATTCATAGAAAAATGGCGGACTGAAAGAGGTTAGAACTGTGGACATAATGTGACTATTGTCGTCACATTCATAGAAAAATGGCAGACAGAAAGAGGTTAAAACTGTGGACATAATGTGACCATTGTCGTCACATTCATAGAAAAATGGCGAACAGAAAGAGGTCAAAATGGTGGACATAATGTGACCATGGTCGTCACATTCAGAGAAAAATGGCGGACTGAAAGAGGTTAGAACTGTGGACATAATGTGACCATTGTCGTCACATTCATAGAAAAATGGCAGACAGAAAGAGGTTAAAACTGTGGACATAATGTGACCATTGTCGTCACAATCAAAGAAGAATGGCGAACAGAGAGAGGTCAAAATGGTGGACATAATGTGACCATGGGCGTCACATTCAGAGAAATATAGTGCAAGCTAACTTTGGCGCGCCAAAGTTTGGATACCCTTGCAGTGCCCTGTGTAAGCCGTCAGATTTTTACAAAATTTGTTAAATGTTGATTTCGAACCGATCGTTCCTATGGCATCTATATGATATAGTAGTCCGATTTACAACAAATTTGGTCAGCCTGTTTAAAACTTAATCAAACACACAATGTGTACATTTGGTTGAGATATTTTGAGAAACAAAAAAGTTTTTCATACTAAATGTTGTTTTTGAACCGATCGTTCCTATGGCAGCTATATGATATAGTTATCCGATCCGGCCGGTTCCGACATATGTACTGCGTGCAGCAAAAAGACGGACCTGTACAAAGTTTCATCAAGATAGCTTCAAAACTGAGAGACTAGTTTGCATAGAAACAGACGGACACACGGACAGACGGACAGACAGACAGACAGACGGACAGACAGACGGACAGACAGACAGACGGACAGACGATCATGGCTATATCGACTCAGCTCGTCGCCCTGATCAAGAATATATATACTTTATGGGGTCTGTGAGGCTTCCTTCAATGCGTTACACATTTCGTGACAAAATTATAATACCCTCTGCAAGGGTATAAAAATGGCGGGCAGGAAGAGGTCCAAATGGTGGACATATTTTAACCATAGTCGGCACATTCATAGAAAAATGGCGATCAGGAAGAGGTCAAAATGGTGGACATAATGTTACCATGGGCGTCACATTCAGAGAAAAATGGCGGGCAGGAAGAGGTCCAAATGGTAAACATAATGTTACCATTGCCGACACACTCTTAGAAAAATGGCGGACTGAAAGAGGTCAAAATGGTGGACATATTGTGACCATTGGCGTCACATTCAGAGAAAAATGGCGGACAGGAAGAGGTCAAAACTGTGGACATAATGTGACCATTGTCGTCACACTCATGGAAAAATGGCGGTCAGAAAGACTTCAAAATGGTGGACATAATGTCACCAGAGTCGTCACATTAATAGAAAAATGGCGGACAGGAAGAGGTCAAAATGGTGGACATATTTAGACCATTGCCGTCACATTCATAGAAAAATAGCGGACCGAAAGAGGTCAAAATGGTGGACATAATGTTACCATTGTCGTCACACTCTTAGAAAAATGGCGGACAGAAAGAGTTCAAAATGTTGGACATAATGTGACCATAGTCGTCACATTCATAGAAAAATGGCGAACAGAATGAGGTCAAAATGGTGGACATAATGTGACCATGGGCGTCACATTCAGAGAAAAATGGAGGGCAGGAAGAGGTCCAAATGGTGGACATATTGTGACCATTGTCGTCACTCGTAAAGTAAAATGGCGGACAGGAATAGGTCAAATGGTGGACATAATGTGACCATTGTCGTCACATTCATAGAAAAATGGCGGACTGAAAGAGGTTAAAACTGTGGACATAATGTGACCATTGTCGTCACATTCATAGAAAAATAGCGGACAGAAAGAGGTCAAAATGGTGGACATAATGTGAGCATTGTCGTCTCCTTCATAGAAAAATGGCGGACAGAAAGATGTCAAAAGGGTGGACATAATGTGACCATGGGCATCACATTCAGAGAAAAATGGCGGGCCGGAGGTCAAAACTGTGGACATAATGTGACCATTGTCGTCACACTAATAGAAAAATGACGGACGGAAAGCGGTCAAAATGGTGGACATAATGTGACCATAGTCGTCACAATCAAAGAAAAATGGCGGGCAGGAAGAGGTCCAAATGGTGGACATATTTTGACCATAGTCGGCACATTCATAGAAAAATGGCGATCAGAAAGAGGTTAAAACTGTCCATTGTCGTCACATTCATAGAAAATAGGCGGACTGAAAGAGGTTAAAAATGTGGACATAATGTGACCATTGTCGTCACACTCTTAGAAAAATGGCGGACAGAAAGAGGTTAAAACTGTGGACATAATGTGACCAATGTCGTCACATTCATTGAAAAATGGCAGACATAAAGAGGTCAAAATGGTTGACATAATGTGACCAGAGTCGTCACATTCATAGAAAAATGTCGGACAGGAAGAGGTTAAAATGGTGGACATAATGTGACCATTGTCGTCACATTCATAGAAAAATGGCGGACTGAAAGAGGTTAGAACTGTGGACATAATGTGACTATTGTCGTCACATTCATAGAAAAATGGCAGACAGAAAGAGGTTAAAACTGTGGACATAATGTGACCATTGTCGTCACATTCATAGAAAAATGGCGAACAGAAAGAGGTCAAAATGGTGGACATAATGTGACCATGGTCGTCACATTCAGAGAAAAATGGCGGACTGAAAGAGGTTAGAACTGTGGACATAATGTGACCATTGTCGTCACATTCATAGAAAAATGGCAGACAGAAAGAGGTTAAAACTGTGGACATAATGTGACCATTGTCGTCACAATCAAAGAAAAATGGCGAACAGAGAGAGGTCAAAATGGTGGACATAATGTGACCATGGGCGTCACATTCAGAGAAATATAGTGCAAGCTAACTTTGGCGCGCCAAAGTTTGGATACCCTTGCAGTGCCCTGTGTAAGCCGTCAGATTTTTACAAAATTTGTTAAATGTTGATTTCGAACCGATCGTTCCTATGGCATCTATATGATATAGTAGTCCGATTTACAACAAATTTGGTCAGCCTGTTTAAAACTTAATCAAACACACAATGTGTACATTTGGTTGAGATATTTTGAGAAACAAAAAAGTTTTTCATACTAAATGTTGTTTTTGAACCGATCGTTCCTATGGCAGCTATATGATATAGTTATCCGATCCGGCCGGTTCCGACATATGTACTGCGTGCAGCAAAAAGACGGACCTGTACAAAGTTTCATCAAGATAGCTTCAAAACTGAGAGACTAGTTTGCATAGAAACAGACGGACACACGGACAGACGGACAGACAGACAGACAGACGGACAGACAGACGGACAGACAGACAGACGGACAGACGATCATGGCTATATCGACTCAGCTCGTCGCCCTGATCAAGAATATATATACTTTATGGGGTCTGTGAGGCTTCCTTCAATGCGTTACACATTTCGTGACAAAATTATAATACCCTCTGCAAGGGTATAAAAATGGCGGGCAGGAAGAGGTCCAAATGGTGGACATATTTTAACCATAGTCGGCACATTCATAGAAAAATGGCGATCAGGAAGAGGTCAAAATGGTGGACATAATGTTACCATGGGCGTCACATTCAGAGAAAAATGGCGGGCAGGAAGAGGTCCAAATGGTAAACATAATGTTACCATTGCCGACACACTCTTAGAAAAATGGCGGACTGAAAGAGGTCAAAATGGTGGACATATTGTGACCATTGGCGTCACATTCAGAGAAAAATGGCGGACAGGAAGAGGTCAAAACTGTGGACATAATGTGACCATTGTCGTCACACTCATGGAAAAATGGCGGTCAGAAAGACTTCAAAATGGTGGACATAATGTCACCAGAGTCGTCACATTAATAGAAAAATGGCGGACAGGAAGAGGTCAAAATGGTGGACATATTTAGACCATTGCCGTCACATTCATAGAAAAATAGCGGACCGAAAGAGGTCAAAATGGTGGACATAATGTTACCATTGTCGTCACACTCTTAGAAAAATGGCGGACAGAAAGAGTTCAAAATGTTGGACATAATGTGACCATAGTCGTCACATTCATAGAAAAATGGCGAACAGAATGAGGTCAAAATGGTGGACATAATGTGACCATGGGCGTCACATTCAGAGAAAAATGGAGGGCAGGAAGAGGTCCAAATGGTGGACATATTGTGACCATTGTCGTCACTCGTAAAGTAAAATGGCGGACAGGAATAGGTCAAAATGGTGGACATAATGTGACCATTGTCGTCACATTCATAGAAAAATGGCGGACTGAAAGAGGTTAAAACTGTGGACATAATGTGACCATTGTCGTCACACTCTTAGAAAAATGGCGGACAGAAAGAGGTTAAAACTGTGGACATAATGTTACCATTGTCGTCACATTCATTGAAAAATGGCAGACAGAAAGAGGTCAAAATGGTGGACATAATGTGAACATAGTCGTCATATTCAAGGAAAAATTGCGGTCTGAAAGAGGTCAAAATGGTGGACATAATGTGACCATAGTCGTCACATAAATAGAAAAATGGCGGACAGATAGACTTCAAAATGGTGGACATAATGTGACCAGAGTAGTTACATTCACAGAAAAATGGCGGACAGGAAGAGGTTAAAAATGTGGACATAATGTGACCATTGTCGTCACATGTAAAGGAAAAGAGCGGACAGGAAGAGGTCAAAATGGTGGACATAATGTGACCATTGCCATTGAAAAATGGCGGACAGAAAGAGGTTAAAACTGTGGACATAATGTGACCATTGTCGTCACATTCATAGAAAAATGGCAAAAAAAGATGTTAAAACTGTGGACGTAAAGTGACCATTGTCGTCACATTCATTGAAAAATGGCGAACAGAAAGAGGTCAAAATGGTGGACATAATGTGACCATGGGCGTCACATTCAGAGAAAAATGGCGGGCAGGAAGAGGTTCAAATGGTGAACATAACGTGACCATTGTCGTCACATTCATAGAAAATGGGCGGACAGAAAGAGGTTAAGACTGTGGACATAAAGTGACCATTGTCATCACATTCATAGAAAAATGGCGAACATAAAGGTAAAAATGGTGGACATAATGTGACCATGTGCGTCACATTCAAAGATAAATGGGGGACAGAAAGAGATAAAAATGGTGGACATAATGTGACCATTGTCGTCACATTCAAAGAAAAATGGCGGACAGAAAGAGGTTAAAACTGTGGACATAATGTTACCATTGTCGACACACTCTTAGAAAAATGGCGGACAGAAAGAGGTCAAAATGGTGGACATAATGTGAACATTGTCGTCACACTCATAGAAAAATGACGGACGGAAAGCGGTCAAAATGGTGGAAATAATGTGACCATTGTCGTCACATTCAAAGAAGAATGGCGAACAGAAAGAGGTCAAAATGGTGGACATAATGTGACCATGGGCGTCCCATTCAGAGAAAAATGGCGGGCAGGAAGAGGTCCAAATGGTGGACATATTTTGACCATTCATAGAAAAATGGCGGACAGAAAGAGGTTAAAACTGTGGACATAATGTTACCATTGTCGACACACTCTTAGAAAAATGGCGGACAGAAAGAGGTCAAAATGGTGGACATAATGTGAACATTGTCGTCACACT
>JAWNND010000459.1:600000-1001748 GCA_035043265.1 Drosophila testacea
CCTCCTATAGTTAAATATATCCATAAGGCAGGCCACCAAATAAATACTTAAGAGCCATCGCCCTATATAACGAAACACGCTCGAGGGAAACTCAACAAACTGGGCAGGTCCCAGTACCCAAAACGAAACCAGAACCACAGCACAGCCTGAGCCTTGACTCTGCCCCAAAGCATTTAGTCATATTGAAACATTAAAAAAGTCAACACCCACATGGCTAAACTAACAAACTAACACAAACTTCGACCGTATGTTCTCGGACCAAGCATAATAAACAAGTCAAGGGGTAGTCAGAACCAGAGTCCGGTCAATGATAGACTAGTTATACAAATTTCAAGGGACGAAATCATAAAATATAATGGACTAATTCAATTCTCGTATGCTCTATTGGGTCAGAAAATGCTAAAGCTGCTGTTGAAGTGATAAGAGATGATAAATTAAGATAGATATTATTCTTATAAATAAGTTGTTGGATCGATGTAACCAAAATCAATATGTTATTAGAAAATGATATAAAGATCGATTTACTGCATACGAAGGATGCATTGCTAAATAACAACGTATTACTAAAGTTGATATTGTTTATAAGTGTAGATCGATTAAAGATTTGATTACACATAGAAAAACAATTTTCTAGTAAACGCTTATTAAATCATATTATCTTTTCAACACAGATAACTATTTGAATACAAGTATTAATATGTATCTTATTATCAATAAAATTATCAACGAAACTATATCTTTGTTTATTTGATCAATTCAATATTTATTACTTTTAGATGCCATGAAAACAAGTGAGCCTTTCTTCTGTAATACGATCATTGTTATCGATACATATTCCTATCTTATTTAATTTTTTTGCTTGTCAAATCCTTTGCAATCTCTGGTATTCCCTACAATCTTAACTGCTCCTGCTGGCAAGGGTATCGCAGCAATGCCCCAAAGCAGCCATAAAAATGTCAAAAAATTTCTATGTATTCATAAACACGTGTGAGACTCTGTGTTGAAGACCGAGCGGACCCCCAGACAGAAACCTAAACATTCCACGCCGCAATGTGACCACAATGTCGCTTCTCCCCACTCTACACACACTTTACAGTCTGTCTTTATGTACATATCTGTCTATATGGATAGCGGACAGAGGACACAGGACATTATATGGCCAGTACATAACTTAAACAATCCCCAGCCCCAAACCTCGCTCATATGTGCATTTAACATGCAAACTATGAGTCCAGCAAGGACTTTTAGTGCCTGTTAACGTTATGGAGTTGATGGAGTGTAGAAAGCGGAGGGAACGCTCAAATTTCCGGTCAAGCCAGAGAATCCTTACATATTCCTTCATATTTTTTGGGTTTCCATTTGCCTAACGCCCACAAAATTTCAGCTAAATTAAATTATAAATATGGCAAAAAGTCGCTGGCAGCCGAGCAACACAAATAAAGTGGCCCAAAGGCAGCCAGAAAGGACGTTGCCATTATGATTCATGACAACGTCTGGAAATGTTCTTCCCTCTCACTCTCTCTCTCTTCCTTCGCTTTATTGTCGTTAGTTAAAGCTGGACAGCTTTGGTCAGTTCCTTAGTTAGGATATCGGGATATCTGCTTACAAAGTGCGTGTCAAATTCAAAATGCGAGTTATTCAATCCTTTTTTTAGTCATTGTCAACATAGTTTGCCTGCTCAGTGGGCGACTTTGGCTTGTGATGTCCTTTATCCTGTTTCTTAAGCATATTTTGTTTGAATATTATTTGGACAGATTTGGGTTAGAGATAGGCATGTCATGGTCAAAAACGAGAAGCAAAAGAAAGAGTTTAGAAGATTCGAGATACTTGTGATTGATGAAGGTTCGAGTCTATTGAGGCTGCTTTCAAGTGGAAATCAATTGAATATTTGAAATGTGTGTAATCCTTGATTCCAATCAATTTGCACAAAGATTTCCATTTTCTTTTCAAAAAATTTCATTGAATTTAATTATCCTTCTGTTAATAATAATAATGGTGTCTTTACTTTAAGCCTCAACCAGTTTCAAAAAGATATTTAATTTTGTCAGTTTAGTTTGATAAATTTTAATACTATTCTTTAAATTTCAAAAAGATTCCTCAATTCTTTAACTTGTTTACTTTTCTTTCAATGCTCATTAAAACTTTTTCAATTTCTCATTTCTGCTCATTATTTTGAAACTTATTCAACCCAGTGATCTATATGCGAATTTCCAGTAATGACTTCTACTCGTTTGCACATTGTTATTGAAGGTCGAAAACCCCTCCTCCCTCCTAGTGCGGTCCTGCCTCACGTAGCTGTATCAAATGACCATCGAGAAACCAATAAACGAACGAAAATCCAAAAGCAAATCCTTAACTGTGGTTAACATCTAGCAAATCCATTAACTGGCACACTTGGAGCGTGAAAAGAAACCAGGAATGGGAGTCAACATCATCGAGCTGAGCCAGCAAAAGAATGAAAACAATAGCAAAGGAAGGCAAAGGATGGAGAGTGTAAAGTGTAGGGAGTAAAAGCAAGCGGACCACATCATTTCATAACACTTCCAGTTCATATAATCTATTTAACCCAAATTTAAACGTGCCGTGCGTTTGTTCAGTGTTTAATCAATTGTAAAGCAATTTTCGCAATGTTTTTTCTTTAAACGACGCGTCGAATCGGTTCGGGTTGGGATTGTGTTGGGTCTGGGATTAGAACTGGCGCATTGTTGCGACTCCTACGTCTTCCCTACACTCGAAGAAAGAGTCTAGTATTCTTAAGATGCAACGAATACACGTAGGAACCAATTTATAGTATAGATTTCTCTCTGTGTATGCTCGGTTATCCTTGCTTGGCTTTCTCTCGCTTGCCTTTGCTTTGGCCATCTATCTAACGGCTTCTGCTCCATTTCAATGGCAACTGTTTCACAGCTGATAAAAATTGGCAGATCCGAGTAAAAGGAAAAGGCAAAATAAGAATAGAATAACCAAAAGGCGGAGGTACAGATGGATAAGAGGGGGCGACTGTTAGGGATACTGTGCCTAATCGTCTGGGTAATTGCTCTGCCACAGTGCGTGAGTCCTGCTGTTGATGCTGATCCTGTTCCTGATCCCAATTGTTGGTTTTAAAGAGCATGCCAAAAATGTACAAATGCAGCTGTCGGAAGGTCACTCAAAACCTCCCACAACCACGTAACCCCCAGCAGCCTTACATCTCGACAAGCGCTAAAATTTCAATTAACTTTCCCAAAAGGTCGCCCTTTGTGGAATTGTCCTTGTTTAATTTGATTAATTGCTGCGAAAATTGTTCACTTCGTGGTTGGATTTGTGTGTGGAGTTGTCTCTGTGTGTGTGTGTTTGTGTGTGTGACGAATGTGATATTCAGGTATTTCTAGGTGTCATTTGAATGTTGATTGTGTTGAAAGGATTATGGCTTAGAGGAGGGCATGTGTTAAGCTCCTGTGTCAACAATGTTTATGAATACCAAAGGAAACTATAGAAGGATGAAAAATTGACAGAGTTGGTTAGTTCCTTCACAGCAACTATTGTTTTACTCACTGTATTATGTTATATGATAAATCAAACATACGTTTATGTAGTCCAAACCGTAATCTTAAATTTAAAGCAATGTAGAGACTCAAATTTGTATAGAATAGTCGCTTAAGACTAAACTAAAAGACTCTAATCCAAACGAAAATTTTTACTTCTACGTTTTACGATAAATTTTATGTTCAGTAAACAAATTATTGGTTTATTTATTACAGAATTTTCTATATTTTAAATAAAGGATCATAAAGCGCCATGCCTTAAAACGTACAAATCACGTCTGGATTCATCTTAAATCCCAAGGACATCAACTTCTCTTTAACTATTACTAATAAAATAAGCTGATAACTTGAAGGGCATTTAAAGATACACATAGAAGCTGTCCACTTAATGCAAATCTAAAAATAGTCTCAAACATAATGTAAGTGCAACAGTATACTCGTAAGGACAATCTCTTACAATACTTCTGACCATCTAAGAAGTATTCTAAGCCCTCTCTAAAAGAAAACTCAGCAGATGGAATCTGTATCAATCCTTCTGATCATCTTTTAAGTGCTCTAAGCTCACATATGAATTACCCATTCCAAATACATATGCCATTTGCCCGACCTTAGCTCAGGTCCATTAAAAACGTACCCCCCTGAAAATCAACAAAATGAAAAAGGACAAAATGACCAAAGCATAACGAAATGTGTTCACTTTTGACCTTTTGCACTCTCTGGTTAATGTACAAAGGCGACTGCCTAATTGAATTGTAGCAAAAGTGAAAATAGAAGCAGAAATTGGGCAAAATAGGAGAAGAAGGACACTTTAGAATCTTTTGATGGCAGTGGCAGAAACAGTCGTTGTGGCAGTGGCAGTGGCAAGGACAATGAACGAATTGTATATGCCACAAACGGATGTTATATTCAGTTTCAGTTGAAATGAAAAGGAAGCAATAAAATAATTTTTTTTAAAACTGCAAGCAGACAATTTGTAGCGCTTCCGGGGCCAAAAGGAAGCTGCAGCAAAACCAGCTAAAATAAATGCCTCTCCTGGTCCCATCTTCAATTTCCACTCCAACGCCATCATCTCCAACTCCAGGCATCTTTTCAGACTCTTACGTCCTGTGAGGCCAACATTAAAACAAACTATAAAATGCAATCGATCTAAACGGTATAAACCGGAAAAGTAGAAATGTGGCATTGTATTTATAATGGAAATGGCATTTTTTATTTACTTCTATTTTCTTTTACAAACGGAAAATTTCACATAAAAAAAGGAAGAAAAGCGAGCAGGAAATAAAAGAAAATAATTCCATTGCAAGACGACGACGACGACAACGACGAAATGAAAAACTGTGATATTGATAAATGTGATATTAATGGCAAAACGTTGTGGGAATTTAAAAGTTTCAGATTCGCTTTGTTGTTGCAACGCGGAAAAATGAGCTTGGTTTACGCGCGATTTAAAGGCTCATTAATCATTATATAACTTAGGATTGGTTGAAAGAATAGGAAACATGTGGAAAGTGCCAACTGAAGGCGTGGTAATTAAAAAGATTGGAAAATTAAAAAAAAAGAATAGAGTGTGAAAATGAGACTTAGGCTTGGGATTCCAAGAAAGATACTTTGTGGAATTATAGTACAAGTATGGTAGAGAAATTATATTTTCTTTGATACTGCGAACTGCTTTTTATAAGAGTTGGTTGAAGCAGGGGTTGGATATTCTAACTTAGATATAGGTAGTTTTATTAAAATATCTGTAAAATTAAAATAAGTTTTGATATCATACAAATTTTTTTATGTCATTATGGAACTATGTAATTTTAATGAAAGTCTGTCGAACATTTTAAGATCAACTTTTAATAGTAATAGTAGTCTTTTTAAACAAAATTGATCCGAATATGTGGTATAAACTTAAAATTAGACAGTGGAAATTTGAGAGAGATATACCTAAATGTATTTATACTGTATGGAATTTGATCCTAAGAATTCTATATAAGAAATAAAAATATATATGTAATCGTACATAAATTGGAAGACTTCGCCTTATAGAATTCCTTCTCTATAAATATACCCAATTTTATAGAAATTAAATTGCCCGTCTCTATTTTCAGGTTCTTTCCTCACCATCTAATCCAAACCCAACTAAGCTCATATAATCTCAGCTTCCACTTGACTATAATTTTTCCTTTTACTATTACGACTTTAGTGCCTTAACATTGAGTTTTCTTATCGTTGTCATTACTCAAACTACTATTCACTACCATTCCTCCGATTTGGTATGTCTATTTTAATGTTACTGCCATCATATTTTCTTATATCTGTTGGCCACATTAAATAAGCAAATCTCTTTGACATTGCTCGTATGTTTCCCAAACTTATCTACCCTCTACTCTACTCTGCTCTCCACACACAGTCAGCAATTTTGCGGACAAGCCAAAAAAACCAAGACAGACCAA
The DNA here is from genome assembly GCA_035043265.1 of Drosophila testacea. Taxonomy (NCBI): domain Eukaryota; kingdom Metazoa; phylum Arthropoda; class Insecta; order Diptera; family Drosophilidae; genus Drosophila; species Drosophila testacea. The sequence goes on from JAWNND010000459.1 coordinate 605,966, forward strand.
AACGAGAGAGGAGAAAAACCGTCAACTAAGTAAATCTCGTCGCTTGCTAACAATAATCTGACATAATGTTTCAATTATGCGTCGTTTAGCATTATGGACGCTATATGAACGACCCCCACGACCCCTCACTCCCTAAAATGAATGGGCAGACCACAAAACGAGCAAGGACGATGTACAGGTTTTGGGGCGGAACCTCCCACAACCCGCCCCCTGAAGCATTAGGAGCAAAACAGACGTAGCATTTGGAGAGCTAAGCAAATCTTACTAAAATAAACATTTTAGCATTAAATTTACATAAGACGCGACAATGAGGCAACCGACAAGGGAAATGGGGAGTGAAAGGAGAAGCTATGGGATAAGCAAAAAGGGAAAGAAGCTTGGAGAACCATCTACTTACGACACATTTTCATAAACAGCAACAGTCAACTTCATCTAAATATGAGTACGCATTCCAGTTTCTACTCCCCACAAATTTCCTCCAACACCTACGACTCCTTTAGCTTCTCCCACTACTCCAAATTCTCTCCGACTCTTGATGTGCTTTCGCGTATTTGCATAAACATTAGCAAAACAAATTTGCACATTTGCCCATCCAAGTTCTTCGTCAGCCTCCAATTGCGCACCCGACATATGCAAACAAACCGCAACAACAAAAAGCAAAAGGGGGAGAGGTGCATAACTCAGTATTTAGCACTTAAACATACCCTATAATGAAAGGGTACTTTGAAATAGACTTTAACAATTGTTGTATACTATAATTTGCGGTCTAAATATAGAGAACTATAAAAGAATCGTCTTGGGTTTCGATATAATTGATTAGGGTACATATTGTAAATCGGAAAAACCATAAGATACAATGTTGTATACACTGTAATTAATACATTAATATGAATATTAAGGAACAACCACGCCCTTAAATCTCTGTGCATACCCCACACAACCTTGCCGATGGGTATAAGACAACTGTCAAGTTCATGGCGCACAAATAAGATGAAAATGAAGTTAGCGCACCGATGAAAGCGGAAGTCTTTAGGCCAACGTCAAACCCAAAAGGCGGAAGCGGAAGTGCGTGCCAGTCAGTGAGAAAAGCAGAGCAAGATAGCAACAACAACAACAGCACAGACAGAGACAGAGACAGAGACAGAGTTAGAACTGTAAGTGGAGAAAAATATGCTAAATCAGCCAAAAAATGCTTATAATCATTTCAAGATGATAAACGCCATGATGATGATAATGATTATGAGGATGATGGCAATGACGATGTAGAAAAATGCTCCCCAAGTTGTCGGTTTGTTTGTGTCTATGTTTTTGTCTATGTTTTCTTAGTAACTTTAGCGCCATTTTCGTCGCTTTTGCAGCAAAACTCCGAAAGCATTTTGTGGCACTTTGGCGCCCAAAACTCGGAACAAACGACAGCAAATATGCGTTTTATTGAATTTTATGGTCCTCGACGACGCAACTTCCCAACTTCCCACTGGATGCGGCTGCCAATTCTAACTTTTTTGTGCACAACCTTGCCTTGGCCAACATCTTGGCCAACAAAAAATGGAATCTTAGTCTGGCCAGCCAAGTGAGCGTGAAATATGCCAACGACTTTTTGTTGGCTCCCAAAGCCTTGAACCGCATTGCAACGACATGCATGTTTCTTTGGCATTGAACTTGGCTAAGGATTGTTGGCAAAATATGGTATAAATATATTTTTTAAAGAAAAGTATTTAAAACTTTAAAATCTTCCCCTTGGGTGATAAGCCGTCAATCAAATATTTTATAGACAAGGCTAAAATTCTTTTGTTTGATCAATTTAATGTTTACTTTCAAAAAATTATACGAAAACTTAAGCAATCTGAAGCAGTCTACCAATATCTTTGGAAAATATATAAGAAACTGATTGTGAATCCTTAGAGGGAAAAATAGGATCGATAGCAAATTTGCCAAGTACTTTAAGAGCTTGACATTGTATACAATACATTCTAATAGCAACTGAAAATTTACAAAAATATTACTTGGAAAAATGGACGAAGTAGATATGATTATATTGGGTATATAAATATGTACACAAATAAAAATTATTAAAGAATTGTTCACCATCGTGACACTTAATTCTATGTATTCTAATCCACTATTATAGTTGGTTACAACATAACGCAAAATTTCTTTAAAGAATAATATATAACAGATGTTGTCAGTAAATACAAGAACCGAAAATAGACTTTAAAAATGTTCTTAGGTGTAGCTTTTTTTAAAAGAGGAACAGTTCGTAAAAGGATGCAGAATACATATTTATTCGAGCTTATTTACACATCGAATGGAAGTAAAGAAAAATTACTTACCCTTTTACATTATATGTTATTTACAATATATATATTTTTAGATTGCATGGTAATTGTTCAAAATAAATTTTCAAACAATTTTCACAAATCACTTCACTACACTCTGATCAGCAATTAACAAAAGCTGACTTCATCGAAAACACCAAACAAAAACAAACAAAAACTATTAAAACGAGCAACAACAACGATCACAAGGAGCACCCACAAAGGAACCCATAAACATTAGCAATGCGTAAGAAGGAGCAGGACAGCGTTAGATTAAATGGCGCCAAAGAGAGCAAAGTGGTGCTTCGCTGGCAGATATGCAAAAACAAAGCACTTGCAAATATTAAAATTTAAATTTAACAAAATAACGCTGTTTAATTTAACAACTTTCATATGCATAAAGTGCACACAACTTTGCTTGACCGTTTAACACACAATTTAAGCTAATTGGACCGATTAAACTATGATTTTCAACCGAGAACGCGGAACAACTAGACAAAGCGAGCTTAAGAAAACCGATAAGCATTTAGAACTAATCGATACACGATTATCGATGTTGCAAAATAGTTTTTATAGTTTTTTCTTAAGATATCTTATAGCCGCTTTCCACGAGCACTGTCATTCAGTACAATTTTGTCATTCGAATCGAATGACAAATTCGGCCTGTACAAATTCCCATAAGGCCCCGAATGACTTTACTGAATGACGCCGAATGACGGCTCGTGGAAAGCGGCTATTAATCAAACTAACCTATATTTTGTTTTGGTACAGTTTAACATAGACTGATCTGAGCATAGAATTTAGTTGTTAGTGTTTAAAGCTTTAAGAGTGCTAAATCGATGATAAACTTAACAGTTGACGGATTTAACATTGACAATCTTTGATTGATTACCAAACAACCCAAACAACCCAAACTTTCTTTATAAAGAATAAGATTTAACAGATATTGTCAGTAAATACAAGAATTAATTGTAGTGTGTCATAATACCTCATTATTACAAGTAATTGATAAAGTCCTTAAGCTGATCTGCAATTGAAAGTTAATAAAGCCTTATAACTAACAACTAATTCAGAGCTTAGGCTATTAAATTGTATTAAGGCTTAAAGCGAATGACCAAATCAATGGAGCTGAATTGAAATGAAACCTCAGAAACTAATTAGTAGAGGCGAGAATTCAGCACAACTCTAATCCAAGCCAAAGTTTTACAACAATTTCATTACAAATGTGTCGGATTGAAGATTGTTGGTTAAATGTACAAGTATATATGGAATCGTTGTATATGGAATCAATTAATCAACGCCTATGAAACGCCCACAAACAAGCAACGGAGCTGAGGAGTTGAGGACGTAAATAAATTCAAATCCTTTCGACAGCTGACCGCACTGAGCCTAAACCAACAACAACAATAATAGCAGCAGCAGCAACGACAACAACAACAACAACAACAATAATAATAATAATAATGGTAAACTATAGGAAAATGCATAAAATTTCAATTTTCTCTAGCGTAAACAAGAAATTGGTCGAGCGCCTGGGGAACGAGGAGAAATCAAATCAAAGCCTAGGGCAAAATTTAATTGCGTTTAACCTGAAATCAAATTTTCAAGAGGCTACCAAGAAGAAGAAGGCTGCAAGTCTTAAGATTCAATCAACGTACGGTCTACTTGAGGCCAACAGCCAGGACAACAGCTGAAGCGGGAATCGGGAAGAAAGGCGGGAGCATTAGGAGGCGGAGGATAAACAACAACAAATCAAAAAGGCTCATGTTTATCTTAATATGAAATACTTTTTCCCACACACACACACACACACACACGCACACTTTGATATTGGAAAAAGGGATAATAAAATTGCCAGGGAAAGCCCAAAGGCTAGTAAATAAACAACAACACGCTCGACTGGATGCTGCCTTGAAGGATAGTTCAGGATACTAACCGAAAAAAGGCTTAGACAAGTTTTGTTGTGTGTGTTGCAATGATTTTGATTTTGATTGTGGCATTGATTTCACTCAAAGTCCGGCAGAGAAGATGGAGAGCGGGGAACATACCCTCTTGAACCGTTTAACACAATCAGGATACAGGACACAGGACACTGTACGTATCCTGGCTGTTTCGTTTTATTATTTACTTTTATTTTGATTACATTTGGGGTTCTAGCAAAAGTTCTCAGCCACTAGCCAGAAATTCACACTTCATCTGCCTAGAAATCGTCCCCAAGGGACAAGGCTCCATATGGCGTATTCTCCCCTAAAGCATTTTAGTTTTGTGTTCGGTTTTTGTTTCTGTTACAACGACCTTCGAACCCTTTTTGGCTAACCAAATCATCGACTAATTTGCTAGTGGCCAACAAACACAGAAATGTTTATTTCATCTCTTCTTTTTATGGGCACACACAAAATTAGCCGCCTTATCAACAGGTGTAGAACCCTAAACAGCTGTAACCTCTCTCAACTCAAACCTTTCTTTGTCATATTTGGTTCCAGGTAAAGTGCACACATAAAAAAAAACAGACATTCTCAATCCCGATTCCATGTATTTCTGTTATTACTACCCTTTATGGACCTGATGCTTATCGAGGCAGTTTCTCATCTCTTCTTTTATTTTCCTAGATATTCCTTTTCGAACATCGTAAGGAATATAATAAAATTTTTATTAATAAACGCGAAAGCCTGTCAAAATCTAATGGGTAATGGATTTTGTTGTGGTATGCTGCGATTAAAATCTGTAGACTGACAATTTGTGGATAGTTTATGGAGGGTTCAACAGTTAGATATGGACCAGGTGAGTCACATCTGTGAGTCACTGTACAAAGCAGCTGAAGATACAGATGTCCAGATGAAATTTGTAAAACAAACAAAACTCTATTGCGTTAGCATTAAATTTCTATTATTCTAGAAAACAAACAAATTAAAAATAAATATTAATAAAGGATAAGAAAGGCTTGAATTTATGTGAATAAATATGTTATAGATATACTGTTTTTTATCTTAATCTATTTCCACTTACAGGATATCCAACTATTATATTTTTGTTCTCGACAGTTAAACCATGAAACAAATATTTAATGGTGATTAAAGAGCTATAAATGTTTTACACGATGTTGTACTTATATAAATATGTCGGAGGGTCGTTTGACTGATCCATTTTATCGGAATAAGTTCCCAGCAGTAAGTTCTGTTCGTCCTCGAAGCGTTTTCTGAACTGACTTCCAAAAAGTCTACTTTCGACTTTTCTACTTTCACTCAATTCACTCATTTTATAATCATTGTTGTCGTCTCTTTCTAACCTGTATGTCAGCGCTTAACGAACAGACCTCACTTGGCAGCAGTCTATATCTATCCTGCTCTGCCATGCTTTCACTCAATTCTTACCGATTCAGAAAGGCCCTGCTCCATATTTCAAAAGGCCCTGCTCCATATTTCAAAAGGCCCTGCTCCATATTTCGAAAGGCTCCGCTTCACATATTCTGACCATAGGAATAAAGTAGGCCCTGTTTCATGTGATCCGACACGGCCTTCCTGACAAATCACACGTCCTCGTGTGTTTACTTTAAATCACAGTATTCTCAAATTTCAGTACTCATTACATTTTATTGTTAACAAACATTTCATTAATTTTCTAAACATAAGTATTGAGGCATTTAGACAAAATAAGCATCTTGGTTTCATGATAACATTTCACAAATTACATCTTCATTTTAATCATAATTTACAATTCAGACTTCTCTAATTACATAACTTTATCAACTGGTGTATTTCCTTTTACACCCACATACTGACCCCCGCCATAACAATTCCTTCTGTTATGGTGCGGTCTCCACTGACCCCCGCCATAACAATTCCTTCTGTTGTGGTGCGGTCATTATATCCCCTCTTGGGATTCCAAGGCATCAACCGTGCCATCCATATCATCAGACGCATCTCCACTTGAGTCGTCTAAATCTTTATCAACGTCATTGCTTATTTGTCTATTTGGCAATGCCCTCAAAAACTCATGCGCATACTTATAAGTTCTTTTGCTTGTTAAGGATTTTAACATGTACCGATCTCCATCTAATAGTTCAATTATTTCAAAAGGACCTTTAAACTTTGGATCAAGCTTTGTTTGATGACGTTCTTCATTTTTTAGCAATACATGATCTCCTACGTTATATTTTACTATTTTTGCCTTGTTCTTATCAAACCTGCGTTTGTCGTAACGAGCATTGGTTTCCATGTTTTCTTTAGCTTGTTTTCTTAAATTTTCCCTTTCAATTAAATTATCCTCTTCATCACCTATCGGCAAAAGGCCAAAAGGTCTAGCTTCCCTACCGATTAGCACTTCTAATGGGCTGACCTTGGTGACTCGATTGGCCGTACAATTCATTGCTAGCTGTACTTCTGGTAAGGCGTCTTGCCACGACCTCTGACTGGTTTCGACAACGGTCAACATGCTCTTAAGCGTGCTCATTACTCGTTCTACCTGGCCATTTGCTCTGCTCATACCTGTAGCAATTAAGTGTAGCTCAATTTTTTGGGAAGCACAAAATTCACGGAATCCTGAACTTGCAAAGTTACGGCCCTGATCCGCTATAATTCGATTTGGAACTCCAAACAAACACACGACGGCTTTAACAGCCTTTATAGAACTTTCAGTGTCGATTTTTAAAGTGTGATGAAAATAAACGAATTTTGTAAACGCATCTACCAAAACAATAACGTACTCCTTTAAGTCATTTTTTCCACTCATCTTTCCCGTTATATCAATATGCAGGGTGTGCCACGGAATTTCTACCTTAGAAATCGGATGTAATTCAGCCTGCAATTTTCCTACTGGTGGCTTAGCTAATTTACAGGTGATGCAATTTTCGACAAACCTACGAACGTATTTCGACATGTTTTCGAACCAATAAAAGCCATAGACTTTATCCAACGTTTTCTCCCAACCTAGATGCATAATAGATTCGTGGACGTGATTAATCACTGCCCATCTAAATGCCCTAGGGATTACAGGCAAACATTTGGTTCTACCGTTTCTTTGTATTTTCCTATATAAAACTCCTTTTCGCAGTTCATAAGTTTTTACTAAGTTTTCCGGCAATTCGTTATTTTTAAGCTTAGCTAATATCTCTGCCACCTCAGGATCACGTATCTGTTCAGAAACTAGCCAATTATCAGTTATCTCAGTCAATTCAACCCGTTTTTCCACAATTTTTTTCACACTTCTACTCTTTTTAACCAGGGGATTCCTTGACAAAAAATCTACGTGTGCCATTCGTTCTCCTTTCGTATATTGGATGTCAAAAACAAACGACTGTAAAAATGCCCACCATCGATGCACCCTCGGCAATAGGTCCAATTTTGTACGACTAGCTTTTAGCGAGTTGCAATCAGTAAACACTACAAATTTTCGCCCCTGTAAATAATGACGAAAATGTTTAATGGCATTGACGACTGCCAAAGTCTCAAGTTCGTAAGAGTGATATTTCGATTCAGCAGGTGATGTGCATTTACTAAAATATTCAACGACATGGGGCTTTTTATCTATTCTGTGGAGTAGTATTGCTCCATAGCCAATTGAGCTTGCATCTGTGTGTAGTTCTATGGAGTGTTGAGGGTCGAATATTGTTAGCACCGGCTCCTGGGTTAGAACAGATATTATTTTCATGCGAATTCTTTCATGCTCTAATTGCCAAACGAAATCCGAGTTTTTTTTTGAGGTTAGGGAATACAAGGGTTTTAAGGTCTCTGAAAATTTTGGCACAAACTGCCGAAAGTAAGACGCTAGCCCTATGAATTGCCTCAGTTGAGTTACCGTTTTTGGGGGTGACAATTCTGTCAAAACCTGAATTTTGCGTGGATTAGGACGAACCTGTCCATTGCTCACTACAAATCCCAGATATTCAACCCTAGTTTTAAGAAAGGAACACTTTGTTACGTTAAATGAAAATCCAGCTTTGCTCAAGGTTTCTAGGACAATCTGCAACACTTTCTTTAACTAAAGAGCACTCGGCTCCGGAGTCGAAGCAAAATGGAATGAGCTCACCGGATACATTTATTTTTCCCTTTGGCGGGGCCACAGTGCAAAAGTCCACACGCTTCTCGTACATCTTCTTCTTCTCGTTCTCGCTGGTTTGGATTTTTGGACAAGAACTAGAGTAGTGTCCCTTTTCGTTACATTTGAAACATCGTATGTCGATCCGGTTTTTTACTCCAAAGTTATTGCTCTCGTTCTGATTGTTTCCCCTCGCGTTCTGTCCCCTTTCCAGTCGAATCCGGCATTCGGCGAGTTTATGTCCAATCTTTCCACAATGATGACATTTCACTGGGAACTTCATCTTCTTTCGCTCTGGACCCGTTGAACTTGCGTCACCTTCTGCATTGCGCTTCTTAAAAGCATGAGCCTGTAGTTGTTGTTGTAGCTCATTGCGGCTTGTAACATTGGTTGTATATACCCAGCGCAACAAGCTGTTGTCGATTTGCGCCATATGTGCCAACGCTACCGACACTGCGATTTCCTCCACGTCTTTGGATTTCCACTTGGACATGAGTGACGTAACAATCCGACTGCCATACTCTGCGAATCCCTCTCCAGATTTAGGACGACCATCCAAAACGTTCAGTAGAATCGCTGTAGTTGTCTCCATTCCCACGAAGCGTTGAATGAACAGTTCTTTAAACTGTGTCCAGGTTATGCCAGCGAAACATACTTGCGATAACCATTGTGATGCGCTGCCTTCAAGCGCCTTGCTTAAAGTCATCACCAGACCGCTACCCTCTAGAACGTGGTCTGCAAATATGAGATCGACTGTAGTACACCAGGCTGAGGCGTCTGCTCCGGCACCATCGGGATTAAATTTGGGCAAGGTGACATGCGTAGCCTTATCGCCCTCTGCCGAAGTCCTTGGTGTCTGCATAGACTTAATTAGCTCCATCAGGGTCCTGTTCTGGGCTTCCAACGCTGCCATATATTGTCCAGGAGTATTGTCTGTAGGCGAAGCGAATCCCACTTCTGATGTCGGAGGGTCGTTTGACTGATCCATTTTATCGGAATAAGTTCCCAGCAGTAAGTTCTGTTCGTCCTCGAAGCGTTTTCTGAACTGACTTCCAAAAAGTCTACTTTCGACTTTTCTACTTTCACTCAATTCACTCATTTTATAATCATTGTTGTCGTCTCTTTCTAACCTGTATGTCAGCGCTTAACGAACAGACCTCACTTGGCAGCAGTCTATATCTATCCTGCTCTGCCATGCTTTCACTCAATTCTTACCGATTCAGAAAGGCCCTGCTCCATATTTCAAAAGGCCCTGCTCCATATTTCAAAAGGCCCTGCTCCATATTTCGAAAGGCTCCGCTTCACATATTCTGACCATAGGAATAAAGTAGGCCCTGTTTCATGTGATCCGACAAATACAATTTGTTTGATTTTTAATTAAATAACTGATGTACAAACTATTAGATATGTAATTTCTATTTAATCACCAAGCACTATACAAATCACTTGCACTAGAATTTCAACCCCACAGCAAAATAAGCAATTAAAATTAATTTTATTCAATCGAAACCAAATCCCAGTTGGGTCTTCACTTATTCTTTTGTATTCGTCCTTTCTCCTTCGCGTCCTTGTCTACGTCGACTTCTGTTGCTTAAGGAGCGATTATTTAATTTCAGCTATTAATGCTGTGACTCCCCAGTCGCCAGTTGCCAGTTGCCAGGTTCCATAGTCGGAGCATCCCAGTTAGTCAATGCTTATTGATGTTTAGTTGCTGTTGTTGCCGTTTGTTGAGCTTCAGCTTCCAGTTCCGTGCAGCTCTGTGGCATTATTTCACTTGCGTTTCCGCTTTTAGCTTTGTTTACTTTTACGCTTGCCACACAAAAGCCCCAAAGCCCCAGGACCATAAGCAAACCCTCCAGCCACAGCCAGCCGAACCACATAAACCCATACCCACATACCATCGAACAAGCCGCACTATGTTTTGGTATTTGTGTTTGGTGTTTTATACCCTGGACTGGTAAAGCAAAGGCACTGTGTAAAAAGAAAAGTCATTTATTTCTTTAAAATTTACCATTTTCAAAGTTCAAAAATTAATTTTAAAATTTTAAATTAAGGATCATTTTCTGTTTGGAGTGCAAAGATATCCAATTAACCATTAACTAAGTATTGTAGTTGGGCTAAAATGTATAACATTGTTAGGTTATACTGGATTATTTACAGAACAATTCTCAGTAAGTTTGTACACTTAACAGAAATAAAGAAAGAATGTAAGAAATAAAGTTTGAAAAGTTATTAAATATTGGTACAGGGTATTTGCATAGTCACTCTATTGTGTTAATCGTTTGCTAACTTGTTTGGTATTTGTATTTGGTGTTTTTCTTATGCCTTTTGGGTTTCTTTTCATTTTTTTGTTGTTGTTTACTGTTGTCGTTGTTGTTGTTGTTGCTCCTGCTCCTGCTCCATTGCGAATCCCTTGACAATGCAATAAATTGCGCAAAAATTGGAAAAATAGAATTTTAGCCGCACCACAACGCAGCGCCAGTAACAATAACAACAACAACAGGAGCAGCAATAACAAATACAGCAATAACAACGACAACGAGTCCTTTGGCTTTTCTGGGTGGCTCACGCAATTTTCCCAATCTACCGATTCCCTCATCCTTGTCGCTTAGCGGTATCCCAAATAACAACAACATCAGGAACAACAACAGCAACGGAAATCAAGTGCTAAGCTTCCCACAACGCAATCAATTGATTTCTATTGTTTTGTTAAAATGTCGTGGCGGGTCCCCAACCAGTAAGGTCTTCCCCCTGTCCCCTATCCCTCACTATATCCAATATTTTGTTCTATTTTCTGTTGTTTTCTCTCTCACAGAACTCCACACCTCCCTAAACCCCTCCCTCTTTACACTCAATGGCATTTTTATATAAATTGCTTTGTTGTGGTCTTTATTGAAATTTTTGAGGTTACTTTTGTGATTGTTGCTTTTTGGCCAGCTTCCAGTTCTCATCTAAAAAAAAGTAGTGGAAAAAAAGCAACCTGATCCTAAATAAAACTGTGCATTATTTTTGTTTATTTGTTGATTTTACTTCGACGTCTGTCGTCCATTTTTGCATTTTATTTTTATGGCCTTTTTCTGTTTATTTTGTTGAAATATTCATGAGTTACGTTTTCAGTAAATGAAAAACGTTCTTTGGGGATTTATTGTATAGTCGAGTCTCTCACCGGACCTATGAAAGCTTGATAATTTATAGTTTTTGCCTTTCCGGAGAATATATATGCTGCATATTTGTTTATGGCAACATTTAACGAGTTACAAATGAATACGAAAAATGACAAAAGCTAGATTGAAAAATAATACTTGAAAAGGACAAAATCTATTTAATTTGGAAATGTATATTATACACTATTGTTCATACATCTGGGAAGTGAAAAACAATGAAATTGAATTGAATATAATGTAATTTGAAGAAGTTTAGGAGAGTTTTTGAAAATGTTACAAATTATATATAATTGTGATAGTAATGAAAAACTTTGATAAAAGTATGAACTCAAATTGCTAATTTAAAAAAAATAATAATGAAGAAATGAAGCATACTAGAGGAAATTATTTAAATGTGACTTAGAGGCATAGATTCTCTTACAGTTTATTCTTCACATATATCTTTAACTATTCAAAATCTTGAATTCCCCAAAGATAGACATCTAACAATTATAAAAGAACAAAAATCTTTCCTTTAGACAAATATCAACAATTAAATTTTTAAACATTGGGCAAAGTACTGCCCATCTTCCATTACTTTCAGAACTATTCAGTTGCTTTGGATAACTACAAATAAAGACGCAACATTACAACGATTAAAAAAATAAAGAAGATATCTTCTGCTTCAATTCAGCTGAAAACAGCAAGACAAATGCTGACAGAGAAGCTATGGAAAATAAAAGAAAAGCAAATAAAAGAAGAGAAAATGTCATGATTATGGCAAATTTTCGGTACCTTTTGTGGGCTGTATTACGAATAGAATTGCTCTTTTCAGCGATGTCCCTATACAATTGCCAGGACATTGTCCGACGGCAATGACAATCATCGACTGCTAAATCTCAAATGTCATGGCAACTTGGAAAGGAGGATGATGCTCTTTTATGATTTGTACTCACCGGGGGTTCGTCTGTCTCTTAGGTAGGCGATGTCCGATCTCTAAACTGAAGGCAGGTTTCACAAATTAGAGGCTGCCTGGCGTGCACCAAAAATGTCGTAGCACTCGCCAGGGGCGGTCGATAGACTCCAGACTCCTATATGTATCTCCCTATGTCCTGGGGTCCGGCATGCGTTTTATCTCTGTGACCAGTTTTATGGTTGACGCGAGCATCTTGCGATTTGACTTTGTGCCACATTGTCCTGCCGGCAGCTGCGTTTGATATTTTTTCTTGTGTCCTGACGTCTTACTCGCAATCCTACTGACAGCTTCCCTGGTAGCATTTCCCAAAAACCCGACAACAACAAAAAGTAGAAAATTCCAAATTGAACCTTTTTTTTGCGCAATGTTTGCTTACATTTCTTTGCTGTAGGTGCTTGCTAATTGGCTTATTGTCAGTGTTTGATAAGATTAGTTGCAGCTGCTGCTACTGGCAACACACCTCCTTTCCCCTTCCCCTTCTACTCTCCTTGCCACAGTTCTTCATTACTCCTTCCCCTGCCCTATTAATATGCACTCTCTTTGCTTGACAATTTATAGTTCCATGGAAGCGCCATGGCGCGCTTGTTATCCTTTCCTGTGCCCCAAAACATTATTTAAATCGTTAAGCAGACAAACAAAAATCCCACACCAAATCCCAATCCCATTTCCAATCCCAAATACTGAATACCGAATCCCAATGCAGGTCTGGCGCCAGGAAGCCAGGCACCGAGTCGAGCTCCTCGTTGTCATAATTTAAATCGCGTCCACGCGTAAGCCCAGGCAAAATATGTTACACTATTGAAGGAGCACTTTTGTGGCCGGGCTCGCAAGCCAGCCATAATTTTCCGGGGAAAACGCATGGAAATGAGCATTAGACAAAAAGGGTTTTTCACCCATTTTAACGATTATGCAATGTGCCAGCTCCAGCTCGCTTCTCTTCTGCCTTCTCCTCTGCATACCAAATCAGCCTTTTTACCTGTTGATGATACGGCACAAGGTGCACGGGGGTAGGGGAAGAGACTAGGGCAGGGGCAGAGAGAGTACTCGGAGGGGCTTTGGGGTGCTGCCGGAAGGTTGTGACAATGTTATGCACTAATTGAGCACAAAAACATTCTTTACCCCACGTTTTATGGCAATATTGAGACACTGTGCAACAAAATTGGGTTTGAAATGAAGGGAAATTGTGCATAAATTGAAAACTAAAGCGGGGTAAAAACTGAAGTAAAGAATAATAACAAATATGATATAACTATCTCATTCATATTCTTATTTAAATTTTTTCTTAAATCATAGAAAGCTTTATGGATTAGATTAAAAGTTATAAAAAAGTCTTAGTACATTTTCAGCTGTAATTTCTTATTTGTGAAATATGCAAACGAAATATTATTTTTCTTTAATTTATTGTATCCTGAAACTTAAAACTTATGGGTTTTTATTAATAAAAATAATCAAGAGAAGTAAATTTAGTATTTAAAGAACTTATTGTATTCTATTCTATATGTTAAACTTGTAGCATAGTGTAATGCGCTCAATATGCGCTCTGCACGCATTGTTCTTTGCCACACGTGTCCCAACCAAAAAAAAAGGAAGAATATGAAAAAACTTGTTGAAAATTCCCCATATCTTGTTAGCTCCTCTCATTTGCAGCGCCTTATGACAGTTTTATGAGCTCTCACTGCTCCCGACCATTCTCTCTCTACCCTTACTGCCAGACAGGCTAGTTTTGTTTAAATGCAGGCAACAAAAAATAATAATTATGCATAATTTAATTTTATTATAATATGCATTTTCCATATGATTTTTTGTTCAGTATCGTAGAAATTCTTGGAAGACGCAGCGGAAGCCACTGGCGACAGGCGGCTCTTCCCCCACACTCCTCTGATTCTCTGTGGTGTGTGTGTTGTCATTTTACAAAAATTTATGCATTCTTCATTTTTAGTGGTAATTTGATTTTGATTTGGGAATTTTAATTAATAATCATGTTTCGGGGCGGCCGAATGCATTGCATTTGTGTTGATATATTGTATAGAGAATGAGATGCCGAGGGGGGAGCCACAGGGGGAGCAGCAAAAGAACAGACATGAACATTGAATACCAAAATCAAATTCAGCCCACTAAAATATTCAACATAATAATAATTTTATGGTATTTAAAACATCTAATTGGGCAGAAAGAGAAACAGTTTTTTCTGCATATAAAAAGCTTTTTGATTGCGGGCAGAACATTCACTCAGGTGTGGCCTGTTTATGAGATTGGATAGTTTTAATGGTCTCAATAATGATAAGGGTCATATCAAGCCTATAATTAACAGACAACTGTTGAAGTTTATTACTGGAAAATTGGGTGTTTTTTTATTGGAATTGCTGAAATTTCTATAATATTATGTGAAAGAAAAACTAACAAGAACTTTCATCTTAAAATCATTGGAAAATTGTATTTTAAGTTCCAAGAATTTTAGTAAAGACGATTATACTATGATAGAGAAAACGGAACTTATATTTCGGATTATAGAAAATATAATTAAGAAAACAAACTAAGAGAACAAATTCTATTTTAAAATATTAGTAATCTGTTACTTTAAGGCTGTACAAAAGCTCCCAGGAGTTTAAAAAAGTATGAAAAACTATATCACAAATACTTAGTTCTTGAAGAACTGAAAACTTTTTGAACAAGGTTCGCTTATGGAAAAGTTTTTACTAAAGAGATTTTACTGCTCTATATTATTTATGAGAATGGTCTTGTAATTGTCGGAAATTTTAGCAAAACTATTGATAAGAAAGCGGAACTCACGTCTTGGATTACAGTAATCTCATGTACAGATCAGAAAGACTTAATTAGTGTCCGCTCGGGAGCATCTAAAGAATTCTGGCTACTGGCGGAAATTGGCAAAAAGGATCAATTTTCTGCGAAAGGACTTTTGAAACAGAGCGCACACTTTAACGGGATAAGATGCATTTAAGCAAATGAACAGACAAAACAGCACAAAGAGTAAAGTATGAAAAGAAGTAGGAGCAAACACAAAAAAAAGGAGCAGCAAATGCGTCGGCAGTGCATTGAAGTGGGCCAGACAAAAGAGCCTGGCGAGCACTTAGCCAGGGCCAAAACGGCAAATGGTCAACTGGCTGGAGGAACCACAAAAGGCAAACGGAGGCAGCTGGCAAAAGATGCCGGACAAGAGATTAAGATGAGCACAAAGTGGCAACAAAAGGGAGCCTGATGAAAGAAGAAAGCCAGGAAGGCGGAAGCATCTCCGCTTTTAGCTCCTCAGAATGTTGATTCCATTTAGCAAATAATTTTAAATCGATGCGTAGCCAATGCAATAAATGTGAGGCACAGCTGCATGTCCAAACATGTTGTATCCTGTTGCGTGGTGTACGTCTCCTGCTAAGGACTCTAAGGATTCGGTGTTTAGTGTACAATTTCATGGCAGGCCCAAAATTTTAACAGCTCACTTTTTTCTTTGACTCACCGCCGACTGTTGACACTTTCAGCTGTCCTGTGAAACACCACCCGTTGGCCCTGCAATGTCCTTTGGTGCTAATATGCTAAGCAGCAGGTTGCCAAAAAGAAAAGAAAGAGGAAAAACTCGTGCTGTCATCAGAGTTTCACTCCTACTGCGATTTTAGCCAGAAAAAATCTGTTGACGCTCTCTTTAAACACAACTGTGGGAAAGTCTCCGTTGAATATCACAATCCCGAATCCAACTCAAACACTTGACCCACATCCAACGATATCAACAACAATCTAATCTAAAGAATATACTTGTTGTTGCATCAAATTGCGCAGCTTGTAATCGATACTTTGAGGGGATCAATTGAGGATCCTTTACAAAGGACAAGCGATTTTATGCTACATTGAATATTATCAAAAGCAAAAATAAAATCATATCAAAGCATAAGATAAAAGGCATCTGTCCTGACCCCAAACAGATGTGGGCTCATCAATTGATTTTTACTTGTGGTTTTCATATCGAAAGAAATGGAATGGGGAGTCCAGGTAAAAATAATGGTAAATGAATGCTTTAAAATGATGTAGTAGGTTTACCTTTGGAGTTATTAAAGGAATTTTTATGCGCATTTATAAATAAGATTCAAATACCTTAAATGTTCTATTATAAATAAATTCACTTACCTAATACTGTAGTTAAGAATAGAATTAGTTTTAGTTAAGGAACAATAAACAACTATGTATATTTTGAGATTTCCTTCAGCTCTAACACAATTTACTAAAAACTCAAAACATCAAAGCAAACCTTGATATATTACTTATAGAATAACAACCTTTCTGTGGGTTTCTACCAATAATTTTAGTGTACAGCTGAACGTGAGTAAAGGAAGAGCTGAATCGCCAAAGAGTAATTCCAAATTTTACTTAATTTTACAGAGAACTAAAAAAGTCAGAAAAATACATTTCAATTCTGTTAAAAGAACTTGTTGTGGGTCTCTACCAATATTTTTAGTGTACAGCTGAACGTGAGAAAAGGAGGAACTAAACCGCCAGAGTAAGTCCATATTTTACTTATATTTACAAAGAACAAAATAGGTACGAAAACAAATCTTTTTAGATCTGTAAAAAGCTTGATTTTATAATATTTGTTATCATGGGACGTCGCAAGTCGAAACGGAAGCCACCACCACGACAAAAGATTATTCAAGACTTGGAAACACAGTTTACCTGTCCATTCTGTAACCACAACAGGGCCTGTGAAGTCATTATGTAAGTACAATTAGGACAAACGCATATACATATATAAAATTATCGTATTGATTAGAGACAAGCTCAAAAAGTGGGTCGAATCTCATGCCGCATATGCAAAGAAAACTTCCAGACTCCGATTATATTTCTGTCGGAGCCAATCGATGTCTACAATGATTGGATAGATGCCTGTGAGCGAATCAATTGAACAACAAACTTATAAATAGTTTAGTATAAACCTACAAAATATAAAATCTAAAAAATATATAGCCCCAACGGTGTAATTGTAAAACTGAAATTAAGTTTAAAACTCTGTAGGAATAAGGTTTTTTACTTACAACTATTAAAATATCTTGCTTCAGTTATTTTGGACTTACATAAATTCTTTACAGATCGATGGCAGAGTTCGGCCTTACGATTTGAAGGAGACATATCCTGTCAAAATGCGCCGAGATATACGGATATTTTATTGAATTTCCCACATTTAATGTCAAAATATACACACAATACAAAAACAAAAACGACGACAAACGGTAAACTTTAAACTTTCCATGGATTTTTGAAATTTTCTAAATGTTTCTAGAATTTTCCAGATTTTTAGAATTATTTTGAAGGAAGTAGTCCCCGAGAAAGGGTACAAAGACAAAACATATTTTAAGATAAATCCGCTTAAATTTATTTAATTTCGAATTACATTTAATTGCTTAAATAAAATCATTTTGTTACTCAAAAATTTAAAAGTAATATAAAATATCGTTTTTTAAAACGCGCGCGAATAAAGCCTAAAAGTTTTTTGATGCATACTTTTAGGCTTTTTTATTAATTCGCCTAGTTTCACTCTAAATTGAGAAGTTCACGGAGATCACGCCATCCATTGTTTGCTAGCGCCGCTTTTTTAGAACTACAATTTTACCGTTCTGATTTTGTGAGTGAAAAAAGTGAAATACGTTAATTTTGAAAAATTCAACATTACTTTTAGTAAAATTCGCGCAAAGTAATAATAATAAAAAAATATACAACATGAACAAGCTGTAATCCAAAGATTTGTGTCTTTATTTTTAAAAAAATTAAGTTCTTTTTATTAACTACTTTAAAATGCATAAATAAACTTGAATCAACTTAAATTAAGGCCAAATTTTCAATATTAACCTCAATTCGGTGACCGAATTAAGCATAGACGCAAATATTTACTCAGTTGTCTAAAAATTTGCCAAAAACTTCATATCTAAAGTTTCGTATAAAAGAAGCAACTAAATTTGCATCAACAGTTAATCAACAACATGATTTCTAACAAGTTTCTCATTATGAGCTTTGGTGAGTTCAGAGTATATCCGATGCGTATAGAAGTATTTATTAAACTTTATTTACAACAATTTAGCTCTTTTCGCTGTGATTATTGCCGTGTCTGGCGACGAAATTAGCGATCGTCGCTTCCGCTGGGCTGGATCCGAGCCTCAACTCGGGGATGAGAAGGCGGATGAAAATAATGATAGCGATGTTCAGGATGATGAGGATACTATTGATGGCAATAATGACGAGCAAATTCTACAAGACGAAGCTGATGATAATCTTGTGTTGCAAGACGACGTCCTAGACGATGACTTCAACGATAGCTCCGAGTAGAAATAATAAATGTAAATAATTTCTTTTTAAATGTTATCCATTATTCAAATTGTTTAAGCTCAAGTGGAATCACAATAAAAGTTTGAAAAGCCAAAATTAATGTATAATTAATTTTATTTAACATAATTTAATTTATGTGTAATTCAATTTTAATATGGTTTACATACATTTATTTATTTATATTTTAATAAGTATTTGTATTATGCATTTAAATATATTTTAGGTATATTTAAACTATGACTAAACGTAAATTTCACATAATTATGCCATCGTTCAATAAGTTAATTTAATTATGTTCAATTATATATTTGCTTGTCTATCTTTATTTGCTTTTAACTAAATTTTCATTGTGTATTAAACTTTGAAACCAAAATTGGAATGATACATAGGCAACCAAATGTGAAACAGAAAACGCCAAAACATTTAACACAAAAACTTTTACAATTACTAGACGGTTCTTTAAAAGAGGTTTCTTGAGGTTCTCTTCTTTGCCTTCGCTTCGCTTACATTCATTCTCCCTTATAAACATTATCGTCACCTCTACACCGAGAGAGTTTCCTTTTATACTTGCGACCCAGATTGGTTTTGTAATTTTGGCCGCCAAACAATAAATTGCACACGTTGTTTATTAAATTTTTCTGATAATCTTGTTCTTATTCCTGTTCTTGTTATTGTTCTTGTTTCTGTAGTTTGCCTTTTATGCGTTGCGTTGCGTTTTGAGTCTTGTTTTCTCATCGCACACCCCCAGCCACGATCCTTGATCCCTGATCCGTTCATCACACATTGCTGTCCGTGCCCACGGCTCCGGTGAAAGAGAACGGCTGCGCATTATTCACAATGCCCGCCCGATCATTTGTCGTGGAAGCCGAGTTTCCGCCGTATCCTGTCTGTTGTGCTGCAACTCGCATATCATCAACGGAGGCTCTAGGACAAAGTAAGACAAGCAAACATTAGTTATATAAACATAAATTCTTTTATAATACAAATATATACAACCTAACAGAATAATTACTGGGAATAATAGGTGAAATTAATAGAGCAATAATAAGATTGTGTGCGTACTAAGGAATCGTGCTTTGCCAAAGGCCATTCGATAATAAGGAAAAATTATACCCAATTGGATAATTGGTAGAGAAATCAAGACACTGTGTTGGTAATCATAACTATACTATTATTAAAGGAAAATCAAAATGCTAAGAAATAAATAGGACTACTGAAATATACGTAGCATACTTATTCGGGTTTCTTTCTTTCAGGAAATCAAAACAAATACATTTATAAAAAGGAAAATCTAAAATGGATTACTTAAGTTATCAATCAATTTCAGCTACTCAACCATTTACACATAGTTGTTATCGATATACATACACAAGCAACTATTAAAAAAGCAACACAGTGCACTACATTAATAACAATTATTTGAACTACTTAACAAGGTAATTTGCCTTGAATTTAGCGTACTTCATTGCTGTTGTTGTTGTAGTTATTGTAGTTGGTATTTGCTGGAGGCTGCAATTGGTTTATAACTGGACTGTTCTGGGGCAGTTTTGGCATATACAATTCATTAGCATATAAGTATAAGTATAGAGTTGTGTTGTCGCTTATTTTCCGTTAAGTTACAAACCAAATATTGGACTTGAATGCTAATTTTTAGTGTTGCGTTCATTATAAATTAAATATTCATTTAAATTCTATGTAATTTCAACGAGATGCAAGCTAGGAATCTTCTCTGACAGTAACACGTTATCATATTTGAGATTATGTAAGTATTTTTAAAAGGAGAAAGCCATATTGGATGCCAATATGGATCCACTAGGATGAGTTTTAGATAATGTTGCGAGTATTATTATTTTGTTTCGAGTTACTATTCAAGCATAACAAAAACTTAAACTTAATAGTTATAAACTGCTGGCTAAACATAAATAAATACAAATGCTTTAAGTATTGGGAATGTCTTGAAATTTTTGTGTATGCTATAGCAGAAGTGTGGTTAAGTCTGACAACTGATGTGTTTACAATATTTATAAATCAATTATGAACAATTCTGGTACATACAACTAGATATTTATATTTATTTATGCATATCGTGAGCAATAAGAAAAAACAAACCTTTACTTTATTTCAATTAATATTTATCATTCAAATTTGTTTTTCATTTAAGCAAAGCATATTTAACTAATGCTCTCTGATTTTGTTGTACAATATTGCTCTACGATTTCGTAATTTCCATTTTATTTGCAGGTAATTTGTGTAATTTGCCATGTGGAAGCTGCTTTTCATTTTCACCTTCTTCTATTTTGTTCTTTTAACTGCTTTCTAGCGTGTTTGTATTTACTTTTGATATCTATAGAATTTTCTCACTAAAAATAAACTTTACATGTATTTATATTATAATAAATATATATACATATGTAAACTTTATATATGTATTTATGCATATGTATGTTAGTATATTTAACTGTATTTTTTTTTTTAACAACACCGTCGCTCGACAAAAGACATTTAAAAATGGAGAAATGCAACTACATGCAAAGGACGACAAATGACCAAACAACATTTTGCAACATTTTGTTTAGTAACAATTATGAAAAGTTTACTTTCATCTTCGTATTTTGGTTTTCTTTAGTTTTCTTTTTCAATTGGTGGGGTGTTTTGTATTATTTTATGACCTCTTGTAGTTAATTTTTAATTGATATTTGTTAATTTACTTTCAATTGGAACGAACACTAAAAACTATGCGCCATAAAATATTTATATCCTCAATATTTGATCATGATATTTCTTTGTCTAATTGTCATTGTGTGTGTGTGTGTGTGTGTTTCTGTGTTTGTGTGCCTTTACGGTGTGTGTGTGTACTCTGGTAGTTGTTGTTTGTTTGTTTGTTTCTTTTGGCAGTTTATGTGCATTTATGTTGGACGCCAAACATCGGGATCTTCCATAAGTGTGATATGTTGATCGCCGCCCATTTGCATTTGGCCGCCCGGCTGGCCGCCTCCCATTTGTGTGGGCGATGTGGCCGCAGCGGCCATGTCCTCACGCGAAGCTCTATTATTATATATTTGGTTCGTATTTGTTTGTTTTTTTAGTTTAATTATGATGTTAGATAACATTTGTTATAATTTGTAAGCGTAATCACAGCGAAAGCACGTTAAGGAATAGAGAGAACATTGTTTTCGATTAGCATTTAGTGCCATTTGTATTGGTAACTCCTCTTCGCTTCAGAATAACAAACTTAGCCTAGCCAACAAACTGGTTAAATGCATCCAGTCTGTAAACAATACTCACTTTTTGCCTAACGCCATCATGCCGTATACGGCACCAGTGGCAAAGATCAAGCCGCTGCCAAAGAGACTTGCCAATCCAAAGCACATAAAGATGGGTGGCACAGCCAATCTATAGAACAAGAAAAGATTCATTGATTAGAAGATACTTTACAGGGTACAATTGTGGTTACTTACGCGCAATAGAGACCCGCTCGGAAGTACATTGGCTTGGAATCGACCTTAACCGCCATCTGATCGACCTGCTCGATGCAGGGAAAGCAACAAGGAGCTTCCAGCCCCATCACCACAAATCCTGCTACCATTTGGATTATGCCAGCGACAAGGCATCCTACATTCAGTGTGAGAATTGACACAACATTCCACAGACCAAACAGTATGGCAACTGAAAAAGAGAGGGTATTAGTATGTGTTTCGTAAATGTACTAAAAAGATTGAATATTTTAAATCTATTAGAGGGCAAGAGTTCGTGCTCTTCGGACAATCGTAATCCCTATAATCATCCGTGTTCTAAAAGGCCATTTTCACAACTTGCCGACAGCGTTAAAGAAAAGATAAATGAAAGATGTTGTCGTCTTATTAGCATCTAGACTGTAAGGATGTAGGCAAATTGAGAAAGCGACCCTTCAGATATATTATATAAAATATACTAAATTTAACATTTAAACTTATAAAAAGATTCGGCTTTTATCCAAAAAGAACATAAAACTGTCAACCCACAACAATATAACCAAATAGGGGGCGTTTCCGCTCTCTCAACATACAAATAAGTAACTAAATGCATTCATTTTATCTAACTCATGATACGTTTGTTAATCGAGCTCTACACTAAAAAAAAGAAAGATAAATATCAATCACTGCAACCTAAAAAAACGCCTACAACATTTGGACTCGTTTTCGCTCTTTTTTTAAAGCATTTCAAGCGTAATCTAATCGACAATGTTGACTCATCCAACAACTAAATTTGCCACAAGGTTGTGTTCTTTTATTTGTTATAAAATAAACAAAAAGAAAGAATAATAAAATACAATAAAAGAGCGCTAAACAGACCACAGAAGCGTGACAAAGTAAGCGAAAACACTTGTTCAAATTGGAGCATTTTGGTCGGCTCGACAACTGAGCGAATAAATAGAGCATTCAGAACACATTGTTACTCTCTGTCTGGTGATTTCTATAAGCCGATGATCTACACAGAAGAGATAAATGAAACTATTATTAAGCACATGCTCACAAAATTTGTAGACACGTATCACATTTAAATATTTTATCAGCTGAAAGTAGAGAAAACTAAAAGTCGACTGATAACAATTTGTAAGACAAGTGCAAACAAAGGCCTTAACTTGTTAATTGAGCAAGGTTCACGTTGAATACACAAATTTTTAATGTAGATTATACTGCAACCATGGAATTTGTTTTCAGATAATATAAGCACACTCTCATCATCATTTTATAGAGTATTCTGGTACTCTAAGCCGGCTTAAAGTCTTTAAAAGAACAAGTTACTCTGTAAACTGATCTCAATTCTGAGGTTATTGCGGTACAGATCTCAATGAACTCAGGTACAAAGATGTGAGCGGCTTTCAACAAAAGCTATGAGTAATGATTATAAAGTAAAGTTTTTGTTAATGCAAATAAAAACCGGTTTACAGAAGCCGCAAAAGTGATTTTTCCGCAATAGTATTAACTTTGAAAATATTAACTATTCTTTACTCTATAGAATCAGGGAATCTCTCCATATAGAAGGGTATTTAAACTTTGTTAAATCAAGAACCCAAACTATCATTGTAAACATTGTAAAATTGATTTCCATCATTTTTATGGTTTGTTTATAAGTTTGCTGATTACGAAAGTTCTTTCCAATATTGATTATACCGAATTTGCTGTGTCATTGAACTTTCTATTGTCATATTTATTTACGGAACTCGTTAAAGGAGCAAATCATATAATATTGAGCAAAAAACGGATTGAATGTCATGGCAACTGAGAGAAAACTAAGGAAAACATTAAAAGAACAATATGTATTACGCAAAAAAGCAACAACAAGACGGAGAGAAATACGGAAGGCGAACTAATCGAGAGCGTAAAAATGTGGGGGAGTGCACAAAGAGAGAGCGCATGTTACTGATAAAATAAAAATAAATAATAAAGAAAAGCATGCAAAATTCATGGCAATTTTATGAGCAAGGAAAACAAAGAATTCAACTGCACGAAAGATTACAAAGTGACAGTTATGTATGTATGTATGTAAAATGTATAGGGCACATATCGACACATATAGATAGACAAACATTTCTGTATCCTTTGTAGCATTTCCTTTTGTCTTTATCAATGTCAGGTCGAAGAGCGAGCGAGTGAGTGAGTGAGTGTGCGTGCTGTGAGTGTGTATGGTGGGTGTATTGGGTGGCCCAGACACAAACACAAACACACACACACCGTCCACGAATAGATAACATGCAAGGCCCATTAGAATAATAAAAAATCGATGCAAGTAACAACTGTAAATGTTTTTGTTCTTATTGTACTATCTCTAGATATTGTTGTTGTTGTTGCAACATGCATTTAATACTTACAAAAGGCGGCAACAATGCCCAGCACTCGACTTCCATATTTAAGATACCAGGGCGCATCTACACCGCCAACACCAGAAGGATCTTGTTGATTGGGTCGCGCCAGCCGTCCCGTAATCCATTCCACAGCCGACTGCACATAAGAACATTACAATTGTATTTGTTATTATTATTACAACACTTTTATCTATGTGCATATATTGAAAAATCGAAAATTCGGCATGCAATTCTGTGACGCGGCCGCTTTTAAAACATAGACACACACACACACGGTGAGCACCTTTGCATACTCGTAGAATTTCACGTCAGCAAAAGCTTGTGCCGCGTAAAATTGTACAAACATTTGTTTGTTTTGCTTTGCCACTGCTGACACACACACACATTTACGTACCATTTTGTTAAGCAACTATTTCAACTTAATCTATGTTCAAAAAAACACAATTTTAACGATTTTATGCACTTTTATTAGACCAACGAAAAAACGCAGAAGAGAATGAAATGCAGAATGAAAACGATAACACTGGCCAATCGATTTTTCATTTTGGCACTGCCAACCTGATTACAGCTTCACACATTACAGAGTCGAGTGGTTGTTAACAGCGACTGCGACTGTTAAATCGCTGTATCTCTGTTTAATAAAAAAAACAATGTTTTATTTAACACTAAGATTAAATTTAAATAAATCAACTTAATTATAAATTTGGTAAATTAAAGCAGCGTATTTTAGTAAAATTTTGTGTTTGTAGCCTCTCTGGGGCTTAATATATTATAAAAAAATAAACTTGACATAAATGCGCCACCTATGATTTACTTTTAAAAGAAGAAATTGAAAAGAATTTTAAAATAAAAAATATTTCTCATTTGGCTTTGAAAACATTTTATCACTTAAACCATAAAATATATTTGAAAAATTTGAAAAGCTTTTGATGGAAAACTGTGTAGGCTTTTGAATGAATCCTAATACATGGTGAGAGGCCTATAGGGTGCTTAAATATATTGATTAAAGTAGGTAGAGGTTTGTTTTAATACATCTATTGAATGCTTAGTGATTATAAAAAAATATTTGTTGTAATATTGACGCCGAAAATTCCGAGAGCTCATGCACACGATCTTCTTTTCTCTCACCCTGCCGCGTGTATTGATTGCAACGTGACGTCAGTAATTAATATACTTAACTTGTTAATGAGCAATAAAAATGAGCAATAAAAAATGCGCAATAATTTCACTACGTATGAACTTTAAAAGTTACTTTAACTTGTATGTCTAGCATACAAATAACCAAATTAAAAAGGTCGTTAAAACACACAAATTTAAACTTTAAAAGTTACGTTTTACCAATAATGAAAAACGCACTCAGATCTTTGAACTTTGAGATGCTGTACAACTCACAATTCTTACCTCATTTCCATTTGAATTCATCTCTGAAGAGTTTTCTTTCGGATGGATGTATGTACTTTTTCCCAAAGACTCCGTTAAAAAATGTATATCGGACACTTTTTTTGACTCAACTTCCTTGGGAGCTGACATTGCGGGGTCTACGTGTTGTTTGTTGGATGAATGTAGTTGTACAAATGTTTAGTTGGAATCGTACGGTTGATTTTGAAATTACAAATGGGACTGGATTATATATGCAAATTTGCGTACAACGAGACTGGGGTTTTACGTTGTAACTCGTCTCTAGCGAGTCTAGAATTACATAGCTGCAACAAAAATGAAATACTGCATCAGCAGTTGCCGGGCAATTGAACTGAGCGGCGCTTTTCGTGATAAGTAATAGTGAGCAAAGTTGTTGAACATGTATTATAAAAAAGAATAAAATAAATATATATAATTATCTATACACATATTTAAACTCTTTCACCTAATTGATTTTGGAAAAACCCTAGTCATCATCGCAATTCGAAAAACACGAATTCACTTCCACTGTTTGAATTGAGTGGCTTTAACTATGTATAAACCCTTTTCAAATCAAGCCCATAGTATATGATAAATAATATAAGATATGTTCCCAGCATTATCAATCCCTTTCTGTTGGTAAATTAAAACACAGTATCTTTTGCGGTTTCTCGGGAGTACAAAATAAAATTTGAATACAGTTTTTATTGCCAGAATTTGTTTGAAAAATATTGCCATTGTTTTTTTGAGTTGCACACAAGTGGGATAGAGGAGCTGGGGTTGTGGATATGGAGAGGGGGGAATAAATATAATATGAGTAATTTGAATTTTAAAGTTGCGTTGTTCTTGTTCTCGATTGGATGAAATTGGCGTTAACTTCAATTCGATTGGTTCGGTTTTTTTGTTTTAAACTTTAAAGTCTACAAATTGCCATTGTTTGTTGTTGTTGTTGTTTGTTTCTTTTGATATTAGTGTTTACATATTTTGGACGTTGTTTAACAGTTGAGAAAACTGATGGAAATGCATAGCAAATTTCGATGTTACTTGGGATACGACTTATTTACTTAATCTACGGCAAGTGTAGAATTTGCAAAATGGCAATCAATTGTTAAGACTTTTCTTTAATTGTCGTGAAATGTTATTAAATGAGCCCAAGTAATTATCCGAATCGTTTGCTTAATGATTAAATTAATGTTGTTGTCGATTGTTTTTGTGTTTTAGGTTTAACTGTTAATAACCAGCAGCCCGTTGACTATCTTTAACTATTTGCTATGTCTATTGATTTGTGAAACATAAACTAAGTAAGTATATGTATGTATGTATGTGTAATTTGTAGGTATGTATACTCGTAGTATTATAAAAGCATTCGCTTTCATGTTGCACAATTCAGCATAAACATAAACATAATTATAATTTCTGTGTTATTATTTGAATCTGTTGTTAATACAATTGATCAATTTTCTTGGAATTTCTTTTGCATTTTTTTTGATTTTAACAAATTTATATGTTTGTTGTTGCTATTGTTTGTATTTGATATTCATTGCAATTTGATGATGTTCTGCTTTTCTTTCTTGTCTTGCGCAAACAAACGCACAATGAAATTGCAAAAAGTGAAAGAGAAACAAAAATTATACAGAAAATAAAAATTTCTAATAAAACAGAAATAATTTTAATGTGAATTTCATTGCACATTTGTCTGGCGCTTTGAACAGTTTTGTTGTTCTTGCTGTTCAAGTTTTTAAATTATAATGCAAATTATAAAAGTAATTAAAGGGAATCTGCATAAATTAAAATAATTAATTTCAAAATACAAAATTAATATGGCTTTTCGAAAAGCTTTAAAAGTCAATCATAAAAAGTTGATGTGGGAAAGTGGGAAAAAATCCTAAAGTTAAAGTTATTAAGAATCGTTTTAAAGGCCAGTCTATAGGCAGCATTTGCGAAGACACATTATCAGTTTTAAATTTGTTTAAATTTAAAAAATGTTGTTTGTTAAATTCGTTAAATATATCAGAGTGGTCACAGAGCTCTCTCATTATTTACTAGTTTTTTATTTCTCGGATATGCCTGCCCCCTCCTAACTATGGGATTCCCCTTATTCGCTTTATGGGGCAATTGGACAAGTTCATCAATTGAATTATATTAAAATTGTCTTATAAAAAACACTTGTTCGGTTCGTTTGTTATGCAATGTACGTATGTGTGTGTGTGTTGTTGTGTATGTGTATGTAACGTATGTTATGTAATAATAGTTGTAGTTGTCGTAGTAGCTAGCCGTTTTGTTAAGATCACAATTGTGCTCAGAAATACTATATCACAATTAAATATTTACACTCGTTATTATTTGTATTTTATGCTCATTTGCATTACATCTTAATTGGTGTGGCTGTGTTGTTGTTGTTGTTGTTGTTCTAGTTCTTGTTGTTGTGTGGTGGTGGTGGTCAGGGGCGGGGCAGAAAGTCATGCAACATGTTGCATATTAGTTGTTTTCGCCTCTTTGCCACACATACATATTTGTTTGTATTCACCTTTTTTTTTAGTTATAGCTCTTGTATAAAAAGTTCATTGTGTAATGCACAATCAACAAATCTACAATTAGGAAACGTTTAGAAAACAGAACGTTGGGCATTTTAAAGCTACGCTTTCTTTTCTTTATCGTTATGTTTCTTATTTTCTCTCTCTCATCTTCTGTCTCTTATTTATCATCATTATCTTTCACTTTCACTTAGCTGAAACTCTAATTCGAAGGATACTTTACTTCGTTCACTTTATCGCTTATAAGAAATAAAAACAATCTAAATAACATAATTATTTTAAAGATTCGTACATCGTATCATATTGTATCGTAATGTACTTAAAAGTGCTTTTTCCTTTTCATTTCTTTCTCTTCTATTCTCTGCTCTTAATTTTTTGATTTCTTTATACCTTTTACATAAATATATAAAAATTTAATTATGCCTGAATTTATACATAATGACGTGTATTTCTTGCTGGAGTGGAAGACTCAACTCTCATCTTTCTTATTTTCTCCCCCCATGCTATCAAACTATCTTTCTTAGCTTCATGCATTCATTCTTCTTAAGTTTTTTGGTATGAAAATGTTTTTTACGTTAATTACAAAATTTTATACACTTTATGCTTTTGTTGCTATTTACACATAAATGTTGAAACTTTTCGATTGAATATTGAACAAAATGCATCTCGAAAATGTGCGCTCCGAGAGATCCACGAAACACTTTTTAAACTTTAAACTTGAATAAACTTTTTAACGATTATTTAACGATTCTTAATGCTGCCTAGATGCTGGCCTTATGACTTAGAAAAATGCAAAATATTAGGAGAATTTTTGGGTTTTTTAGGAATTTTGAAAAATGTCACAGAATTTGACTTAGCAAAATACGTTTGCTATAAAATTTTTGGTGAATGAGAAATTCGTCCACGAATTGAAGCTGGGGGTAAAATTAAGTGGCCCCTGGTTTTGTTGATCTTGTTGTTGTTGCTGCTGGCGCTGCTGCAACATCAGCTGCTGGTGTTGTAGCTGTTGCAATTGCTGAGGTTGTACATGCAATTGTTGTTGCTGAGCCAATGGTTGCTGCGATTGTGCACGCTTCAAGATACGCAAATTGGTGCCCGATGCCATGCGCTGCAATTTCTGCAGTGTTTGAACTTCTGGCATTGTACTGTTGCTGCTGTTGGATGCACCAGCAACCATTGCTACTGGTGAATTGAGTGATACCGAAGCTGGCCGTGGACGCTGCTGTTGCTCCGGATTTGGTGTCTTTTGAGCTGCAGCTGCTGCTGTTAGCATTGCAATCAAGTCTATGCCAGTTGTTGGCGTAGATTGTTGCCGATGTAGTTGTTGTTGCTGCTGCTGTTGTTGCTGCTGCTGCTGTTGTTGCTGCTGCTGTTGTGTATTATTTTTGCTTAAAATGCTTTTGACAACCAACTGTTGCTGATTGCCTTGCTTATCACTTTGCGATTTGGTGCGCGAACGTTGCTGCTGCTGCTGTTGTTGTTGTTGCTGCTGTTGCTTTTGAGCCTTGGCCGCCTTCAGTTGCTGCTGCTTTTCCTTGCGTATCAAATCAAAGGAGCTGACAATCTGCAATTGCTTTGGTTTAGCATTTTCAGCATTTTTTGCAATCTTTGAATTGCTTACCTTCTCATTGCTTGCCGGCTGTTGGGCATCATTTTGGCTTTGGCTATGAAACAGTTGGCGTTTGCTTGTTGCTGCTGCATTTATTGCTGCTACTGCTAAAGATGCTGCTGTTGTTGTTGTCACTGTCTGAATAATAGCTGTTGGTGTTGCTGTTGCCGTTGTTATTGTATTGCTGCCCGCAGCGACATTCAGTTGCTTGTTGTTGTTGGTGTTGTTGTTAGTATTGCTATTGCGCTTGATATTGCTATTGCATATGTTGCTGGCACCACCATTTGGCTTCCCATTGAGATTATTCAATTTAACACCATCCAAATCCCCCATCGACTTGTGTCGTTGACGTCGCGATGCAACACGTTGTTGCTCCTTCTTGCAACTACCATTATTATTGTTATTGTTATTATTGTTGCTGTTAGCCATCATTGTTGGCGATGCCGATGATGTTGCATTTAAAATTCCCTTTGGACTCTGCTGTCCAGAGCATTTGCGACGACGCGATGGTGGCTCAATGCCAGCACGCCTCTCATTTACCCACTTCTTTAAACGCTTCACAAATGGCATGATCATGAAAAAGGAATTGGAATTTTTGCCCAATTTGGCTTTTGATATGGCATCGTTCTTATTGACCGGCAATGCATCAATGCGAAACCAATCGCAACACTTAATCTCATTGCGCGTGCGCGGCGCAAATTGCGTATCCAACGGTATATTGCGCACTATATACAATCGTGTATATTGATAATTGATAAAAGCCTCAATATAATCATCCGCATCGATGAGATCCGTGATGTCAAAACCAGTCTCCTCATACACCTATCAAAAGCAGCAAGAAAAGTGATTGAACATTATTGTAAATGTCAAGTAAATACTTGATATTTTACTATGTATTATGTATATAAAGTATAAGTTTATAAGGAAATCCTTTGTAGCGCTAGGATATAAGCAATAACCAATGAATACATTGGTGAGGGATATAAGATAAGGATTTACAAGGGGTAAAATATAATATACTTGCCTCCCTGGTGGCACAGTGTGCCTCGTTCTCATGCTCGTTGATTTTACCCTTAGGAAATCCCCAAGAGTTACGAGCAAAATATGATTGCACCAGCAGACATTGATTGAGATCCTCCGATACAAGTATGGCACCATATGTGGGCACCGATACCTTATAGTTTTTCCATTCCTCCAATATCTGATCGACAGTGCCAAAATGCTTGTTCAGAAAGGGAATGTGCTGCATTCAAAATAAACAAATAAATTAATATTTAAATGTGAGTATTGTATAATTTACTAGTCTTACCTGAAAGAGCTGCATGGCAAATTGTTTGATGCCAACAACGGGTAATTTTCGTTGCTGTTGTTGTGCCTTTTGGTCTGGATCCTCGGGAGCACAGAAGAAATCTAAATAGAACCAATGGGCCAGCTCAATTTGAAAGCAAATGCGTATTAAATTATTTAGCTCCATGTCCGGCACATTAATAATGAAGCGACTGGCCAGATCGTCGAGTATATCGGACGGAATTTTCGATTTCTCTGGCAATTTAATGCTGGACGACTTAATAGTTGTTGCTGTTGTTGTTGTTCCTGTTGCTGATCTGCCTGACGGATCCTCCGTGGAGGAACATGAGCTGCCATAGCTATTGGCCGTTAAGGAGTTGCTTGATGTGCTTGAATTTGTTGATGATATGGATGAATTGAGGCGTTGTTTTTGTGCGCTATTTGCATATTGTTGCTGCTGCTGCTGCTGTTGTTGCTGTTGTTGTTGCTTATGCTGCGTCTTCTTCTCAATAGCAATGGGCGCACTTATGCCAGTGGGCGTGACAGCAGCAACTGTTGCTGTTGTTGTAAATACCGCGCCCGTTTTTAGCAATTGATTTAATACATCATTTTCAGTTTCGTTATCAGAGTGTCGTCGTTGTTGTTGTTGCTGTTGTTGTTGTTCTTGTTGCTGTAGTTTGATTGCAACTGTTGTTGTTGCTTTCGTAACCGCCGACAGTTGTTGTTGATAAGACGACGACACACTATCGCTTCTTGTGCCATTATTATTATTATTGTTGTTGTGGTTGTGGTTGTTGTTATTAATATTGTTGATGTTGAGCACCTTTTGCAAAGTCAGCGATGCGAGCAACGCCAAGTTATTGACTTTAGAAAAATTATAAATATACACAAAATGTTTAGATTGGCAAAAATAAGACAAATTACTTGAGAAATATTTTTAAAGTTGTCTAGCTTTTATCAGTTTCCATTTGTGTCCAAAGTTTCAAGTACACAAATCTAATTGGAATACCTATTTACTTATCGATAACAAATAAAGATAAGGCTGAGTGCAAATGTGATCGATTGTTCATGTAGAACATGGATTTACAGGTTGCTTTACAAATATATAAATTTTATTAAATTGATTGCCTACATTGTATTCATTATATATCTAAAGTTATGTATTTTAAATGCTCGCAGCTAATTAAATAACCAAAAAACCTAGATTCGACCTTGAATCGCATTTTGTTGCCGCCTTGTCTGCAGTTTCATTTTCGAAATACTTAATAGAGAGCACCTTGAAAAATAATGCTGATTAATCATTGATAGTAGTCTGTGTAGATTCTCATACACGTATTTATGATGATCACAGCTGCTGGGCCAATGATCTGCAAATTGCGCAACAACCAAATGTTTAAACAAAGAAACTAAACAAAAAATAATAATCAGAATTGCACACTATTTTATTACTACTCATGTTTTGGCCTCTAAAAACAATAAAGGAGGCCAGCTTCAGGGGGGTGGGGGGGACTCAGTTCACCGACCTGCCTTCAAGTACTGCAAGCGACTGCGCTGCAACTGCGCGCGTGGAAAACTACTGAGGCGGGAGAGATACAAATACTAATACTAAGCATAGAGACAGAGAGTGAGTGAGAGACCGAGTGTATGAGATGGGGGGAGTAGCGTTGCCATTTTAGCTCATTTATAGCTAGACAAAAGTAAGAGAGCTACACAGTTTGAGTAAATTATATTTCGTAGAAATTTGGATTTATTTGAAGAGCATACGTCTACTTTTTTAAATTATTATTTATTATTTTTGAAAATTATGAAAATACTGAGATTGATTAAAATTAAGTGGGCGGTGTTGCTTAAATTTCTCCCATTTTCTCATTTTAGCGATTTTAATAGTTTAGAGCTATATTTTTAAAGCTATTTCCAGCTACTTTAATCAACTTTAATTAGCTATTATAACCTAAGAAATGTTGGTATTTTCTTTAGCGAATTTATTATCTTCTTAGCTATTTCTAGCTATTTTAGTTTTGGCAACACTCGTGGGGAGACCAACTAACTTCTCTCTGTCTCTCTCACGTTCTCCCACACTATTTGCAATTGCTATTTGTGCAATTGCCAACAAGCTTTATTGCAAAAGTTTGTTGTGTTGTTTATTTCAATGCAATAATTATTATCAAGGCCTTATAGAATAATTTGGGTTTTCCTTTATTGTTTTGTGTGTGATAATTTACCGTTATCATTGGAATTGCTGTTGCTCTCTTTACACGTAGTAAAAACGGCGGCTGCTGCTGCAGCTGAACGCTTCTGTCGCTGCTTTTGCTGTGACGTCGTTGAGGCTGTGGTGGCAGCGGCGGCGGTTGCGACGACGGCGGTATTAAATATAGGAGCAATTTCCATAATATTTCGTATATGTTGTTGTTTAAATTTCAGTTTTATGTTTTATGTAATACACTTTGTTTTATTTCTTTTACAATAGTTTTTATTATTTGTTTTGTTTTTAATTCACACTAAATTCATACTCAGTCTTCGCCTTCTTCTTCCTCTTCTTCTCGAACTTTTTGTCACGTAGCTTTACAATACCGTGGATCGCGCTTTTGTATTAATTGTTGTAGTTGTAAATATGGCTGCCAATTATCGAAAATTGTTGTTGCTAGCTGCTGCTGCTCCTTTTGTCGCACAAATTTCAAATTCCAATGCAATTGTTGTACTTGATAGTTTCGATTGTTGTTGGTACATGCATAGTTTGCTGCTGCTTTTGTTGTTTTTGCTGTTGTGGTTGTTGTTGTTGTTGTGTGGCAATCAACATTATCTGCTTTTGTTTTTATGATGTTTTTGTTTGTGGTGTAAGCCATCCACAATTAATTGTGTCGCTAAACAGAAACAAAAAGTCTCCGCTACTCTCCACTCTACATGCGTACACACACAACCAAACTTGTTTTTTCTCACGTACTTTCTAAAAAAAAATGAGGCTGCCAATGTGTGTGTATGTGGTTTTTGCGTCACTCGTATTTGCTGCTTGAATTTCCCTTATTTACTGATATTTCTTTGCATGCGTTTGTTATATTTATTTATATATACTTTGCACTTAAATTTATGAATTATTTTGCACTATTTAATAGCTTTTTTAATTTTTGGAAAATGCTTCCTCGTCGCACGCACATATACACATGAAATCGCAAACTAGTTCTAAAAGTAGTCAACATTTTCGGGGGCGGCGCTAGCAAACAAAAGATGGCGCCACAGAAGCTGTTAATTAACAGCGACTTAACACTTCCAAGCGAGCACTTGACCAAAAGACCCAGCTGCTTTCGACTTTTTTGCGATTTTTGGTGCTATAAATGTTCCATGAGCTTGGGATTTTGGCTACTTTGTGCTATATACCAACTAAAAATATCGATTTAAAAATTATCGCCAGAAAATAATATCATTCAAATATATATCATCACGAAAAAATATCTATTAATATGTCGATAACGATATTTTTGAACAACCCTATTTGGCAAAGGAAACGACACAACTCTATTTCTATCCCAACGAGAAGCTTTTGATGAAAATATTGTGAAAAATTGTGTTTAATGTGGAAAAATATGTGCAAGTGCATTATTAAATAATGTTTAAAGTGCTCATACAATGCCCAGCATTGTTTGCAAATTGTAAACTAACGCGCTAACTGTAGCAAAGCATAAAAAATTCTCTGTTTTCAATTGTTCGATTTTTCACCAAGACACAAATATCTGTGTGCAAGTGTCAAATCTGGTCATTTGCGCAAGCGACTGGCAACCTGAAAACGCGCAATACTAAAATATTTAGCACAAATGTCGCTTTAAGCAAGCAGCAAAATTGCATTTTCGAACATTTCCGCCTGCACCTGGTTTCCGTGGACGTGCTTTGGATCCGTGGATAACAGAGACGCAAAGGTATTAAACAAATATTTTTCGTGTATTCATTAGAGTTGAGCGACATGGTGATTTTTGTGTCACAGCGACAACTGTGACTGCAACAAAAAAAATGTACAAATAACAATGACTATTAATTAAAGAACAATGCTTAAGCAAAAAATGTTCGTGTTTTGCTATATCTTTATTTTTATTTAATTTTTTTAAATCTGTCCTCTATCAAATTGTGACAGAATATCGGACAATCACTGTGAAATACTTGTGACAAGTGACAGCGACTTGAAAATATCACTCAATTCTAATAATAATGCATTTGACTCGAAACTCTGCATATGGGAAATACAAAAAATACACTTTCTCATAGGAGCAACAACGTATGTGTTTATTTAGTATATTTTAATTTGAATTTGTTTATAAATTGAGCGTGAAGTCATACTGTATGCTGAGCGAGTACACACACACACATTTTCAATTTTACATTGTATGCGTTGCATGTGTGTGTGTGGGCGTCGGACAAAGTCAAAGGCAAAAGTCGTAGCATTAATTTAATTTCGTATTCTTTTTGTTCAATTACTCATTACCAATTGTCCTTTTACCCTTTCTTTTCTCCTTTTCTTTTCACATATTAGATAGACGCCGTGTGGGGTTGGGCTTCCGCCCCGCTGCGCTTAGCGGCGAATAGAATGGGCGATCCTTTGCTGCCGGGCTCAACCGGCCTTGGCAGTGGCGCTGCTGCCACAGCCACAGCTGGTTCGGGCACAACAGGAACTGGCCTAGGGAGCGGTGGTACTGGCGGTGCAGAGCGTCCACCATCGCCGGCCCGTCTCACCCACACATCCGAGAAGCATCCGAAGGTAACGCTCACCGAGTTGAACATGTTGCGGCGGCATCGTGAACTCTGCGATGTGGTACTCAATGTGGGTGGACGCAAGATCTTTGCCCATCGTGTCATTTTAAGTGCATGTAGCTCCTATTTCTGTGCCATGTTCACCGGCGAGCTGGAGGAATCGCGTCAAACTGAGGTAACCATACGGGACATCGATGAGAATGCCATGGAGCTGCTGATTGACTTTTGTTACACCGCTCACATCATTGTGGAGGAGTCCAATGTCCAGACACTGCTGCCAGCCGCCTGTTTGCTTCAATTGGTCGAAATACAGGATATTTGTTGTGAATTCCTTAAACGTCAGCTCGATCCGACCAATTGTCTGGGTATACGCGCCTTTGCCGATACGCACTCCTGCCGCGAACTTCTTCGCATTGCCGACAAATTTACACAACACAACTTCCAAGAGGTCATGGAGAGCGAAGAGTTTCTCCTGCTGCCAGTTGGCCAGCTGGTGGACATCATTTGCAGCGATGAGCTTAATGTACGCAGTGAGGAGCAGGTCTTTAATGCGGTCATGTCCTGGCTCAAGTACAATGTCGCTGAAAGGCGACAGCATTTGGCACAAGTGAGTTTTGTTTCTATATCCTCTGTTGGTCCACTTTTTAACTATTTTCCAATCTTAAACAGGTCTTGCAACATGTCCGTTTGCCGCTACTCTCGCCCAAGTTCCTCGTTGGCACTGTGGGCTCTGATCTCCTGGTTCGCTCGGATGAGGCTTGCCGTGATCTGGTCGACGAGGCCAAAAACTATCTGCTGTTGCCGCAGGAACGTCCATTGATGCAGGGACCACGCACCCGTCCACGCAAACCCACACGACGCGGCGAGGTGCTGTTCGCCGTGGGAGGTTGGTGTTCTGGAGATGCCATTGCATCGGTTGAACGCTTCGATCCTCAGACCAATGACTGGAAAATGGTGGCACCCATGAGCAAACGACGCTGCGGCGTCGGCGTTGCCGTACTCAATGATTTGCTCTATGCTGTCGGTGGACACGATGGACAAAGCTATTTGAATAGCATCGAAAGATATGATCCTCAGACCAATCAATGGTCCTGCGATGTGGCGCCAACCACCTCGTGCCGCACAAGCGTCGGCGTAGCCGTATTGGATGGTTTTCTGTATGCAGTTGGTGGTCAGGATGGTGTACAGTGTCTGAATCATGTGGAACGTTATGATCCCAAGGAGAACAAATGGTCCAAGGTAGCACCAATGACCACACGCCGTCTAGGCGTTGCTGTTGCTGTCCTAAGCGGCCATCTCTATGCCATTGGCGGCTCCGATGGTCAATGCCCGCTCAATACCGTGGAGCGCTATGATCCCAGGTAAATATTACTTTAATTTACCAGATTTACAACTTGCATAACTTTGCTTTATTATCAATTACCTATTTGAACAGACAAAACAAGTGGGTGGCTGTCAATCCAATGTCCACCCGACGCAAGCATCTCGGCTGCGCCGTATTTAATAATTACATTTATGCCGTTGGCGGTCGCGATGACTGCATGGAACTATCCTCTGCAGAGCGCTACAATCCCCTGACCAACACCTGGAGTCCCATTGTCGCAATGACCTCGCGACGCAGTGGCGTAAGTAAAAGAATCTTGAAGACTCTGTATAGTTATCAATTTAATTACTTTCTCTTGCAGGTTGGCTTGGCTGTCGTCAATGGGCAACTGTATGCGGTGGGAGGTTTTGATGGCTCTGCCTACTTGAAGACCATTGAGGTGTACGATCCAGAGACGAATCAATGGCGTCTATGCGGCTGCATGAATTATCGCCGTCTGGGTGGCGGCGTTGGTGTTATGCGTGCACCGCAGACTGAGAATTATATGTGGTGCGATAACAGTTTTAGACAGAATAATCTATAAATCGTAATCCTCATTATAACTAACTAAACATAATGTCATTTCTTTATATTCATCTTGTATTTTAAACACATCCATAACACACACACACACACAATTTATGCTAACACACAATCGCAGGATACGAAAGGATTCTGTCGTCTGATGGGAGCCGAAGCCGACGACGACAGCGCTGCCATCGCAAACGTTGCCGCCGCCGCATTTCTACTAAAGTAACAACCACTGCAACTACAACAACAACAACAATAACAACAAACATACAAATAGACAGATAACTGCAAAACAAATCGAAGCCAAATTTTTTCCAGCGGTTAAAAGTTGATAAACCTAAGCATTATAAACATAATTGTATAATTAATAATTAATTGTTAAATGTTTCTCATTTGGTAGCGCGTTAAAAGAGAAAATGTTTGTTGTGTCACGCGTTTTTAACAAAATATGCCTAGCGTTAGTTTAATACACCCACACACATACTCATCAATACACATAGAAATATAAATTTAAAAATATAGTTTAATATACGCTAACATATGTACTGTAATATTTAATAAGCAACTAACAAATGCTATTTGTTCTTTGTAAAGTAAACAAAACAAAATGAACAAAAAATATCAAAACACTGTTGTTGGTTAAAATTTCATGGAAATTTCTAACATGCCTTTCCCCCTCACTCATCTTACACTTTAATTTATACATATATTTGAAATTCTCAAAAAAACAAAGCATTACAAATCAAATATATAGATATATTATAATTAAGCTTTACAAAGAGAAATGTATTAGATATAAAATTACTTAAATGACCGCGTGAATAGTCCGAGCGATTCCCGTAACGAATTTGTAAATTGTCTATGCATAAAAATCGGAAACAATTTATGCCTAAAATAATGTCATCAAGTAAAAACTAACAAATGATTATTTATAAATAGTTGTTCAAAATAAGCGCCAATAACTTATCAAGCTTAAAAAACAGATTAAACATACAATGAATAGTAGCTCTAAATGGTAGTAAATAATCATTTCAATAGCAAAATTAACAAATGCATAAATGTATGAATGGTAGTTAATAAGTTGAAATATCTATCGAAAATTGATGCAATTTTTAAAGAGTTGTGGCAGTTGCTGCCAATAATTAGAGACCACAACATGTTGCTAAGGAACCAACTCGAAATAACAGCAAAAATGCAGCTTTTATTTTGTTTAGATTTAGGCCTGTTTGCATTTTATTTATTATCACTAAATATACTTTGTTTCGTTGTACTCTTTTAAACTCACATACTATACAAACATTTATAAATTATTCATACATTATTTATTCATGATTTTTATTAATTATTTTTCTATCACACATTTTATGATTATTAATTATTATTTAAAACGTTGTTAACTTGGCAAAATTAGAAGTTTGCTTCCACATAAATCTTAAGAATAGCATTTAACTACAAAAAAAAAACACTAATTTATATATTAGCATTAAGCAAACACACTCTCACACACTCAATAACGTAAAATAATAACAAAAAGAAGTTTAAATAACTGCACAGTAAATAAAGAATCAATAAGATATCGTAAAAAATGTGTAAGAATATACATAAATACGATAAATATAACAAAACTGCGTATCTAAAAACTGTATTTTATTCAAAATGGATCAAATTAGAATTTTTGAAATTATTAACTATCGATTATTGGCGGGAGATTCGCAACTCACTACGATATCGTGAGCCTCTGTCACCCTGTTTATACAGAGCGCATTGCGTGAAAACATTTCACGTATTTGTGTTAAGAATTAGTGTGCCGTATAAACGTAGTATGTATCGAAAGAAAATGTTCCGATAATCACCATGCAACAAATCGATATTGACAAACTGTTGCTCGTAGGCAGACCAATGTGCTTATTTGTGGTTTTTAAAGCCAGTAAAATTACTATTTACAAAATAAAATCATATCAGTATTATTGATGTAAGACATGGAACCAGTGTGCCGTGTTTGCCTGTGCAGCTCCGACACTCTGCTTGAGATATTCGGAGAGCGACAGAATGCAGAGGAGACAAGCTTGGCAGATATGATGAACGAGTGTGCCGAGTGCAAGGTAAAGATTGACGATAATCTTCCAAAGATGATATGCTTGGGCTGCTCCTTGGATGCACAAGCAGCGTTTAAGTTCAAGCGCAAGTACGAACAGAGCTACAAGTTGCTGACCCTTAAGGTGGAGAAAAAGGAGTTTGAAATGAATGACGATGACTTTTGTGATATGCTTGCAGCAGAAGAATGGGATCTTCCAAAGAGAGTAGACGTAGATTGCATCAAAATAGAGCTTGACGACAGTCCAGAGCGAGAGAATTTTCAAGACTTCCAAGAGGAAAAAGCACCAAATCCTCCTGAGAGCGGTTCAGAGTCTAAAGACGGAAGTCATACACCTACCAACAGTGAGAAGAGCATTCAAGATGGTATGTCACCCCCATTTGCCGGATTTGAGGAAAAGGAACACACTTCAAATCGATACCCTGTACGCCAAACTACCGTTAAGAGCTACGTAGAAGCTAATAAGGATGCGGAATCTGACACTAGCAACATTACCGACTTTAGTGTAGACGACGATGAAGATGAATTTCAAATAAATGAGCCCAATGTCAAGGACAAGCTACCAGGGCCAGAACGTCCACACAAGTGTCGGGAGTGTCCGAAGGCCTTTAACAGGATTGAGACACTCAAGTCACACGCACGTACTCATACTGGAGAGCGTCCCTACACATGTCCATATTGCCCGAAGGTCTTTGCCCAAAGTCACCATGCTAGGGATCACATTCACATGCACCTTAATCTGCGTCCGCATAAGTGTCCACACTGCCCAAAGGCTTTTGGTCAAAAATCCAATCTAAACGCACACATCTACGTGCATGCCGGCGAGGGACCTTATAAATGCACCCACTGTAAGAAATCTTTTTGCAGAAACTATGATCTTAAAGCTCATCTCCGGGTTCACACCGGTGACCGTCCATACAAGTGCACCGAATGCCCGAAAGCTTTCAACCGTCGACGTGATCTTGAGCGGCACAATCGCATCCATACAGGGGAACAGCCCTTTAAATGCACCCAATGCACATGCGAATTCGCCAGGAAAGATCGACTGCAGACTCACATACGTGGACATAAGTTGGGGATACTTATACCGCAAATCAAACGCGGTAAGAAAGAAGCCAAAAATCAAAAGTAATTCCTAAAATTTCCTTTAAAGGTTATCAGTATATATTAGATCGTATTGTTAAGAAGTTATGAATGTATTACGTATAATATTTGATATGTTATTTTGACACTCGGCGGAAACTGTGAGAATAGTTATATTTTTTGAAAAAGATTCTAAAACGAATGCTTTATTTAACCTCTTATAATTTTAGATTTAAGTGGACGCATTTTAAATGAAATTCCATATATTTTTAAGATAATGAAAAGTATTTTCTTGAATAGAATTCTATACTTAATGAAAGCATTATTTTTGTTAAGATAAACATATATATATTCTCGAATGAATTTCATAATAAATGTTTAGTTGAAACATATATATATTTTCTTAGTTCATATAAAACAATTCATTACTTAAGTTTATTTAGTTTTCTTGTCCTTTTTGATTTTTCCTTTTGCGCCAGCTTTGCTCTTAATTTTCGGCTTGTTCTTTTCTGCACTTTTCTCCGGTTTATTTTTCTTTTGCTGCTTGGAATCTTTTCCATTTGACTGTGGTTTCTGCGGTCTATCCAGGTTCCTTGGCAGCGGTAGCCTTTCCGGACGTATTTTGGTTGATATATCCTCGCGTTCCAGCGGCTTCTTGGCGCGCATTTTGGCCTCTGACTTTTTCACCTTTTTCATTTGCAGCATGTAGTCCGGCACCGTTCCGCCGGAATTCTTGATAATCTGTGCAATGCTGTTAATGGAAACTGGTTAGTTGGATACAGATAATATTAGAGAGATATTTACCTTCTCAAATTGGCAGTATCGTCCTGCGTAAAGAAGGTAATGGCACGTCCGGGACGTCCTGCGCGACCTGTACGTCCGATGCGATGAATGTAGGAGATTTTTGTCGGAGGAAAATCATAATTGATGACCAGATTAACGCCCTTAAAATCAATACCACGTCCCATCAGCTCCGTACAGATGAGAACCCAAATGTGACCCTCACGAAATGCGCGCACACAGTTATCTCTCTGATGTTGAGTTCTCTCCGCGTGAATGACATCCACATTGATGCCATCGTAGAGCAGCTCCTCGAACAGTTGCTTGGCACGCTCCTTGCTCTGCACAAAGACAAGCACTGGCGGTTGTAATCCTTGGCGAACCATTTCACGCACCGCCAACAGTTTGCCACTCTCGGAACCCACAAAGAGTAACTCCTGCTGTACCGTATCCGTTGCACTGTTCTGCACGCCAATTGTCACACGCACTAGATTTTTCAGATGCCGTAATGCCCATTTGGCCACGGGAACCGTGTAGGTGGCACTAAAGAAAGCCACACGCTTTTGGGCATGTGAGCAGGCCGTATAGATGTCATCCAACTGCTCTTTGAAATTATTTTGTCCCTCCTCCATAAGCCGATCCGCCTCGTCCAGCACAAACCATTCAATACCCTTGAAATCCAACAGTGGAGGCTCCTGTTGAAGGAGGAAGCGCACACGATTCGGTGTGGATATCAATATATCATACTTTTGTTTGCAATCGGGACCATGCTGCTGATGAGCCTCGCTCACTTTGCTGATGAAATGTGTGCGCAGGCCCGTTGATCTCGTTAGCTCTATGCATTCCCGATAGATTTGCTGGGCAAGCTCACGTGTAGGTGCCAGCACAAGAGCACGTAGTCCAGTCGTCCTGTGGCTACGCAATCCATTGATTATGGGCGTAAGAAAGGCTAAAGTTTTACCAGAGCCTGTCGGAGCACAGGCCATCAGAGCTCTATCTTTTAGCAGTACTGGGAGCGCCTGCATCTGAATAGGCGTAGGTTCTGGAAAGCCATAGGACAATAGGTTCTCCTTAAGGCGAGGCAATAGGTTGAATTCAGCTGAATTTAAATCATCAAAGCTGGTAATGGGCGCTGGCACATCCTTGCCAAGCACGGTTATGCTGTGCTGCTTACGCAGGATGTTAGTCTGCTCCAAACGCTGTTGTTGCTCCAATTGCTCCGAGGACAACGCCTTTTTGGCCTTCTTCCGTTTGGGTTCATTTGCAGTAATGCCAACAGCATCAGCTAGTAATCGAAATTGAGTGGTATCTGTGCATTCCTCTGACAGCTTTGGTACTTTCGCTGGCTTAGAGACAGTCTCCTCCTTTGCAATGATTTGAGTTTTCTTGTTAACTGCGGGAGCCTGCAAAGAATTTTGATTAAAGCGTGTACTTCTCTCAACAGGACACTACATACCGTATGCTTTTTGGTAAATCGCACACCTGCTGTCAA
The DNA here is from genome assembly GCA_035043265.1 of Drosophila testacea. NCBI lineage: Eukaryota > Metazoa > Arthropoda > Insecta > Diptera > Drosophilidae > Drosophila > Drosophila testacea. The sequence goes on from JAWNND010000459.1 coordinate 649,502, forward strand.
TTGTCTAAATATATCATGCGTATCCATGCTGTATAACAATTATTATTATTATTTAAATCAAACAAAATTGTTACACACGTGCATTTGTTTTGTTATTGCAGCAAAGTTGTCAAACTATCGTTATCGATAACGCAGTGCTGCCATCTTTATATCGAAATGAGCTAAGTTTCAAACGAAGGGTGCTAATGTTATTAAATGTTTAATAACATTTTAAATAATTTTCAATAACCTCTCGACACTCAAAAGTATTTTTTGGATTAATAAGTATTAAATGTTAAAAATTTCATTAAAAAGACTTTTTATAATGTCCCGATTTAACGGAAAAATGTTTTTTTGGCAGCACTTGCCAGAAGTATCGAGCTATTGCTGTGCATTATCGATAATTCAAATAGAAACTACCATGTTTTATTTTAAAATTACAATTCTTTTTATTTCTATTGACCCTCTTCTGTGTTCACCAACGCATCGAGAAGTTCTAAACGTCGACGCAGTCCTTTGACATCCTTCTCGCTGCCCCTGCGTCCAGAAAGTATTCCACCCCAGGTAAATTTTTGTTGCTCTCCTGCATCAGTGTCCAAGTAGTTATCCTGAAAATCTATGCAGAGATTGTGCATGGCACAAATGCTTTCCACAATAAGTCGAACCTCATTCAGATCTCGGGCCTCCAGCGCGTAAAGAGTTTGAAATCGACGAGCCAAAGAGTCCAACACATTGTCCGCCAATTCAAATGCTGGCTTCAAGAGACCGTTAAATACGGAATCCTTGCGAAAGCATTCCGTTTCAATGGGACGTATTAAGTAGGATTTGAGTGGGAAACTATTGCTGCCAATGAGATAGCTGCCTGCTGGCATTGTGCGTGGATTGAGGGCAAGAGTTTGTCCAATTGGCGATTCCTCAAACGTGTAATCCTGCTCCAGTTCCACATAGCAGTCAATGATCTTGTTCTCTGCATTACAGATCAGCTGCAGTACAACTGCCATTTCGGCGTGCTCACTCTCCATAAATATGTCCACACGCTTCAGGGCTATGATGCCGAAAAGCTCTTGAAAGCAGCTAAGCTGGGGCACACTTTGAAAACCTTGCAATGTGCTCTGCTGTGCCTCCAAGGAATTGGGCCACTTGATAAAGCTCTCATAGTTATCAGAGATGATATGCCAGAAACTGCGCACCACCTGCTGACATAGAGACCAAGGAAACTGAAATTTACGCGCAATTTCCTCGAAGTGCTCATCCGTTGCCAGTTTCCACAATGCCAGCGAAAGAGTTGTTTGCGGAGTAGGTGCTCCTGGTAGCACATGCCTCTGCAGAACACCCTCAAGCTCCTGCTGCATTTTCTACCAATGATAAAGGATACTTTTAAGTTATGTTCTTTGTGTTTAAAATTAGTAAACTTACTAAAAATGTCAGCTTTCGCATATGCAAATAAGATTCAAATTGCGAGTCCACATAACGATGCAACAAATTGAGTTCCGCGTATTTCCACTCCAATTTGGGCGTTTTTCTTTTCTGCTCCTCCGCTAGCTGCTCGACATGCTGTCGCTTTAGCTTTTTCATCCCCTGTCCAGCACTTGCCGCGGCACGTTTCCTTTGCATTAGTGCAAAAATCTCAGCCTCGTCATCATCGCTGCCTTCCAGCAGAGGTAAGCTAGAGAAGAAGCTTCCGCTGGTAGTGCGTCTAGGTGGCTCATCAATGAGCAGATCCTTTGTAATAATTGTGGCTATGTTAGCTAAAACGGCGCGTTCCTCCATTGCAGTTGCTGCAGTGTCTACGGCTTTCTATCAGCTGGTAAGATAGTCGGTGTGTCCTTTTTCACCCTCATTTCCAGCAAACATGGCTGCGCCATCAGCTGACTTTATTGAATGACAAAAACATTGCTATTAAGTTCCAAATTTACAATTTATTACAGCTTATATTTAATTAAAACTACAAATAACAATTGCTGCATAGAACTACAAAATCAAAATTATATATTTACAAAGCGAATTCAAATGAATTATAAAGTTGAAGCGTTGCCAGAAGCTCAGTCACATATTTGAATTGGCATGCATTAATCGTTATCGATAATATTCTAGCCGTTACATGGCGTTCCCTGAGAAGCACTGTAATTAAATTATAAATTAAACTTAGATTTTTAATCAAATTTGTTTCATTATTTCACACCTGTGACTGCTGCCTTAACTTTATAATTGACCCATGCACAAGCCGGGATCCGCATAACTCACTCTTTGATAATTTCCAGGAGGCAAAGCTCCTTTACAAAGTTGTTGGACAGTTCTATATAGTAATCTATAATAATATAATTTGTAGCGCATTTTAAAATAGGAATTTCCACGTGATAATTAAAGCCACTATCGGGAAAAGTTCGGTGCTAAAAAGTAGGAAGATACTAAACCATTTCCAATTATAATTATCTGTAAAGCTTTAAACGAGACTTACTTTTAAAAATGTTTAGATAAAAGGATGATGTTCTTAAAATATCAGAAAAAGGAAAATTCAACAAAGTTATTGGATATTGCCAAGGCATATTTCATACATTTATAGCGCATTTTATGCTTATTTATTTGTCAGATTGTCATGGCAACCACCTGTAGCAGGTACATAAGAAAAGGGAATCAAAACAAAATGAAAAGAAACTAGTTCTCTTGTGATTTGTATACCTCAACAGTTCTCACTAAGAACTTCTCGGAGAAAGACTTGTTCAATTTAGTTTCTACATCCGGTTTTCGTGCTCTTTGTTGTGTGCTTAACCAGTGCAAATAATAAGTAAACATTGTTGTTCATTATAGTGTGTGAATTAAAACAAATAAAATTGTTGTTATGAGCAACGTAAAACAAATGTGTACAGCGCATGCGCAGCTGAAAGAATTCTGATTCTGATTCTGACAATTAGATTTCCATGACAACGCAGGTGCAAAACAAAAGTAGCTAAAGAAATTGGTAACAAAGCGAAAAAAACAAGAAGAACTTGTCCAACATGTTTGTCTATCTTAGCAAAAAGGTAAGTTTTAAAAGATTTTATCAACAAAATTGCATTTATTTATTATAATTTGTTGTTAGATTGCGATACCGAACAATGTGAAGCTGAATTGTATTGCATGGAACAAGGAGGAAGGTTACATTGCAGTTGCCGGCACTGAAGGCTTGCTCAAGGTGCTCAAATTGGATCAAGGTAAGATTTAATGACTTTTATTAAAAAGAAGATATTTATTTATTGGTTTGCAGCTGCCAACAATGGCCAGAATAAAGGTGGCCTCGCTGCCGTTTCAAATTTGTCCATGAATCAAACATTGGATGGCCACAAAGAGTCCGTCAAGGTGGTGACGTGGAATGATGCACAGCAAAAGTTGACATCCTCGGACACCGATGGCGTCATTATGGTTTGGATGCTTTACAAGACCGCCTGGTATGAGGAGATGACCAATGATCGCAAGAAATCGACAGTGGCTGGCATGAGTTGGACCTCGGATGGTGCAAAAATATGTATTGTCTATGAGGATGGTGCCATTATCGTTGGCTCCGTTGATGGCAATCGTATATTTGGCAAGGAGTTGAAGAATACACATCTCACTGACGTCCAATGGAGTCCAGACAATCGGCTTATACTCTTTGCTTTGGCCAATGGCGAGTGTCATCTGTACGATAATCAGGGCAACTTTGCGGTAAGTGTTTTTGGAGACTGTCTGTGTAAACAGATGGAACTTGGTATGTTGGGGCTTCTCTATTCTAAGTAGAGTAAAAAGTTTAAGGGCAGAGAACTGAATTTTGGCATAGATGATTTATACTTGAGTCTGGATCTATCCTGAACATTTTATCATGATCGGTCTATAAAGTCGGAGTTTATTTAAAAATAATTGTGAGCAGTCAGGTTTTCTGAACTGTAGCTTTTCCTACCAGTTGTATACAAGAAAAATAAATTTCTTTAAAGGATTCACTTACTTTCTGCTTATAGATGAAGCTGGGCATTAAGTGCGTTACTCTGGGCAACTCCACAGGACGTGTTCATCGCATTGGCAGCATTAGTTGGTTCAATGGTCGTCCAGCCAACAATCGTAATCGTCCTGTTTTGGCCATTTGCTATGAGAACGGCAAGGTGCAAATAATGCGCAATGAGAACGATGATGGTGAGTAAGAACTTACCAAATTAAAGTAATTTTTAACTGAATTAAATTGATTAATCTTTTTCTAGCACCTGCCATCTTTGACACGGACATGAGGAATGTGAATGCCAAGTGGAATCATGATGGTAGCGTGCTTGCAATTTGTGGCACATCTTTGGAGGCTTCTTCACCTTTGCGAGATACCAACCAGGTGTGCTTCTACTCACCTCTGGGAAGACTTTATCGTACCTTAAAGGTGCCTGGCAGTGACATCACATCCCTTAGTTGGGAAGGCAAATCTTTACGCATTGCTATGGCCGTTGATTCGTTTATTTATTTTGCCAATATTCGACCTGACTACATTTGGTGTTACTTTGAGAAGACGGTGGTCTTCCTCAACAGCAACAATCACAGTGGTAGCAGCACCACAAGCAGTGCCACAGTCACTCCCATGAATGTCATCACATTCTGGAACACTGTCTCCAATCAGAGTTTCCTCAAGGAAGTCGAACCCACACTTTGTCTGGCGGCCAGCAATGAGCATTGTGTCCTGGGTGTAGAGTGTGTAAGCAGCAACATTAAGGAGATTGCTCTTAGTACACTGGAAGGACACACTAACACCACGGAAAATGACAGAGTCTATCAGTTGTTACTCTGCAACTCAATTGGCACCACTGTTGATTGTAAGTCAAGTTCCCATCTTGATTGATTAACTTCTTCTCATCTATAAATTTGTCCACTTTTCCATTGCAGCTAAGTATACGGACATTAAGCCACGTTTTGTGGGCATCAATTCCGGCTATGTGGCGATTGCTTCTTACGATGAGATACTTATCTGGCACTATCATACTCCTAAGGTAAGCACAGGAAGAAGCCAAGATATTTATAGTCTAGTCTAGCTAGTGTAAGCTCTGAAATTATTTGCATGGGCAATACCTCTATTTATAGTCTGTGGAGAAGAAGGGTTCTTACCCAACGCTTCAGCTGTAGGTTTCTCCTAGACATCCTGGCGTGGAAAGGAATGGTTCCTTATAGAGATTTATCCTTGTAATCGTTGTAGCTGTTTCCGATATATGCAGATAGGCAAGGCAAGATTTCCTCACATAGGTTTAAACTTCTTTTCCTCCTTAATATCCACAACTTTGACGGAACTGAAAAACTTTCAATTACAAATATTGAAGTTTGAGTTTCCAAGACAAAGCTTCATTTATATTTCAATCAGTTTAAAAAATAACACAACTATTCATCATTTTAAATTTGTTTTTCGCCGCCAAATTCGATCATTTGTCTGGAAGAACATGGAAGTGGTCAAGAAATATGAAATAGAGACACCAGTATACGACAGTTTTGGATCGTTCCTGGTTATACTAACCACCTTCTGTGGCATTGTCCTAGCCCGTATTGTCACCCATTCATTGTGTCCTTCAAAGAATCCAACAAAATGTTATACGTTGGAATTTCCGTTGATTGTTCTGCCTGGAGTGCTCTTCGTGTCCGTTGCAAGTGGTTATAGTGGTGTCTTTGTGGGTCTGATGATTTTGCTGTCAATTTGGTTTATTCGTAAAACTAATTCTCTATCACTTGCAAAGAAGCGAACCAAATTTTATGTTGGAAATAGACCCATTGTCTTATCGGTGCTTAGATCAATGATTCATCTGATCACGTCTATATGCATACTTGCTGTGGATTTTAATAGCTACTATCGACCATATCGAAAGAGTGAGTTCTTTGGTTCACAACTAATGGATACGGGCATTGGACTGTTTGTAGTATCCATGGGATTCGTTTCGCAGCGTCCTCAAACTCGAATTGATCTTCGACGTAATGTTTTAGGAGCCGCTCTTCCAATAATTCTGCTCGGTTGCATACGAACTATGCTCGTTGTGGTTTTGAAGTATCATCTGGCTGAACATGAGTATGGTCGTCATCTGAATGCCTTTTTCATCTTGGGACTCACAAAACTCTTTGGCAGCCTGTTTGGTTACATGTTGAGCAGCGATAAGAAGTTGCTGCCACTTGGAGTTGGTAAGTTTGAACCGATCTCCAAGTACTTCTTCTCATTCCTTATTTTCTGCTTCAGTTATACTCAGCTGCCATCAAGAATTTGTACATCGTGGCATTTCCGACTATGTTCAGACTGACAAAAAGGAACCCTTATCCTTACTGGATGCCAATCGTCAGGGTCTCTTCTGCGTGCCGGGTTTTGTGGCCATGTATCTGCTATCCATCTACTTTAGCAAATGGTTGAGGTCCAAAACAGTGCTCAGTTATGAGGAAATGCTTCAAAAGATGCGGAGTTTAGGACTCCTCTCAATACTCTGTTGGAGTTTGTCCCTTGTCTGCACCTACACAATTGGCATTTGTCGGGTCACCAGTAATGTGGGTTATGTCTGCTGGATGTTTGCTCTTTTTAGCACCATGTTGACCCTTGGATTGTTTGTATTCGAGTTTATTATCAACAGCGTATATCCAGTGGAAGAGGATCTAAATACTGCTAAGATATTTGAGAAGGAAATAACTGGGGATGTAAAGGAGACTTCTACTGATATAAAGGAAGCATCTAGAGTTACATATGTCATTTGTGAATCGGTGAATGCGAATGGACTCACTTTCTTTCTGTTGGCAAATGCATTCACGGGTCTTGTCAACATGTACTTACAACCAGACATTCGTTCTACTCCAGTTTCAATAGCAATCCTACTGATTTACATGTTTCTTAACACTTTTATTGTTTATCACATGTATAGAAAACAGACCCTGTTAAAAAGTCTTAAAAAGGACTCTTAAATATAATTATTTATATTTTTACAACTTCTTTTGTAATTATATTTAAACAGAGTTCCTCTAATCTCCATGGCGTTAAAGCCCGTAAGGAGAAGCGCTTTCATATCGATGATACACCCACTGGCGTGGAGTTGGCCAAGGATCTTCTACAGGGTCAGCAACGTAGGGTTAATGATCCTATCTGTGCTCTGGCCTTGTCCGAGAAGCTGTTGCTGGTGGCGAGAGAGTCGGGAGTCATCAATGAGTATAGTGTGGCAAATGTAGCACTCAGGAACCGTCATACTCTACACTCCAAGATCAATAAGATTGCCATCAATTGCAATTCCACGTAAGTTAAAAACATCCTTTATACAATATTCTCTTTCAACTCTTATCCTTTCAGTCGTGCAGCGATTATTGATCATGTGGGGGTCATGACACTTTTGGAACTGGATGACAATCGAGAAACTCAGCTGAACTTCAGTCGAGTGGAGCGCAAGGATGTTTGGGCTGTTAGCTGGGCTAAGGATAATCCTCTGTTGTTGGCTTTAATGGAGAAGACTCGCATGTATATATTCCGTGGCAACGATCCCGAGGAGCCCATCTCCTGTTCCGGCTACATATGCACCTTTGAGGACCTGGAGATTACAAGTGTTCTCTTAGATGACATCATCAGCATTGGTGAACTGCAGAACTCATCGCATCTTATACAGCTGCGAGTGAAGTCACTGCGTGATACGGATGATCTTTTGGAGCATGTAGGTTTGGAGGATGCGAAGCAGTTTATAGAGGACAATCCACATCCAAGGTTGTGGCGTCTACTAGCGGAATCGGCTCTCAAGAAACTGGAGCTGGATACGGCGGAAAATGCTTTTGTGCGTTGTGCAAATTATCCTGGCATCAAGTTGATCAAAAGGCTACGCAATATCAGTTCCCAGATTTTACAGCGTGCAGAGATTGCTGCTTTCTATGGAGAGTTCGATGAGGCCGAGAAACTGTATATGGATGCGGATCGCAGGTGGACAGAGTTTGGGTTCATTTGAGATTGTGATTATTAACTTTATTAATTCCTTAGAGATCTGGCTATTGATCTGCGCATGACCCTCTGTGATTGGTTTCGTGTGGTGCAGCTTTATCGCATGGGTGGTGCAGGTGTCTCGGATCAGCAAATGGAAACGGCCTGGCGTGAAATTGGACATCATTTTGCCAATCTCAAGTCCTGGGAGAGTGCCAAGGAATACTATGAGAAGTCACATTATTTAGAGGGTTTCATGGAGGTTCTCTATCACATGGAACAATTCGATGAGCTGGAAAAGTGTGTGGACAAGTTGCCGGAAAAGAGTCCATTGTTGACCAAACTGGCGGAAATGCTGGTCTCAGTGGGTAAGCTAGATAATCCAAGTTGTATAACCCATTGTTTGACTCTATAAATCTCTTCCAGGCATGTGCTCGGAAGCTGTGCAGGCTTATCTAAAGTTTGGCGATCAAAAGGCCGCTGTTAATGCGTGTGTTAATCTTCGACAATGGGGTCAGGCTGTAGAGTTGGCCGAGAAGTATAATATGCCAGAGGTCAATGCGCTGCTTAGTAAACAGGCTGCTCAACTCCTAAACGAGGGTCGCTTGTCGGAGTCCATAGAGTTGCAACGCAAGGCTGGAAGATTTTTGGATGCGGCACGTCTACTCTGCAAATTGGCCGAACAGGAGGTGGAGCGTCGTTCCCCAATGTTGCGCATCAAGAAGATTTACATACTGGCCGCTCTTCTGGCTGAGGATCATCTGAAATCGGTAGCCACTCCTCAGTTGGATTATGCTATTGATCGGAATACCCTGTTGGATTCCATTAGTTTGGAGGATGCCGCCTGCATTGAGCGGATTTGGCATTGTGCGGAAGCCTATCATTATATGCTGCTAGCTCAAAGACAACTGCGATTTGGGATAATGCACAGTGCGGTGGTCACATCACTCAGATTAAGAGATTACGATGATGTCCTGCCAGTGGAGGATATTTACAATCTGCTGGCCTTGGCCAGTTGTGCGGATAGATCGTTTGACACCTGTTCCAGGGCTTTTATGAAACTGGAATCCCTTGACTTTCTGCCCGAAAAGCAACTGCAGGAATACGAGGATCTAGCGGTTAATATGTTTTCAAAAAATCCACCCAAGGATCACAGAGTTGATACGGTTACCTGTTATGGGTGTGCAGAAAATGTGCCCGACAAGTGAGCAAACTTTATGGGAGTTTATTATGCAACTAAAACTGTTTTGTTTCCTTAGTTTACCATCGTGCATGGAGTGTGGCGCCCGTTTTCCAGGCTGTATTTCCTCTGGGAAGCCCATAACAAACCCTACAGGCAATATTTGGATATGTTCCACTTGCCACCACTGTGCCTCGCCCATGGAGATAACACGGCATCGAAACTGTCCTTTGTGTCACAGCCCAATTGCTGCACTAACTGCGGGATCATAAATCTAATTTAATAACTACAAAATACAAATTTTTAAATATAACAGTGGCTTTACATTAACATTGTATTAGTGTAACAGAACGTTAGCAACTACTTTCGTTGAGTGTAACAACAGACCAAATTCGCTGCTGTTTAAGAGTAGCGACATCTAGCGATAAATAAAGACACTATTGCTCACTTAACGAATAAGCGCAAACTCTTAAGGTAATTATGCAGCACTGTTTTGAAATTGAACGTTACACAGTACTGTCATGAAACCGCGTTGCTGCCAACTCGCTGGAACTGGGACTCCGCAAAGTTTGTTGATTTAATTTATTATAAGCTTTTGAAATCGAAAAAAAACGTTAAGTATGCGCGTTCGCGTCGCTTTCTAACTGTCGTTAAACGGTTTGCGTCACACTGTGCCTCCGGCGCCGCTGAAATCCCACACGGTGTACGGTTTCCAACCCCCTGAGTTACCCCCTCCCCAAAATTACAAGCTGCGATTCTCAGCTGTTTTTTTCATGTGCGGCGCGCATTTTGCATCAACATTTGCAGTGATAATTGTGTTAAATAGTGCTTAATTAAGTGTTTGATATGTAGCTTAGCATCTGTCGCATAGTTAGCAATATAAAATCAGGTAAGTGATGTTTCCCATTGTATACAACAACAGCAAGCGGCTTCTTAGCAACAACAACAAAATTCGTGAGTGTCAACTGGCGCCAAAAAAGTTGTTTTGTTTTTAAAGTGCATTAGGAAAGTTTCTGTGAAATTCAGAAAAGTAAAGAAAAGTGAATTAGATGTAAAGCAAGTGTGTGTGTGTGTTCTCACAATACGGTCAAGGATACAAAGGATGCGTTGCAAGGATTTTCAAGAGCTGCTGGAGGAGGAGGAGGAGGATAAAGGTTGCATGCCACCTGCAACAGCTGTTTACAACATTGCTGCATTGTCAAGGTAAGTGCAATTGTGCGCCACGTGCAAACAGATTATACAACTTGCTGCAGCATTGCATGCTCTCTCACACTCTCTATTTCTGTGCTTTAATCTTGTGAAGTAACAGAAACGAATTAGCGGCACGCCGGCGTACCGTTAGAGCATGAAATCTTCCCCCTCTTCTCCCAAAGATCTGTTGGCAAGAATCCCTCACTCTTTATATTTCGACCCTGTACTTAAGTGTTTACTAAGGGCCTATAAGTGCGGTACAGGCGGAAGATGCGGGTCAGACCACATAAAGCTCATATATTCTTGATTAGATATTATTATATTAGCTGGTGTCATCATCATAATTTTGAATGTAGGTTCTTCTATATTTATCCCAGATCAGATATGTTTATACTATAGGGTTGGATCTGCCCTGAAAATGTCAGTTTGATTGGACAAAAATCTCCAAAGTTCAAAAACAACTATGGGTTTTTGTCCTGTTTCTGTGTCTAAGTTATTAATAAGTCTCCCACAGTCGGGCATGCTTCACTTTCGTCTCTTCAACTTTTTATTTTATAAAAAACATGCTCACACAACAACACTTTTCTTTTGCTCATTGAGTCATTTTCTGACTGTGCTCTGTTGCTAAAATAGCATTTTCCGTGCTTTTCCCCTCCCTTGGCATGGTTGTTTCAATTTTCCGAGTGAGCATGTGTGCCGAGAAGAGCGCAAGTACTCGGTACTATGTAGAATGGGCCGGTTGCTTGTCCAAATCCCATTTCAGTTCTACGTAAGTTGTGTTCTCGTGCGCGTCGCGTTTGCGGCTTTTCCGTTTTCCGCCATTTCCTTTAAGTTTTCCGCCGTGCTCGCCGTGGTCATTGCTGCCTGCCCAATACGAACTTTTTTACCCAAAAAAAGGGTACAATTTTCAAGTTTTTTAAACTAATTTCAAGAGTGTGTTAACGACAATTGAAATATTAAATTGAAAACGCGTATACGCCCAGTTAACGAGTTGTCGGGCGGCTTCTTCAGACAAAGCGACCGATAGTTGGACTGCTAATTGGATTGTCAACAATTTAGCCCTACGGCCTGTCACAACATTGGCCAGAGGCGGACGACTCCGCATAACTTCTCGCCCGGCTTGCATAGTAATCAATAGTTTGGCTTTTCTTATGTTTTGTTTTGTTTTCGCGCGTTTACTTTTATAATATACTCGTTGTCGGTCTCGAACAATGCCTTACTACGACTACGACTGCCGTGTCGTGCCTGGCCATCGTGTGTGTGTTTCTGTGACAACGTGAAGGGGCACCAACAAAACTAATCACAGATAAAAAAAGTAACCACAAAAAAGAAAAATAAAACCAAACCAAACCAACGAAGCAGCAACGACTCATTGACGGCATTTCTAACATAGTTTTCACAAACTTTCGGTTACTTTGGGAGTTGCCACATTTAAATGCCTTACAGTACGCGCCATAAGTGTGAGTATCTGTACCTGTACCTGTAGACCACTTGACGGTCCATTCCGGCCATGTTTTGTTTATAAACATTTCTTCGCATATCCGCTACAAATTTCGTATCTGTTACAGCAATATTTAAACTGATTCTCTGTTATGTATCTATACATCCATCTATCCAAATATCTATGTATCTATTCAGTCAGTTTTGGTTCACACATCTATTTGGCAGGCGGAACATTTTCAACTTATAGCCACATTTGTTTTTACCAAAGTGAATCTAGAACTCAGGCAGTTCCCATTCAGTTTGCGGCTGTCTAAAAATGGATCTATGCCTCGGCAATTAAACCCCACAGAGATTTAAGGTAGAGAAATGCCCCTCGACAGTCAAGTCCTATGCCTAATTTGCATTGAATGCTGCACTAAATCATTTTTCTATCAAGTCTACTTAACAGTTTTGACTACTGTAAATGTGACATTGACATTATGAGATTAAACTGATGGTAAATTTGGTTATTTTTTACCCACAACTGTAGCTTTTCAGGAGTTAAATAAATGCTGTTCTTTATTTTAGACCTTTTTTTAATTAAACCTATTTTAAATGATTGAATACTGCGAATGTTACTTCATATAGTTATTCTGTTAGTTATCTACTTAACATAACTTTTAGTGCGGCTTATTGATCTCTCAGAAGATTACTTAATTCCTCTATGAAATAGTTTCTGCAGTGCCTGCCATAAGTGTTCTCCAATACCTTCAAAAACAAAACCACAAGACACTTCCACTCGGCACTTGTGTACTCATAAAATGTATCTTTTGAGCACAAGTGTCAAATATTGCTTTTTAAGGGTCACCGACTAAATATGTATATTTTTCTTTTATGTGTTTTTGCGTTTTCTTTCAGTTTTCAATGTTGCATTTTTGCATTTTGCTGGCCGCCCTTTGACGCTTTTGTTAGGTGGTTAGTTGAGTCATTTCTCTTGGCCAAGTTGTCAGGGGTTGAAAAGTGTTGACTGCAGTTCAGTTTTGCCATTTTTCTATGTAAACTATAAACCAAAAGATGCTTAAGGCCATAAATTTACAAAAACATATACACAGCTGCTGTCTGGCCTTTGCCAAAAATCCTGCACTAACATTTGCGTAGTGTTCAAGGCGCCGTCTAAATGTTTTTTGATGTTCTTTTTATACCCTGTAGACATGAGATGGGCATCAAGACGAAGCATAATAGAATGTAGAAGATGAGAGGCAGTTGAAGCCATTTTTGTTGGTATAAAGATGAGTTATAGCATTCTAAGTTGACCCATTAAGAATTCAGGATTTTATTTGGAGCTATAAATAAAGCCGCATTTTGGGAGATATAATCGTCATATTTAGCAGTCGTCTTTATTTGTATATTAAGTAACTATTTCTGATAGTTTTAAAAGAATCTATTGATAAACTTAAAAGCTATGTTACCCAACAGGGTAGCTATTGGTCGACTACAGCCAGTGGGCTATTTTAGCTAGCTACATCTCTTTATTTTTTTGGTTTTTGATTTATTCTCGACGCAGATTTTCATATGCCAAATTGAAAACATTAGCGTCGTTCACTCGGAAAAGCCTCCATAACATATCCCAAAATCATCTTTTCAATCCCAATCCCAATACCAAACCAATCTATTCTTTTTCATTCAATTCGATTTCATTCGATTCTAATAGTCAAAGGCATTGACGTCAAATTGTTTATGCAGCTCAGGGCATTGATTGCCAGATATCTATATAGTAGACTGTATATATCTACTTATGTATGTATATACTATAAAGTATCTGCTTATATACTCATTGACTGCGTATAAGGAAATTAAATGTGTCTTTTAATTGATATGCAGCTCACAATCTGGCATCAATATCAAAACTTTGGCAAAAGCGCGACTCAAGCACATTTCGCAGTTAAAATATCAATTGAGAGTTCGTTTTTTGCTCTCTAAATACATATTATACATTGTTATTATTTATCTTGGTTATTTTATGACTTGTTTAACAAGCGGCAAATGAAAAGTCGCTTAAATGTTAAATGGTAAATCGTATTTTCTTCTTCTGGCAACACGCGTCGCACTTCCGTCACGAAAATATGTACAGACATATGTATTTTCCGTAGAAAATGTTGAAAATTGTATTTAAATATTTGTCTTTTACGTTCCCACGACAGAGCAACGACATCGTCATCGTCATCATCGACTTGAAAGCAGGCAGCAAGTGCCAAAATAATGTGACATATTATTATTGGGGATCTGGTACTAGCTATAGATACTTATGTATATAATATCAGGGTCATCTTACGATCCGCAGACAATTTTTGTCGCGTAATTATAGCTCGTTAAATGTTGATGAATGTATCTCAAAGAAAGCAAAAGACTTAAGCATGGCATGTGCCATATATTTTTAAAGGAAGAGTCTGAAGAGTCTGATTTATTTGCAATATGAAAGAGCTTAAAGTGGGGAAAAGATAGAGGGACAAATTTAAGCTAAAGAAAGTACAACAACTAAGATAATGTTGTTGTAAACGAACTTATAATTAATTAAAGAAAAAACAGATATCAAAATATGAAGAAAAGATTTGTATTAACAAATTAGAATAAGAATTTCTTAACGTTTAGTTATTCAATCTATTACCCTTACCCTTACCCCTTTCAATCCATTACCCTTCTTAAGCGATTATCTCAAGCCATTTTCCAGCTGTTATTTCTCAAAGCTGTATAGTAATTCAAAAATTTGTCGCCACATAAATTTTGTTGTGTATTTAAAACAAATTCCCAGCTAGACACTAATTTTTGTTGAACAGACTTAAAAAACTGTGGAACAATTTAAACAACAAAATATTCAAAAATAAAACCACGGACTGACGACATGAATTTATTGTTTAAAAATAAGTTTAGTTGAGGTTTTTTTTTTCGTATCTTTCGCTTTGGAAATAGTTTGCGCAAATATTTAAATGTTTCTTTTTGTGTTATTTTGCGATTTTCACACGACCCTGAAAACCATCAAGTTAATCTAACCCAACTCGAACTATGTTTACCTATATATAGAGCTTGTTTCTTGTAGTACGTATTACGTAGTATATATGTATGTAGGTATGTCTGGTTTCCATCTGTTTATGGGATACCCGTTGAACTGGGTCAATAAAAAGGGGCATGTGCGTTGAGTCAATTTTGGCAGGCATTGAGGTCAATAAAAGTAAGATAGGCCGCTGGCATGGCAACCCCCCCTTTGGCCTCTACCTCGTCCCCTTTTAACAATAAACAATCCAATTAAAACAATTGTCAGGGATACAAAAAAGGCGTAGGAAAACTCACCCGTAGCTTTTGGCATTGCGTGAGGCCTACAACTGAAAGATACTCCACATCGATAAAAAAAGAAAGACTTTAGACTTCAATTTCAGTTTAGGGTCTATCCGATCTAATGGCAAAACGCTTTTCCCTCACATACTCCAGGCAAAAGTGAAAGTCCATTTTTCGCATATGCTCCGATAGAGAGACCCTCCTGACTTCCACTTCGACAACAGCAATTTAATGTTCAATTTCTGTTCATTAATCTTTACTTTGGCTTACATTTTTATTTTCTTTTCTTTAATTTTCTTGTTGTTGTTTAATTTTTTTGCGATAACATTGATTGTTTTGCTCCATGTTGTCCATCTCGAATGCTTGGGTATCTCATTTTGGGTGGCTCTTGTGGTGATCCAAAGATCGATGGCACTGTTGGCGGTCTGATTGATTTCTACGACGTGCCTGACCAATTTCAACGTTCAAATTTAAAACAATTAACAAACGCCGTAACAAATTTGATTAATATGTATACAACAAATGTTAGTTTATGGCTAAAACAAACTCAACATACCCTAAGGTTGGGTATTGTAATTAAAGTATGTAGATAGAAGGCTTAACCCTGCAATTATTTGTATAAGCCATGTTATCTCTTTTCTTCATGTCAGTCAACTAAAGATATACATAGTGAGATTATGAATATTTCGATATCTGACGAATAAACTGCTATATTTTATAGCTATGATAGAAACAGTCCCTCCAAAAATCAGCTTTTATCAGAGCAACCAGTTTATTTTCCATATTTTTTTTAAATTAAACATTATTGGATGATCTCTTAAATATACCATAGCCAGAGTATTAACTCTTCGCTTTAACTTTTGCTCACATTGATTTTACTACCTTTAAAACCTGCTAAACAGTTTATGCGCTTCCACACATTATCAATTTCTATGAATGTTTCTTGACAGACACTCAGAATGTGGACAACTTAATGGAGCACAAATTGCAAGAAGCGTTGCTAGATTTTAAGTATTAAATAAAATGATGATTAATGAGCTGGACTTAGGCTTTCTTAGCTTGTCCAATTGATTTTGTAGACGAGTTTCACTTGATGAGTTTCAAACTAGTTTAGATATCAGTTAATGATACTGAACTCAATATGATTTTAATCAGGTTCTTAAGAACTCTTGGAAATATTTGGAATGTGTGTTCGTTTTATGAAGTTATTAAAAGAGAAGAGTATTTGCTTTAAAGGCTAGTTTACACTGTATACTAAGTAGAGTTGGTTAGAGAAGTGTAAACACCCTTTAGAGGTCTACACTAGAGCTATTTGAAAACACATTCTCTAAAGTAAAAACACATTTTCTTAATGTTTGGTGGAGCTCATTCAAATTTTCCCTACGGAAGCTCTACGTAGGGTTTTAGAGTAGTGGAGTTGCTCTACAGTCTAAACACATGCAGTCAAACTCTCTACACTACTGAGAAAGATCTATAGTGTAATTGAGCCATAAAAGATATTTCTCATTGATATCAATTCAGTTTTTATTAAGTTATAGCAGCTGCAAATCTTGCAACATAATTTACTTTGATAGATTTGGGAGTACAAGGCTGAAATACATATAAGACTTTATGCAGTTTTTACTAAGGCGTAGCCCCAATGTAATATTGTCTGCATGCAGAGAGTCAGTGTTTTTTATGATTATGATTATTTTAAAGTAATTACAGGCTAGGATTGTCTGTAACCCAATTCGAGCTTGGCATTTCATTCAAGTTCACAATGCAAACACGTTTTTTCAATTTTAGCCTCACTTAGTTAGAGTACTCAATTGTTATTGTTGTTGCGGTTGCTGTTGTTGTTGTGCGTGGGTTATTACAGCAATGGAAAATTGTTTCGCGCCTTAAAAAAAGATTTACATTTGGAGTCTCTCTAGAGGGACTGACATTGTTTTGAGGCATATCATTTCAATTCAGGCTGGCAAAATGCTTATTACAGAATTTGCATATAAGTTGGCAATTAAATTGCAACAACAACAACAACAACAACAACAACAATATGACAATAATAACAATAACATGACACACCTCATAGTAATGCCTGCTGTCTCAAGAAGTTGTCAATGCTGTCAAGGATTGGCCACGTCTTGAGTCTATTGGCCAACTCTGCAGTTAGTTGATAGTACTGAGTGCTACTTGCGGATAGAGTTTTGCCAGAGTTAACTTAAACTGGCCAAGAAATTAACATAAATGCCCATACAAACAAATTTCTAAATCCCACAACTACAACAACTTCAACTACAGGCCTCGATACGTGCCTCTTGTGGCATTTGTTTTCTATGCCTGTGACAAACTCGACGCGTGAGCAGTTTACAAATGATTTGAGCACCATCAACTATAAAAAAAAAGAAGCAGCTGAAGAAAACAATAATAATCATAACAACAACAACATTGCACATAGCTAAAGAGATTTCATAAAAAAACACACACACACACACACACACACATGTTGAGGTAGAAGAAACTATAAAAAAATTAAAATAAAAACCAAAAAGATAACAACGAAAAACAAAAACAACTTTAAAGGCGCAAAACTATTTTCGAAATACATATTCCGGCGTACTTTTGAAATTAGCTGTCGCTATCTTTTTTAATCGTTGCATTCTATGTACGTGAAAACTCAGCCTAAGGGGCATAGTTGACTATGAAATGCTCTACAAATTGTATTGAGTTTTTAGAATATTAAGAAATTTGGTGATTTAAAGTGGTTCAGAGCAGTGGAAACCTCTAAATGAGCATACTTAAACTAGATATTAGACCTAATATCTATATAAGATATTTGAAATGAAATATATATATTATTTTCATAAACTTTCAGTAGTAACATCTTCGTTTTTTTATTAATTCCTTTCGGGTATCCTTGACTGTTATCATATGATACTTGGAACTAAATTTAAATAAGAATAAGACGTAAGAATTAGTGCAAGTTATAGTCTTAGTACTAAGTAAGGAAAAAGGAGAATTCCTTGCACTGATTAAATTAATTTATTTTATAGTTTTGACGCATTTTTTAGTCTAAACTCTGAGTTTTAAAAGAAAAAGTATTAGTTTAAACTTTAAAGACCATTCGACTAAAACATACGTTCTTAAAATTTAAATCTAGTGCGTGAATATAAAGTTTTTTATTAAATATTTCCTGAGTGTAGGTTAGCTCCTTTTCCTACCTAGTTAATGATTAACACATAGTTAATGCGATCCCTTTTAACTATAGGGTATAGGAGAAGCTTGTGTATCTTTCAACTTGGTTAGGGATTTGCTTGATGCGCGCTAAGCTGTCGATGCGTGTCGGCAGTTTAGATAGCATCTGGTTAACTCGCAGAGGGGACGTCAATTGTGGGGCTATATTTAGGTGTCGAACTATGAGTATATGACTGCATATTGTCTATAAGGAATGGCCAATGGCAGATATAAAAACGCTGATTAAGTTTCTGCACGACGCTTGGGAGGGGGGGGAATTTTTGTATGGTATTTAATATAAGATTGTTGCAATGTTTTCACTTGTCTGTGATTTATGCCGACCAACACTCGGAGCGGGGCCAGGCCTCATATTTATATGAACTGTTGTTGGGTGTGGGTGCAGTCAAGAGAATTTCTTAATGGTCAGTTCGAGCTGGCGAACATTACGTGACCAAACAGCAGCAACAATAACAACAACAGCAACAACAACAACAACAACATCGGACTGCAGCTAGTTAAAAAGTGAGTTCCACTGTTGGGAGAGTTGCGAAAGTTGAAAGAGGTAAATGATAAAAAAAAAACCAAAAAAAAAACGAAAGTGCCAAGTGGAAACTGTGAAACGACCCAGGCTCCTCCTGCCATTGCAGTTTCCCTAGCTTCCCCTCCTTCTTCTCCCTTTTCTTTCTCCCATCTCTGCCTGTTGCATCATCTGTCTATCTCTATCTTTGTCTCAGTCTGTCTCTGTCGATTTGAGCATGTGCAGAGCTCATATTTCGCCTGGTCGGTCCAGTCAACTGGCTGTAAATACCAAATATAATTGTTTAACTGTCCATAAAAATGAAGAAATAAAAGACCCTTTTGTATGAGACTTGTGTTCGCCACGTCCATTGAACTCGATGACGTCTTGAAACTCTCAACTCAAAGAGAGATCATTCAGTTCGCAAGACAAATAATTTCACACCAATATGTTGGCAATTGCTTGATTGGTCTCGTAACAGGTCTCTCTCTCTCTCTCGTCTAAGTTTCTTCTCCAATCTATTGATTGAGTGACTGTTTGCCTGACTGACTGACTGTCCCATCCATCAAACGCACTGGCAGTTCAAGCAGGTGTCGAACATCTTCATCTCAATTTTTGGGGGCGTAAATTATGAGATTGCTTTTTACGATTTGAAATGACATAGGTAAAGTCATTGTTTGGCTGATCTTGGATAGGAATAATATCAATGAGAGGTCATACCTTTTGTACAATCAGAATTATGGGCTAGAGAACAATGGGAAGAAATTAGAGATGTACAAAAACATCGAATCATCGATTAATCGATTTTTGCATAGGCGATATTGTATGTTTTTAACTCGATCTATTTTTAGCCGATTAATCGATTTAATTTATGTGTAATTTGTGTAAAAGTGAAATGTGTAGTCTCTAGAATATAACTAACTAAGCAGATAGTTTAAAAATCAATTGGATTTTGAGGTTCCAGGGTTTCATATAAAGTTTACCACTTGAATTAAATCATCAAATCACGTTGATAAGGTACAATTCAATGGCTTTCTTCTTTAAGTGGCACTGAGTCTCATTAGGCAACAATAAATTGAGCCTCGTCTATCACCTTTTGCCCAGTTGCAATGCGGCTACCGCAATAAAAGGAAAACAACAAAAATAAAACAAAAACAAATCAGAGAAAATGCAATGGAATGGGAAAACTTGATTTATGTTGAGCTGAGTCAATCTGTTGGTTAGGGGAAAATTGCATGTCAACGGAAATTGCTTAATCATTTCCATGCGTATTTTTCGCCAGGCCTGTGTGTGTAATCATATCGCCTTGTGAAAATGCGTTTTTCCTTTAGCTCTGATGACTAATAAAATAATAATAATCAACTGACAACTCTCTTTCTATCTTTCTATTTGCAGGTAAGTTGTTCCCCTCCAAAAAAGGAAATCGTTGCGTAAGTCAATAAAAAAAAAAACAAAGTCAGATGTTTATTTGCTTAGGACTTTGGGATTTGTGACTTGGGGTTACATAAGAAAAGGTAGAAAAGTAGTTCCTGTAAGGAAGTGAATTCTGAAAGTGCCTAGATACGAATATCTTTTACATGTATACCTATATCCATTAGCATGAGAGTCCTAAAAAAAAGAAGAAGCGAATGAGTTTAGAGTCGATTCACTTTGTGGATTGCCTCGTAAATTATCGCATTCATTTGCAACATGTTGCATTGCCATCAAATGAATGCCTCATTTGTGCAGGCGGCTGCGTTTATTGCGAATATGAAAATACACGAAAAGCATTTATGAATCCATGAGAGATACAACAAGTACTTGTCCCCCGTACCTGACCCCTTGTCGCGCCTAACGATCTTTAACCTCAGACGGCCAGACGATCAGCCAATGTCTGTCTCTCTGACTGACTGTCTGACAGTCTATCTGTTGTTGTTGTTGTTATTATTGATTGTTGTTGTATTTACATTGTACAGCATAAGCACGCATAGTAGTTTACTTGTATCTTGTATCTTTTAGTTTGTTTTGCTATCTTGCGAATACATTTTTATGCCACAACATGTGCCTCCAACTCTGTGCTGTGCCTCTAGCTCATTTGTTAATCACCTGGGTAATCAGTGTTGTTTTCGTTTGTTGTTGTTGTTGTTATTGTTGTTGCAAGTTGGTCTATCTTGTTGCATGGTTGCATTTAACCTTGCGGTCTTTGCAACCTGGCCTACAAGTGAAAGTGAATAGTGCCGCCGCGTGGGCTGTTACCGCTGATTACTCAGCTCAAGCTACTGTCCAAATGAACTCCACAAATGAGTGATCAATGAGGGATTCAGCCATCAGCTACTTGGACACACACAAAGCCACGCTGATTGGAGTAGATTCCACTATTAGTAAGGCTTCAGCACAAAGTTCCTAATTCCCATTTTTCAACAGAGAACTTGTAATTTTTTTATGCTATGTGTATCTTTAAGGTTTGCAGCCCACGTTCTAAATTAATGCTGGACATAGGTTTTGCTTAGGCCCGGCATTTACTTTGAGCTTTATGGTGCACTTTATGCTGGCTAGAAGATACCCTGTAAGCCTGCCACTTTTAGATTCCTCATTAACAGTTGGTGCAGATCAGATATTGTTAGTGTGAGCACTTCTATTTTCTATATCTTCTCTATTATTTAAGCTTTATATTTTAAAGGGATGTTGCTTAATTTCGATGAAATTCGTTTCTATTTCAATTTAGCATAAATACAAATATGCTTCCAGTTCTAACTCTGAAATAGTCTGCTATATAGCTGTGTCCCTGTATTGTTTTTAAAAATTACAGGGTATACGAAGTAACCTTTCTCATAATGAATGCTAACCTTTTGTTTATTTCTAAGCATAGTCCGGCCATTTGATCTTTATTCTGCCTGTTACATAAACTGCCACAACTTGATGCTACCCCATTTGAATTGATTGCAGAGTATTTAAAACGAAGCGTCTGTAAATTTGAGGCCGCCCTTTTGGCCAGGCCATTTCAAATTAATGCCATATAACACAAATTAAATGCATGAAAATTATGATGAATGCGAAGTAAAATTTATGCTGATGACATACCCCAACAGAGTTCCGCCCGCTGTTGTTGCTCCAAGTCTGCTTTCCGAGACTGCTCCTTTGGCAGTGCCAATCAAGCTCCAGACGCGATCCGCCAGACAAAGTCAAGCGGATGATGATGAAGATGGAAGTAGGAGTAGAAGCTGAAGCTGAAGCAGGAGGAGAGTATTGTCTGGGATATTGTTGTTGTTGTCGTTTGGGTCCCCGTTGAAATCTCATGGGCGTCTCAGAGCATTGGTATGCCATTGAGCCGTGTGGCAGCTGCAAGTTGTGGCGGCCACTTCATGTTTTGCCATGCCACATGCCACATGGGTTTGGAATTGTGATTGTGATTGTGCTGCGATTCCTTAGCCATAGCCTGCCTCTAGCCGAAAGTTGTTGCGTATTAAAATGGAAATTGCAAGTTTTTCGCTTGGCATCAAGTTCGGATTCGGGTTCGGCTTTTGTGTTCGGATCGCTTGGTTGCTTGGGTTCGGTTCGGTTTGGTTTGCTTTGCTTTGGTTTGGTTTGGTTTGTCTTGTCGGCGCTTTTGTTTCACTTTCGTTTGGCGAGTTGCTTGATTGCAGGTTTTTATAACCGCATTTATCACGCTGCCACACATTCAAGCCATAAGATGCTGCCTGCCACAAGATCACAATAACAACAACAACAACAACAACAACAACAACAACAATAAACGGCAAAGAGTAAGAGTTTCAGTTTCATTTAATTGCCGTTGGCTTTTCAGACTCTGTTGATCAAGGGCTTACTGGACAGTCCACAAGATCCGGAGTCCATTTTTGCCCGTCACTTCATTTGCTACACTTTGTTGTCAGCTGTTTGCCACGCCCCCTTGCCGACTGCCCATATATAAGAGGGCGCCAATTTGTATTGAATTGTTGTTTCTTTTCAGTTATCAGTTATCTTTTCTGTTTTGTATTTTGTGGCTTCCTTTGGCTCCTCAACTTCGTCATATTTCTGCGATTTATGTCAAGTTATGAAATGTTTTACAAGTTTTTTTTCCTCATATAAACAAAATTTCCTGTTTTTCTTTATTTTACCAATGGTTACGCACTTTGTGGTCGGTCTCTTGGTCTTTTGGTCAGTATTAATTATTATAGTCTTATGCTTTTATTTTCATATACTATTTTATCATTTTCTGTTTTCCTTTACTTTTTTAATGCCTCCAAAGCAAAGCCAACGAACCTGTTGCAATGCGTTCCACAGTGCACAAAATATGCGAATTATTCCAAGGTGTGGGGAGGGAGATTTCTGAATTTTTATGGGCTTTAGCTTGTTGGGCAACTATTTTGCAGTTGTTGGCTTTCAGTTTCGAATAGGGTTTGCCACTAGGAAATGCCTATTTCTTGTTATAATTATTATGAATCTGGAAGGCCTTTTTACGACAACTAAAGTTTTCTAAATATCTCCACAATCTTATTATAACACATGCTCAACAACTTGACTACCGTCTTAACTATTTTACAGCATAGCTTCCACAAGAAATGTTTCCTTATTATGGGCCCACTGCGGCTTTCATTCATTTAATATCCATTAAGCTAATTCCCCGCATAATACAAATTACTTAACCAATGAACTAAATTCCTAGTTTGGCTTGCGCCCCCAAATAATATAATATACATTCCAAAGCTGCCACACCACAGAGAAATATGCCACAAATTTCAAGTGCGACGCAACTAAATCGAATAAGACTTCTGAAACTCACGAACAAAACAAATGAATATGATAATCATACGTCCAGTCGAACATCATAATGATGTTCCTATGTGGTATCAGTGATGCCAACTAATCGCGACACAAACAGGACAAGTCGAGCGGAAGAACACGGAGAGAAGAATTTAAAGTCTAGAAATGCTTTTTTGATACATTTTAGAACTTACAAAACAGGGTAAATTTCCTGTTGAGACTTTTCCCGGCCAAAGTCGTTTTAAAAAGGACAAATCCATCTGGAATAAGTCTTAATTCGCAACACTATTGGTATACGTTATTTAGCATCCACAACATACGTACCACAAGCAGTTCGCGTTCGCGCTTTAACATTACCATTTTGAGCGTTTACAGCGCCATTTCGAGCATAACATTGACAAGCCGTCTGTTAAAGTGGCTGCACCTGAACTTTTAAAACTGTTACAATCAGTTCGCGCTCAACTCGCACAGAGAACACACTTGCGACGCGTTTGCAACGGTTGCAAATGAAATTAAAAAAAGAAAATATAACCGATTTCTAACTTAAAATGCACTAAACACCTCACAATAACCGCAAACCAACGAACTGTAAATAATAATTTCTAAGAAATTTCATCAATTTGCACAGTGTAGAAATTATAATCAACGAAATTCCAACATTGCTCAAGTTCCAATGCATTGAGCTCGCGTACGCGTTTGAAAATTGTTTGATCGATTCGCATCCGAATCGAAGGAACTCTGCTTTGTAAAGGCATTCGGAGCCAAAACAACAAATTACCATAGTGAAGTGTGGTACTATAATTGGTAGACAGCGACAAGCGAATGTCCAGTGACGCAGGCCAAAGAACAACACGAGCCAAAAAAAAAAAAATAATTTCAAAAATAAAAATTCTGCAAAAAGTGAAAAACGACAAGAAAACAACAAAATAAACAGCTGCACTATATAAGACAATCAACCCCATAAAAGTGACCACAAGTGAAACAAGAAACATATTGCACACCTTGTTATAATTATTCGTGTTTTTGTTATACTTATTTTTTTTTTGAGCTGTCGACTATTTGCCTTTATATAGCCAGACTATATAGAACTGTACAATAAGACACAGCCAAGACTCCTATACTCTCTCCTATAAAAGAAACTATATGATTTAACTCTTTCCTCTGTGCTGGAAATCGCTTCGTTTTTTGTAACGAAGTTGGAACATTTGCCAAGCCACAAAACTTTTGTTTTTGTTTCTTTCGGAATTGTGTTCAATTTATTTTCATTAAGTGAGAAAGTTCACAAATTTCCATTTAATTGAAACAATTGCTCTAAACTCGAAAGTAAATAGACTGGGCAACATCATAAAATACAAAAAAAAAACAAAAAACACTGAGCTGCATTCTAAGTAGAGCAAAGCCATAACAACAGCAGCATCCACTAAAAAAAAAAGAGCAACCGCAGTGTGTGTGTGTGTGTACAGATACAAGATAGAAAGATTCAGATACAAAGATACCTGTCTCTCTAGCCCAACCCTCTACCAAAACGGCAGTCGTAAATGCAGTTTGAGGAACTGCAGCATAATTAGCATTGTGTGCGACTTTATCGGTGTGTGTGTGTGTGTCTGTGTGTTTAAAACGCTTGGAGCAACAGAAAGAATAACAACAACGGCAACAGAATGTATCTCATACAGGTGAGACAACCGCTACAACAACAATTACAGATATAACTACTTGTACAGTAGATCGCATAGATCACAACAACACGCAGCACATCTAATTGAGTGTTTGCTTTTACTTATCACATGCTATAGACAACAACAATTGCACTTGAAGCATGGAATAATCTTAATTCAAAGTGGGGCATATTAGCTGAAAGAAGTTGTTTGTTACTTTTGAAAGTATCTTAATGATTGCTATGACAAAATATTTTCTTATTTAAATATGTAAATGTTAACAATTAGTTATAAAGCAAAATTAATAAGTACTAGGGAATATTGTATCGAATAATACAATATTTCAGATACTTATTGTTAGGAGATTTTGAAGTTAATCAGCAGACATAAGATCTATAGGCATTTCCTCTATCAACAAATATTTCTTAGGGTTGTCCTTAAAGATTAGCTGTCCTAATTCCAAACAACCTTTAAGTAGTTTCTTATTCAGATATCCTTCATTATCTAACTCAAATTTTATGCAGCTTTATTTACAAATTATAACTTTCTCATAGTCTTTAAGTTTTATAAAGTATTTAGGCTGCGGTGTTTTTTTATATGATCTTCTCTACTTGTTAATTGCTTGCAGACTAATATTTCTTGTGTATACCCCTTCCTTACCCCTATGCGTGCTGCAATTCCTCTGTTTCTTCTCCTCATCCACAAGTAATTTGTTTAATTTGTAGCTAATTTATCTTTCCACTTGGCCTGGGGGGGCGGGCGACTTAGGTTTGGTGTTGGTTTCTTTTGTTTTTTTGGGTGCCGTTGATATATGAGGGTTAACTGAATCGGATCAGGTGGCTCATTAGTATGGCTAGTGAACTTTGAACTTGAAGCGGCATGAACCATAGAATAATAAAAACCAAAACAATTTTAAAGCGAGAATTTGGTATTTGATCTTCAGTTTGATTTGACCTTCTACTCGAATACATCTAGTCTTCATTGACTTGATTAATAGCTTGCTCTAAGCATTCCAAGACAACAAACTTTAAAATACCTTGCACAAAATTATTTAATAACATTTGAAACATTCAGAAATGTTTGGCAAAGAACCAAGAAAATATTTTGAGCTAGTCGGCATTATCTATGATACGACGGATGTAGATAATGCAGATCTTAATCCAGAGGTAATAGATCTAGATGCATGGAATTGCTGCTGATGCTCGGCATAGAACTCCTAGAATAGGTCAAAATAATCAGTATTATTAAGACTTTGTTGTAATTGAAAATTTATTAAACAATTTGATGGAAAATTTGTAGAATTTTTCTGGGATACTTGGGTAACTTTAAATGCAAATACGAACTTCATGTTTGAGAGCAGAGATTGATCAATCATTCTTGTTGTCTACTGGAAATATGTTTTCGCCAGTTTGATGTTTGGCCATGTAGATAATGCCAGCCATAATAATAACAAACTGCAGCATCTTGGCCTGGTAGAAAGTCTAGAATGTGAAAAGAAAGAGTTATTTGGGTTCCATTTAAGATAAGGGAGAATACTTGCCTGTCTAATGTAAACGGGCAATGGCACGTGGGCCCTATGAGAATGATAATCAATTCCTCGATATAGCCAATATCCTGGCCAGGCGCCCAAACTGGCCAACAAAAATGGTGAGGCCGTATTCATGACATTTTCAAATTCTGGCGTACGAACAACTAATTGAATGTCCTCTCCCAAATTTGGAAATTTTGGTTTCTTCTGATCTTCGTCCTCCTTTTCTTTGCGATCGAGTTTGCTCACAGTCCATCTCTTAACACTTTCAATGAAGTTCGTAATACCCATTATATTGAATTTGGTACACCTGCAAAATTTTGCTGTTAAATGTTTGATGTTGTTTCAACAGTTGTTAACAAAATAGGATTTTATTAATGACACCTACACTTATTTTAGAAACAAAGCCTGCTTAGCCAATCATCATCATCCATTGATTCCTGATTCGAATTGTAGTTAATTTCATGAATCTCATATCCGCCACTAGAAGGACGCGGCATATTGGCCATAAAGAAACCCACGGCCAAGATGGTCAACTGCATTAACTTGGCATGCTGAAAGGTCTAAATGGGGATGAATATATAGTGGTATATATAGCTTAGAAAGGGGTAGATATAGCTTAAATCTCACTCTTTGGATGTATAATCCGATGCGTTCCGTGCGACGTCTGGTCTGCCAGTGATAGCCACGATATAGCCAATAACTGGGCCAAGTGACAAAGCCAAGAGCTAGATAGGGCAATAGATTTTGAAATTTTTGCGAGAAACCGTGCGGTCCATTGCGATCTATGAAATTAAGAAATTCCAAACGATAATTAATCGCAGGTCCTGTATCTCCAATAAACATGGGATTAACGGGCATTTGTCCAGGCATTGACAACATTGGACTCGTATCTGCTGGTGGATCTGATGTGGTTAAATTAAATTTCGATGAGGCATTATCATTATCATCCTGATTCTGTTCATCGTTTGCCTGCCTCTCTTGTTGTTGTTGCATTAGATCCAACATTTCCTGGGTATTTAACCCCTCATTGTCTTCGGAGGTCGAAGTATTCCGAGTGAACAATGTTGTGAATGTTTTCCGCAATGTATCCATTATCTAAAATCCCAACCGATGGTAACTCAAATTATATTTATTTTATTGTTGACCGAAATATGGGGAAAATAAAAATTTAAAGCTGCTAAACTGATTAAAAATGCGTAGTTTGTTTGGAAAATTTCCTACGATTTTTCTTTAGTTAATCCCAGTTCTGTTCGGACTTGGCTGTTGTGCAATACAAAAGAACTTTCGAAACGCATTAAAAGTTCAAAGACTTGTGAACGTCTACATAAATTATGTGGTATTATCGGTAGGGGACAAAGCTACCCACTCTTCTTCTTGAATGCATTTCCAACATATTCTTTCTTTAAGCCCGATGCGGGCTTTTAAGCGCCCTCATCAGCTTTTAGACCTTTTTAGTGGCTTTGAGCCTAGCTACTGTAACAATAACAACAGCAACAACAGTGAGCTCAATTAGCATGGTTTACTGTGGGTGTGTTACCAAAAATGTGGCTTATAGTTGGCCAAAAGCATTGCAACTTGGTGGTTTGCTGTTTTGGTGGTTTGGTGGTGCTGTTGCCACTAAGTGGGTCAGTTTTCGCAGTTCGCTGCAGCTCTATGCAATTATTAAGCGCATACCAAAGTTTGCAAGTCTTAGCCACTGTCTTAGCTTGGCTCGGAAGCTACCAGCAAGCTAGCTGGTCCATTGTCTTGTAACTTGGCTAACGGACTGAGCAGGTGTCTCTTTGTTTGTGTGTGTGTGTAAGTGTGTGTTGGGTTTCGGTGTCGAAAATGTGGCTTACCTTCAGAAAGAACCCGCAACGTTACGGTGTCTAATGGTCAGGAAGCTGCCGCTATCGTTGCTTTGTGTTGCCTTTTGTCTAAACTAGTTTTCCATTTTGGCTAGAACTCGTAATGATCAATGCATTTAATCAAACTCAACACACACACACTCAAACACACTCTAAACAAAATACCTCAATAGAAAAGAATGCCAAAAACAATTTAACGGTAGTTAGACTGTACATTTCTCACATCACACAATGCACACACATCAATTGGTGAAAATTTCCACAACTTTGGCACAAAGAAATGTCCGTCAATAGAAATTAATTGAATGAAAACTTAAAGATATTGTGTAGAAGAATCATTCTTTATTCTAATTAGCAGTTACCCTGTAAGACCATAGATAAGTAGGAATTCTTCTCTGATCATCTACGAGTAGCGGAAAACAAATAGCTTTAATAGAGGGTATCTTTTAGCCAACTAAAGCACACTTAATATATATATGGGCTAATTCATATTCCATGCAAATTTTTGTGTTCACTTTACCGGTAAATCTATGCAACCTATTTTAATAATTTATGAACCGTTTTAAGGCTATTGTGTTAAACTTTTGCAAGTTAACGAAATATAAATGTGTAAAGAAATTCATGTTATATCATTTTTCAACAGTTGGGAGCTTTATCTTCCTACCAACTTTCCAGTTACCTTTCATTGTGGACTTATCCAATTATTTAGTTATTGAGCTCTAATCTAATCATATCATTGTCTGTTCACAAGCTTTCTTTTTTCCATATCCATATTCAGATACGACAATTGCTGCTTCAGTTTTCAAGGTTTATTGTGCAGATCTTTTGTGATCGCACTCTCCCACATTCCTTATACGGTTTCAGTCGTTTTCAGCCTACACAACAACTCATTCTGGCCCTTTAACTGTTAGGCCACCAAAAAACACAATTAACCCCATTTTCAATTGTGAGTTTGCAAAAATCGGAACGCGACAGGCATTTGAAAGTCTTGCGATTGCTGTCAAAATACATCTTGAACATAAATCAAATCAATACGAGAGCAAATTTCTTTGACTCTTTAACTATTTGGCTCTTTGGGTATTTGGCCAACGCCAACGCCAACGCTTGACAACATTTTGTGGGCCACCTGCAATTAGACGTGGACTGGCAGGTAAATCGCAGCTGGAAACTTGTCGTCCCATCAAATTGCAATATGTTTTTGTGGCTCGGTCAATGGCAAACCTCAACGACAATTGGTTAACTGGTTAACTGATTGGGCAGCTATTAGTTAATTGTATAATCGATTGGCTGCAACGCAGAAATTTATTATTGTTATTGTTGTGAAAGGCATAGACATGAGATGACACTTGAAGTGTCAAGTGCCTTGCCCATTATTGGAATGCGAAATTCGTTGGAATACCAAAGAAGGCAATAGGTATTGTGGTTGGCCATTGCTCAACTATTATTATAGCCAAGTTATTGTTGGTTTTGCTCATCAAAATTGCTGTGGGACGTGAATCATCAAACGAGACTGCAAAATTTCTAAGGAATTATGATGTTGTAAGGTTATTGCAGGGTTTGGCATGACGTAAAAATTCTGAAATTACTTTTCAAGTCATTTATAGCAACTGTAGAAAGTTACCAGTTTAATCTAAAATTCAGCTGTTAATAACAGTGTGTCAATAATGGGTTAACAGTGGCTTAAAATTACCTAATTACTTTAAAATGCCAAAGAATCTTTAGCTTCTAATCCAAAAGAAATTTTAATAGTTAACAGTTGTTAACAACATTTACATGTTAGTAACAGCACGAAATTTCAGCGGGTTAACAGAGCTCGCGAATGAAAGTGTTTTTTCGCTCTTTACTGGTCTCATCATTATTTATTTCAATTTTTTGTATGCATCTGCAGACAGTCTTTATCTGTTTGATCTTTCAAACGCATTCCTGACTTTAGCTACCGGCCTTACTGAATCGAATCCCCAGCCCTAATCTTAAATAAAAACCTGCACAATCCTTTTAGTTATGTATTCTTTGTTGACTGCCTCATCATTCTCATTCTGTTTGTTGCACATACCAAGAATCGAAATGCCACATCATGTGATAGTCGGTTGAATGCTAATCTGAGCTAACCCATCTCGCCCGCATACCAAACCGGAGCATATTACTCAATTTTCAGACAATAACATTGCTCAGATTTCGACGGCAAAAAAACAAAACAAAAATAAT
The DNA here is from genome assembly GCA_035043265.1 of Drosophila testacea. Classification (NCBI taxonomy): domain Eukaryota; kingdom Metazoa; phylum Arthropoda; class Insecta; order Diptera; family Drosophilidae; genus Drosophila; species Drosophila testacea. Next base: position 680,212 of record JAWNND010000459.1, read on the forward strand.
AAACGAAGATGCCACACCAAAACTATAAACAATACAAAAACAACAGCGAAAAAAATAAGGAGGAAAGGCAGTGACACATTGACAAATGATCTCTGGTCACAACGTCCAACGATAAGGTCCAATTCGAGACGGGGACTTGGGGGTCTTATACATACATAAATATGAATGCCATACATCAAATAAGCAACGGTTGAGAGTTTTGCCGCAATGGGAGGCACAGCTGCGACATAAACTATATGTCAAAGTAAATAAATAAATAAAAATATATAGAATTAATATGATCATAACTGATTAGTTTAGGTAGACTTTGCAATTGTCAATCTGATCCGTTATGTGCTGGGTCAACAACTTCCCAGAGCTGAAATGTGAGTCGTGGCATCTCTAACATTGATATTGATATTCATTTGCTCCACATTTACACTCGAACGATCCTCAACTTGATTCAACTCGACTCGATCCGACTCGACTCGTTCGATCTTTTGCATTTCACTGAGCTCATGTGTCGTCTGTGGTTTTGGTTTTTGGGTTGGGTTGGGTTCGTGTTCAGTACAATGTTTATAACATTGTTACCAAGCAATGAGTCCCAGTGCAATGCGATCCTAAGTCTGACCATTCTCAAGTAATTAACTCAGATATCATACAAACACATTCGCTTCAGGCTAGAGGATTAGGAATATTTTTTTGTTTTCGCCTGGGTGAGGCCAGAAATTCCATGGGCGTGGTCCCAATAAAAAAAATGTATCATTTTAATTACCTTTAAGTCCTTTATGTGGAATCACATGGTCACAGCACACGCAATTAAAGTTTGAACCCCAAAAGAATCGAATGTCTTTGAACCCCTTTGAGTACATTTTTTATGAGCTGACAACAAAACACACCTCAATACAAGTTGACTACCTGACTCCCCGACAGGATTCTGTAATTCCTTAAGAACCACAACCAGAAAAAACGAAGATCTTTTTACAGTATATTCTGGCTACCTGTTGAAGATCATTACAAGCTGAAAATTTCCAGTGAGATCTCTTCTCCCTTTTGGACATTACTTGGCTAAATGCATTTCTTTTGTCTGCATTTTGTATGATTTATCTTTGACATTCACATTTCATGCCTTATCAATATCGCTTTTGGGGGAGACTGTTAAAACCTTTTTAACGGTTAGATTTGAATATGTTTAAAAACAACAAAAACAACAAAAACAACAACAAGAAGGGGCTTCAAGTTCATTGCCGTTTCGGGGCGTGGCCAAATGCAACGACTCGTAACGCTCCCCTCTGACAGTTTTTAGGGCGTTCCTAAGACAAATTTCAAGTAGGCAAATGCTGCATAGATTAATTCACGGTTTTTTCTATTATTATTCCTATTCATATTATTATTTCTTAGTGTAACTTTAGAATCGTTTTGATAGGCGGAACTTTGTGACGCACGTAGTCAATGTAATTCGATAAGTTTTCGATTCGTAAACTTGTTTCATAATAAACTTGGCATGACTAAGGCCAAAACCGAGCGACAGTTAGACATGAAATCAGTCAAGGCAAGGCCTCATAATGTGGAACTCTATCTATGTATTTATATGTACACTTAATTGGCTCCAATGCTCAATAGACATAAATCTAATCGATAGCGCTAAGTATCTAACTAATTTAAGTAAACCCAATAAAAAAATAACATTTCTTCGACAACATTTTGATGACCTTCGAAGTGTTTACAGAGAAATGACGTTAATTTCGGTTTGTTGTCTTGTTGATTTTTAGCTGTACTGATACTTAACCGCATTTGGTGAGTATTATTATTTTTTTATAAGCTTTGTAACATCTTTGGAGGCAATTTGATAGAGTTAGCTTGTTTGTGCTATTCGAACTCAACTGACTCTTAAGGTATTTTGATGAAATTTGGTACAGTTAGTGCATTTGGCGCTAGTTAATATACAAATCAGAATTAGCCTAATCTCATCACTATATATTATAGCGGACAATGTAACTATAATTGTTTAAAAATCTGTTTGATCTAAAAGACATCTATAAAGTTTATTAAAATTAATTTATTTGTGGAACACCTGCTCAGTTAATTAATCTCAATTTAAAAGTGTATTTCAACTTCGTTACTCCCAAAACACTCTGTTTTTTACTTGTTTTTCGTTTGCCTAATGGCCATAATCGTTTCGATTGGACCTCAACATGTCCATCTACCTCTTTCAATCATTGTTATTATTATTGTTGGTTTTTTTTTTCTGTTACTGCATTATTAAGCAAAAATTTTCTTGCCACAACATAATTGCCGCACGTGTTTCCAAAAGACAAAAAAGCTGAAAAAAAACTCTCTGATGTGGGTTCCCATCTAGCGTATGCAATATGTTTATTGGATACTTTTAAAGGCTGACATTGATGAAACGGTCTTTTTATTGGCAGAAATGTTAACGTATGTTTCAGTTGTTTTTTTTTTGTGGCAAGCCACAGCTTATTGTGTAATTATTAAGGGGCTTTTAGGGTAGACAGTTTGAATGGCATTGCAAATGGAGTTGAAAGATGCAAAGATGTGGTAACAATAAAGAGAAAAGTATCAAATAATTGATTGTCAATTAACTTCTTATCAATTCAAATTGAATACTTCTCAAAATACTTCCTGCTAAGTTCCTCAATTTCCCCAAATTAAATTACATGCGTAATCATCTAAATAGTTTTGTTTTAAGCTTTTTCTTATTAAATTTTCACGTCGATTCGGTTCAATTTCTGGGTTTATAATGAAATTTATTACGTGATGCTGATGCCAACTACAGAAGCCTGTAAAAATCTCATAAAAAGAAGATAGAGAAAAAACAACAACAAGTAAAGTACATAATGGAAAATTACAGCAAAAAAATACTAGTATGGTACAGTGAAGACTGTCTAAAGAGTAAACTAAGTTAACTTTATAGATGTGTATTAACATTGAGTAGTTTATAAAGTTTTCTTATTTTTTTGCAATTAGATAAAGCTTTTTATGCGGTTATCTTTAGCCTGTGCTGACTGTAGTTGCAATGAAATGTTTTTACAGCATTTTTAATTCCAATTTTTCTTGCCTCATACGCAGTTCGTGCGATAGAGTTGTTGTTTTTATTGCATTTTCCACGCCACACACAACGCGCTGGCAAACCATAAAAATTTATGATAAATACAATTTTAATTTTTCTTTTTTTTTAGTTTCTATAGAAATTCAACAGAGTGAAGAGAAAACAATTTCTTACATTTTTTTTTCAGCCAAGGCAACTTTTAAAGTGCGTAACAACCAATTTCAAATCCAATTAGTTTCAATAACAATTAGATAAAAAGGGGAAGGGGGGAGAGGGGCATTAAATGCATTTTGATTAACGCAAATTAATTGAAGCCCCTTATGTGGAAAGGGGGCAAGTTCAAACAACGATTTAACTTTTAAATGATGTTGGCTTATTTTATTGTTTTTATTGCATTGCATCGATGACACTTTAAGTGGGTGTAGGTCCATGTTTAGTACCGTCTAAAGCTGAAATCGATAGTGCGTAAGTGTTGAAAGTATAGGGGAGGGGTTGGGGAAGAGAAGGGGTAATATAGGGGCATATAAAGAAGAATGTCAAGAGGCCACAATAATTGCAACTAATGCGCCACGAGGGTCGAACCTTGGGCCATAAAAGCCGCCGACAACAGTTCTAAAAGCACAACCCAAAAAATTTAGAACACCTGTCAGAGAAACTGAAACACAAACTGTTAGACAGACAGATTGACTGACTGAGGCGGGAGAGGAAGAAAGGGGGAAAGGAAGCAAAGAGCAGGGGAATTTGGCACAATTTCCACACGTGTTCAATTTATGTTCACAGAACTGTAAAGATTAAAAGTTCATTCTATGCCACAATGCGAGTATATCTTTTGCCACTGGTCAGCTGGTCAACTGGTCAGCTGGTCATCTATTATAGTACATATATGGTTATCGTCTGTAGTCTGTCGTGATTATAGGTAATGCTCTGTGGCTATTCAATTACCCCAATGTAATTACTTGCCCCGCAGCTGCACATGCGTTTTGTTGTAAAGCGGAAATGCAAAGCGTTCGCTTCCGGCAAACTTGCAACTTGCCACTTGTCAGTCACCACTTGCCCCAAAGGATGTAAGCCGCCGCGGCTATGGTTGATATTAATTTTTATGGTTTATGGCAGTTCTAAACGGCTTTGTGGCTTTGATAACTGAATGAAGCACATGCAAATTGAACGCTTCCTTTGTCGGCTTTCATTTGTCTTTACTTTTCCATATTGATTTGATTTATCAACATCACATGCCACATTCCACTTGGCCTTGCCACGCCCAATCAAAAATATACAATAAATGATTGCCAAAATAATCCAAATAAAATATATGTCGGGATTTATCAACTGACAAGTGTGCGAATGATATTATGAATCATTCAATAAACATTTTACTTGAACTATTTTGACTGCCAACAATTCACAGGTGTATATATTCATTTCTTAATGGACCGACATTAACTAGAAATATCGCACATATGTACATACATATATAAATACTATATAGTTTTTGCGTAGATTATTTCAAAATTTGCTCATCTTAAGTTTGTTCTGCTTGGCAGCCAAGACCGCTGTCAGAAAATTAAACAAATTCAAATAGGAAAATAGAATTGAAAAATATCTTAGCGAAAGCTGCAAATTTGAGAAAATAAACATAAAAGTTAGATGAAAAATGAAGACCTAAACTAAACATTGAGAATATATTGAGAAACTGCAAAACAATCGTGATTTATTGCAGATTTACCTCCTATAATTTGAGAACTAGTATAATACTCAATATTTTGATAAACAATAAAGTTACTTAGTCTGTTCCTCAAATATACAATTTGAAAATTAGTTGTACAACTTTCTAAGATTCATCTCCAGGAATGCGGATAGTCTTCTAATAAAAAGCCTGAATGATTCAGAAAATAAATATTTCTGTATTTTTTTTATCATCTTCCAAATATTCTCCGTTCACCTCTATCAAAGTTTATGTGCAAAAATATATATTCACATGCCAAAATAAGCTACGTAATATGGTTTTGTGCAATCTAAACAAGCACATGTGAATTTTTTGGGCCATGGCAAATACTACGACGAGTACAAAATCTCAAAGATGAAATTACGGAAATTAGTAGAGACTGAAAGATCGACGCACGTTTCTTTCCCACAATCTAAACAATTTGCGTGCATATTTTCAAGATAAAATCGTTTAATAAATTTGTTTTTTCTTTATTTATTTTTGTATCATTTTTTGGGTATAACAATTGCTTTAAGTAGAAGACTGAGTAAATCCAGTAAAACGCCCATTTAACATTGAGTTTTTGGAGCGCTTCGAGCGCTGGGTCAAGGTCTCTATATAGAGTCACAGTCTTGGTCGCAACGTGTTAATAGCTTGTTAAACTGACTGAGAAACAGCGAAAAAAAAGGTAGAAAACAAAACTTAAAAAGCGTGCAAAAAATGCATTGTTACAGAAAATGTTCCGCTTTATGAGCTTTAACAGAGTAGAGAGAGATGTTTATATAAGATGATAAGAAAAACCGCCTCGTTTGGTGTGTATATGCGCAGCATTAATACCCTGCAGTAATTGAAAAATATGAAAGGGTTAATGTAACATAAAATACAAGGAATGCTGTAGAAATTATCCTAAAATACACTTTAAGTAAAGAAATATGTTTGCTTTACATATTTTACTTACTTTATTACTATCTGATAATAAACATAGTTACTATTAAATTTGTTTTACACTCAAGTACAGAAAATTCTTGACTTATCACTGTCGACTGCATGTAATCTACATGTTCTACTTATTTTGTGACGATCTAAACACAAACACAACAATTAATAATATTATAGTTAAGTACAGGGTATCTTACGTTAGAGCTTTACTTGTTTCTATCTGTATTACACATATTCATTTCCTTAGCATCTTCTTTGTGTTTTGTGTATTCTTTCCCCTTATTTGTTCAGCTTCCCAATGAACCCCTAGGGGCATTCTGAAGACCATAAAATTTACACGGTTTGATATTTTAATTACGCAAAATGTAAACGCAACCTAAAAGCAAGCTTCTGCTGAAAGAACTGTTATTGTTCAATTGGCCGGAAATGGAGTTTATGGAGTATACCAGAAATCTGTCAGTGCGTTAATTGTATTCAAAAATGAACTCTCACAGTGCTGACATTTAGTCACCTGACATTTCAATTCATTGATGAACAAAAGTTTCCCACGTCTTTAAACCGTCGCATATCAAATATCATAAGTCTTGTACAAAACTTTTCAACACATTTGCGTAATTATGGAAATTTTTGGGTGTTGGGATTTAATTTGATAAATAAATAAATGCTACAAATTAGTTGCAGCTAACAAAAACTAACAATTTTCATATGAAACAGGTGGCAACTGCTTATGAAACGAGGAGAAATATAAATCCAAAAACCAACGCACATTTTGTGAGAGAGGGGGCAATTAAAAATCGATTTATATTTCGCCCTCTAGCGACCGAATTAGTTGAAAATTAATGTTATCCAGTGAAAGTTAAAAAAATACATATTCAGAGTTTGTATAACTATACGCACAAAAACCCCTCGACCTGCCCTCTTCAAACTTTGGTCACTTCTCAAAACTGCGTGTCAAATATCGGACTTTTTTCGGGCATTTTTTTTTTTGGCGTCTCTTCCAAGTAAAGTTCATTGGCCCAAAAGACAAATTTGAAAAATGAAAGCGATGAGTTTTTGATTTCATTCAGCTTTGTGAAAGATAATTATTTGTATGCAAAATAGTCGGGTTTATACACTTGTCTATGAAATTATATCTTTTATTTGTCCGCTTGTTTTTTAATTGGCAATTTGCTGGCGGTTTTTGCTTAAGGTTGTTAAATTTATATGAAGTTAAATATGTGGAAACATAGAAGATACACTATTTAAAGTGCTAGACTTGGAGATACCTAGCATTAAAAAATTGAAACTAATCTAAGATATAAGGTTGTTAAATTTATGTAAGGTTAAATATGTGGAAAAATAGAAGATACGCTATTAGGGAGTGCTAGACTTCGAGATACCTAGCATTATAAGATTTGATACTAATCTAAAATATAGATACTTTATTGGGTAACAACTTGCCAGAGTTTACATATATATATATATAACTATACATATTCTAATAATTTATTTCTTCTACTGATAATATAACTAAAAAATGCCCAAAGAAAAGTCATTAACCTTAAGTTTTCACGCCTTACAAACCCTTTTACATAATTTTCAACCATGAACAAATATTTTCTAATTAAAAATGCCTCGAAAACAATAATAACAATTATTCAAAAAATCTAATATGCAGCTCTAAACTTCCTGATGCCAGCACTTGCCCCGCCCCCCGCTGTGCACTCACGCAATGCCACAGCAGTTGCAACAACAGCAATAACAACATTAGCTGCACCGTCTAAACAAATATGTTGCCACAAGTTGCAACACGGATCTCCCTAGAATGCAGACAACACGTGCTATGCATAAATAAAATTGTTTTTCAGTTTTTCCTGCTGTCGAAATGAGTTTTCCCATTTCGACTCCTTTTTTCCAGCTGAAAAACTCGCTGGACAGCGGTCACTTGCCACATTTAGGGTCTGTCATTGACCCCGACAAACAATGTTTTAGGTCTATGAAATTAGTATAGATTATGCATGGGGCAAGAATCCGTCCCGTTGTCTGGTTGTTGTTTGTTTCTGTGAAACTTTTGATGCCATCCCTAATGAATTAGCAGTCGGCGTGTCTGCTAAGTGGAATCATTGCCAGACAACGCTTCAGCACCAACAAAACCACTTGTTGTCTGTTGTGCGTTTCGGCATTTCTCTAAAATTTACATAAATTTTGATAGAAACCCCATAAAGAGGGCTATTATATAATTTTCCTATAAACTCTGCAAATGCTCGAAAGCAACTTTCACAACGAATATGGGTCGCTGTTCTATCAATCTGAGCTCAAAGCTCAAACTCTGTCGTTAATATGTTGATAATTGATAAAGACATTTAGGAAATATGCCCATCATTATACTCTGTAAACGTAAAGTGAATTAAGTAGGTATTTGCAGACAGTAGATTGGATTAGTAAATAAATTGAATCACATCTTTTGATACAATTAGGTGGATAGACCCAGATATAAATTAGAGTCTTTAAGTGAAGCGAGTATTTTAAATTATATTTACTTATATACATTTTAATCGGAAAATTATTAAAAATGATGGATAAAAGTTGAAGATTTCATTTGTACAAGGTAGCTTACAGTCCATCATTTTATAATAACTTTCTGGTTGTTTTGCATAATGATCTAGGTTTCATTCTGATTTCAAACTCTTTTTTTGGCTGCCGTGCTGAAGCACGGTTTCTTAGCTTGAACTTTAAGTTGTTAACATTTGGAAAATATCAAAATTAGAATTATTTAACATTATTATTTATCAGCTTTCAATTACTTAAATGATTAATTTTTGGCCGCATTAATTGCAGTACATTTGCTGACAGTCAGAGTTCACTTTGAAGTCCCACGCAGTCAGAATATCGAAATAAAAAATATACAAATCTGAGCACAAATTAATGTAAAAAAGTCATTAAACTTTTTTTGCAATTTTTTTTTTTGGCAATACTTTGGTGCATAAATTATAAATTATTGCAATTGAAATTGAACAGAAAAAGACAGAAAATTGTAGCGAGTGAACTGCTGTTTCAGTTCATTAACTTACGGTTGAACAGCTGCAAATTTGTAGCACATTTTAATTAAAATTCAAATTATATTTTTACGGTTTATTTGCAAAAATATTAGGAACATTTTTTATAGCCTTAACTTAAACAGCAATAAATAAATTTCAGTAATGTATGTAAATCGAGTTTTGGGTATAGAATAATTATACATTTAAAGGGTATTTCAAATGTTACTAATTAAACTTTGTCCCCTCTTGAGTCGCTGCCAAAATGCCCACTGACCCATATGCTGGTCTGATACTATATATAGCAAAATATGTGTGTGTATATATAGCACGATCTCAACATGATACACTCACCCACTTTACAGCAAAATTACTTTTACTTTTTTGACTAAGCAAATAACTTCCGCATTACAAATAAAACTCTTCTAAATTCTCTTTTGATTTGCTCAACAAATACAATAACAAAATTTCAGAATTTATATCATTTATAAATGGGCTGACTGAGAAGTTCTTTTCTATTTTTATACAGATTTTTCCATATTTTCACATTTCACTTCTCTATCTCTATCTCTTTCTCTGTCCATGTAAGACTCTTGACATTAATGATCCTGTTAATTTGAGCGACAGCCAAAACAAATCTGACACATATTTTCCATCTATTTATTCTCGAGTGGGCGAGCAAAGAACTTTTTCCACCTGAAAGAGATTTCGTATCGTAACGTATCGTAACTTAATTGAATTGTATTTTTGCCCCAATTCGATTAATTTCATTCTTTTCTCCTTTCTTAATTAAACGTCTCTGGGGCCTCGGCAACACTTTCGGTTGGGTTCATTGACTTTGCAGCTAATCCAATTTTAATGATCTTAAGCTAAGGGCTCTATAAACTAAATGGAAAATCATTTTGATTTTTGTTACTATTTACTTATTTACAATGCTCGAGGCTTCCTCTATCCCACACTCTCTTAAGCTGCTTAGTTGCTCTCTTCGGGAGCGCTTTAAGAGCTTCTCGTAAAGCTTTTTTCTGAGAAGGGAGGGAAACATTTTCGATCGCACACAATTTTCCCTGTCGTATCAGTTGAGTTAAGGCGATTGCTCGGCCCGGAACGCTTTCGGATCGTGGCTAAAAACAAGTTTTCTACATATATAGCCTATATAGCGCGTAAATTTTATATTCCACTTGAAGCATATTTATTTATAAATGTTCAAATACATTTTCCGCAATTTTTAGCTTCAATTGAGATTTGCCATTTCGATCGCTAGAATCGTAGCGCTTTTTTCGGTCAAAATAAAAAAAATTAGAACCAAAAATTTGTATCCACCGACTGGAACTGTGCGTGCTTATTTTTAGTTACCTCACACTCACTGACTGTGTGTGTGTGTGTGCTTGGTGTGTGTGGTTTCTATTGTGTTTTCTCCGCTTACGCCATAGACACGCGTTACACAGTGCGTATGAGTGATTTGTGCCTTGGCAGACTGCCCGACATTACGCAGCTGTCTGCGACGCCATAAATTTTTGAATTTCCTTTGTAATTTACATACGATTCCAAAACAAATATTACATTTAAAAATTTTTAATTTGTCTTTAAACTGAGTCACGTAAAAGTTTTTGACTTTTATGTCCGTCTGTCTAGCTGTCTGGCCAGTCTCCAGAATCAAGTTCTCGCTGAGATTGCAGTCTATAAATCATTTTGGACAAACTGAATGTAAATTGTGACCACAAGACACGTGTTGAAACTCTGTTGAAATGTTTCCCCGAAAACTATGTACACATAGGCTGTCAAATTTACTCGTTGATCGTTTGAGAAGTGAACAAAAAGTGTGTGAGAATATTTGAGGAGCTTCTTGGGGAACTATTTGCATTATAAGTATTTTGTTATGAGGGATATGGTTAAGAAAATTAGGTTCACAATATCTAACTAATAGAAAACTCTTTAAGATCTGTGATCCTCCATGATCAACTATCACGTTTCTGTTGTAAGAACTGATCCTCTGTGATCTTGTGGCACTTTTAATTAGAAATATGATTACCTCATCCTCTTCCTTGATTCACTTTTCCTCTGTGATCTTTGATGCTCTCTGTTGCCTCTAAATGAGTTCTGCTTCAATTTCCGTTTATCTCTTCTGTGTTTAATGATCCCCAATTAAGCACTTCAATTTGTAGCCCCCTTAGACCTTCAGCCTTGCTCCAAGCATATCAAATGTCATTCGATTTGGAACATAATCCCTCACTGTGTTGCTTTATCATGTTTATGCTTATCGCTGGTTTATTTGTTTATTTATAATAAGCCCCTTCAAGTCCGCAAGTCTTATTTTATTAATAAGACAAGTGTAACCCTTTTGCAACGTATGGTACTCGTATATGCCACAAGTTGGACATCAATGAGTCTTTTCAATGGCGTCAGCAACGGAAATGATGCCTCATCTCAAACTCATCATCTTTATGAATCCCACGCCCAATTTTAGAGCTTTTTTTTCCTGATCTATAAACAAAATTCGAAGCAAAAACCGGGGAACAAATATTGAAAGACGCCAGAAAAGAAAGAAATTGAATTTCACACGCAATTTCGTTTATTTTTGTATAATTGAATTGAAATTGAAACTGAAATGGAAAATGTGTGAAATTAATTAGTTCTTTATTTGGCAAATTTAAACTGCAGATAAGATTAAATAGTTTCCGTGCCTTGCCCATAGTTACATATAGTACTATTTATATGGTTATATTTGTAGTTAGCGTGAAATTTATCATCGAAAAGTTTGACTTATCTAAAAGTTTGCTCAACATCACAACACGTTGATTGATAAGATTTTTGTTATTGTTGTTTGGGTATCTCCACACTGTGTTTCGCTTCTAGTTTCTCGATTCTGGATTCTTGATTCTGCGAAGCAATTAGTATTATGCTAAGTATCTAAATTGTATGATAATGAGCTGTTTCCGCCTTGCCTGAACTGAATCCGCACAAAAACCGAAATATAAACGTTCCATCGTGGGAGTACTATGTAAATTTCTCTTGATTGATAAAGAATTGCAGAGCAACTGTGCAAAAAACACAAAAATAATAGAATAAAAGTGCGCCAAGTACAGAGTAAAATCTCATCTCAAGAGCTGACAACCTGAAGAAAAACCTCAGAGCGAGAGACCAACGACCCTGGTACAAGTCTCTATCTGTGTAGTTGTCATGTAAACGACGTGAGGCCATTAAAAACAAAAACAAGAAAATAAAAGACATTACCCTTTTAAATTAGTCGCAGTCGGAATACCCTTTTGTCTGGAGACCCAGTAATACCCAGAACATAAACATTTATCGGCAACTTTCGGAATAAATACAAGTATAATTGCGGAATAGTTTGAAATTAAAATTTCTTTATATGTCCGTATATTTGTTAGCGCCTTTGATCTTTTATTTACTTTAAACATGCATAACTTTGTCAAAACCTAACCAAATATTATACAGAATGTCATTTCATCCATGGTTTGATCTCTTAATTGGTTCCACATTCAAAAATTGATAGCTTCTTGCACTGAGATTACCTTGACTTCGGACTCAAATGTGGCATATAAATAAGTTTAAGATTGTAAACATTACTTTAACAGACACTTATACCCGGTATGGTGAACTTACAGGGTGTAGCTTACCACAAATGCCCATCCATAGATGGTTTTGTCAAAGCGCGCTTAAGTAAGTCGATTTTGTTGTTTGTATAGCTCGCTTATCTCAGGGTCTCTTTGAGCCAAGTTAATACAATGAAATCTTATCGTTGGCCTGAACAACGACAACAATAGACAACGACTTAAACCATTAAGTGCAAATAAAACAAATGTTTAAATAAAACTTATCTTGATTTTGCCGCCTATTGAGACTACAACTAATTTATATCTTTCTCTTTCTCCTTTTCTATCTGTCTCTTTCTATAGACTGTTCAAACAAGTTGGCGTCCGCAGTTGCCGCTGCCCAAAGAGCTGCAATTAACCGAAGAACATCACTGCGCCGACGACGATACGAAAGCCAACAACAACCACAACAACAGCAACAACAACATAACAATCACCACATCAACCACAGAGAGTAACAACAATCACATAGAGGATATGGAACGTCTGCGAAATCATCAACACCACCAATGTCTAGGAGGTGGTTCCTCCCAGCAACTGTCGAATAAACAAAAATGGTCCTTTGGTCGTCTCTTTCGCAAGAAGAAGGACGAGGAGGCGGATGGAGGAAGCGCCAGTTCCAGTGAGGAGGATCGCAAAGCGGGTTTTGTGCCCTCCCAGCGTCAGAGCTCAACGAAACCCAAAGCGAAACATCCCGGAAAATCCACACGTGGCAGTAACAAAGCCTTAGGCTTTGATCACATTGTGATGCCACCACAATCAGGAGCAAACGCACCACCGCAACCACCAGCATTACCACATCCTGCTGCTCACATAGACAATGAGTTCTTTTTACCCGTGGAAATGGTGCCACCCGAACCGTATTATCAAAATCAACCTGGTTATTATAATCGCTCCAGTAACTCTTTGGATCGGAGACTTTATCTTAATCCACAATTGGCGGCGGCGACACCACATAAATCACGTTCCACACAGCGTGGCAAGGTGTTGCAGCCAGGTCAACAACCCGTGCACTCCAGCGAGGAGGAACTCATCTCGCTGAATTCGTCAACCTTTTCCAAGTATCGCAGCGATGAGAGCATACACAGTGGAGGTCAAGCTCTGCTCGGTGGTCCTGGACAAAGTCGACGAAGTCGTGCCGCTCGTAATGAACGTTATTACAAGAGATTGTCCCGTGATGGGGAGGTGAGTCATGGTGGAATCCCAGCACAGGTGCAACAACAACTACAACAGCAACCTCCGCATCCAAGCCAACAACGTTACAAGACGCAACCGTTGCCATTGTCCATTTATCAGGCTCCTGCCTCCAATTCCACCTCCGGATATGTGCAATGGCAACCACAAACGCGTCCCTTGCAGAACTCTATGCAAAATGATGGCAAGCGTAGCATCAGCTATGATAGCCACATCCATTTGCAGAATGTGAATGGAAGAATGCAGAGCAAGCCTTTGCCACCACCGCCACCACCAAGAGATCCACTGCGTCGTGTCCATGTGATGGGCTCCAGCTCAGGAGATTTACGTCCCGTTTCATATGCCTTTGATCAGAGTGGACGTTGTGTTTCGGATGATCGCATTTGGCAGCCACCTCATTATCAATCCGTGCACTCTCTGAACTCACAGCCGAGTAGCTCCATTGCGAGTGCTCCTCCTGTCCAGCAGGGACGTCGCTTTATCACACGCTCCGAGAGGAATGCGCTTCCTGGCAAGAAATCCTTGCCTAATGGCATTGATTTTCATTATGTGGCAGATGCAACGCCACGTTCAAGAAAGCCCATCCACATGTTGGAATCAAGCGGAGGAGGAGTACATGATGTACCTGCTTCCAGTGGTGTTTTACGCACCTCGAAAAGTGGTTTACCCACATCCAATGATTGCTGGCAACCGCAGCCTCAGCCTCCACAGCGTCCACAGCAAATCATGACCAAACCGCGCTCCATTTCAAGTTCACGGTTGAGTGAACTGCGTACTTATCCCATGCCCATGTACTCCGAGGTGCTGAAACCCAAGCGAGCAGCTCCTCCACCTGCAGCTGTTGCTCCTGAATCCACGGATCAGCAACAGATCGTCTGCGGTAGTCTTCACATCAAGCCCAGCGAACATTCAAGTCAAAATTATGTGGAAATACGTCATCGTGACGTGCACAAGACCAACTCAATGCCACATCATTATCAGCGAAGATCTGGCGAGGATTTGCCCAACAAATATGAGGAATATGTAGCCGAGAAGCGAGAACAACATCAACAGGCGCCGGCGCCAGTTTATCCGGAGCGTAAAGCAAGTGCTCCAGCCATAACTCCCCTTTATTACCCACGCAAGAAGCCTGCTAATCTGGAGGAGGCCATCAACGAACTGGAGGCCATCTATAAATCCCTTGGACTTACCGAACCGCCAGAGCCGAAGCCGGACCCAAAACCGGAGCCAAAGACGGAGCCAAAGATGGAACCAAAACCTCGAATGCCTACGCCAAGTGACTTTGAGAAGTTCGCTTTGGCCCATGCCGATGAGTATGATGATGAGGACTCTCCAGCTGGAGAGCCAGATCCAGTGCGTGATGATGTTGCCTACCGAAATCTGCAGTTGAGCAACTTGCAACATCGTGCGTCAGAGAAGCAACCACCATTTGGTATCCCTGTAGGTCCCATAGTGCCAGCTCCTCAAAGCGATTATCTCCATGTAGAGCCTGTGCGTGCTCCAAAAAAGAAGAGTGGTTCCCCGGACATTGTCAAGGATGATTTGGCTGTGCGTGCCTTGCGTAAGGATCCTCCCGGTCCCAAGTCCAACTTTGTGTATCCAATGCAGAAGAAACAACGTGCAACACGCACTCAATCGGCCAATATCTACAATCTCATCCAGCGAGATGCAGCAAAGCCTTCAGGTGGAGATCTAAGCAGTTACATGGAACTCACGCGGAACATTGAACGTGCCGGCTCCATGTCAAATCTGGGCGTAACAGAGACAAGCGATACGAGCGATGTACCTGCCACATTGGATCTGTTGCGCAAACTGAAAGCTCAAGATGAGGAGATGACTCGTAAACCTCATATACCCTTTAGGCATCCTAGTCAGGGTGGTGCCATTGCGCAGCTACCGGAGCGTCTGAGCCACGAGGAGACTTCCAAGTTGGCTCCAGTGCCTGCACCACGCAAGAGTCTCACGCCCGAGCCGTTGCTGGAGGATGCCTTAAACAAAATTGCACAGGATGCCCAGGCGAGCAGCATAAAGTTGTCGCAGGAGTTGAAGGAGCTGCGCAAGGAGGCCTTGATCACAGCAGCCAGGCCTAAAATGAATGCCGAGCAACAGAAACTGGAGCAGGAGTTGCAACAGATCGAAGCTGTGTCCGAGGCAGCCAAGAGATGTGGTCAACTCTTGCTAGACACGTTGCCCGACAATGATGAGCTACAAGATCCACAACTGAACCAACAGCAGCCCAATCCACGCAGACTACACAAGGAGGGAAAACTCATACGTGCAATAGATGAAGTTTCCGAGGCGGCAAATGCCGTGTGTGACAAGATACTCAAGGATATTGTGACAACAGAGCCACCTGTGGTGGTGCACGAGGCGTTGCTGGTCAAACAACATGCCACGGATCAACTGGTGATGCCAACTCTCATCAAGAAACTGGATCCCATACAATCGGACAAAATCGAGGCGATTGCCAAGCGGTGTATGCGACAATTGAGTGAATTGGCGGAATCTCAGCCGGACTATGACAATCTGGTCGGATGTAATATGAACACAGCAGCAACAGGAGCTGGAGGTGGATCTGTCCAAGCTGATGCCACTCTCATTTGTCCCATTGCAGAGGACAAGACGAAGAACACGACCAAGACCCGGGCACAGGCCAAGTCTCAAGCACTCGAGGACATTGATAGGATCATGCAGGAATGTGAGAGACAGGCACGTCAAACGGGATCGGGATCCGGCACGGGAAGCAGTAGCATGACCACAATAACCACCACCCGCACCACATCCAGCACTGATGATCAACGCACCACAGCGCCAAGTATGAGCAGTGGCAGTGTGAGTGGTGGTAATGCAACCACAGTTAGCACCACAGCATCATCGTTTAGCTCGAGCAGCGATTGTTTGGCCAAATCATCGAGTCCATCGAATGCCAGTCGTCCGATGTCCTCAAGCATTACCTCATTTAATCCATACTCATCGAGTGATTATATTAAATCACAGAGTAGCGATTATCATGCACCCAGCACAGATCCCATCAAGACATTCAGCACCACATCGTATGATGTGCAATCGACGCCGAACAACACCACAATTAGCACGAACACACAGAGCACTCTTAGCAGCAATAGCACCACCAACAACAATATCACTTCGAGTGAAAATCAAACCACCAGTGTGACCACGCCCTCCTCATCGCCTCCGTTGCAATTGACGCCGGTGGGTGAGCGTCGAGCACGCTCCTCATCGCCATCCCAGTACAATTCTAGCGAAGAATTGGCCGCCATCTTTGGCATCGAGGAACAGCCGCGACGCAAACGACTAGAAGCAGCAGCAACAACAACAGGTAAAGGTGCTGCACCCGCTCCTGACCAAGTCCAAGCCAGCTCTGAAGACGCTACTAATACCCGCTGTGCCGTCCAAGCTATTGCTACTAATCCAGTTTTGAATGAGCCTGAGCCTGAAATTGATGTTACCACCTCAACCACAACTATCATACAAACCATACCATACACTAATGATAGTGCCCGTAGCTCTAGTAATTGTAGTAGTCATAGTTATAAGCTAGCCACTATACCAGAGTCGGAAACGGAGTTGGAGCTGGACCCTGACGAGGAGGTACGGACAACGGAAACGGAAACTTGCCTCAAGCTTTCGCCCAATTTCAATCGCATCTATGCAAGTAAAATCAACATTGTTATGGATAAACCTGAGTTGGAAACAACTACTTCAACAATTGCTGAACCCGTCATGACACAGTTTGATTCGTTAAGTTCACTGGAGGAGACATCATCCAATCCGGATTCGGGTAATGCAAGTCTGGCCGATTTTCCTTTAGCCGGACATGCAAATACTTCCGTTGAGCTGCAAACTACGTACAATAGTCGCTTTGAGGTTAGGGAGCATTATGTATCAGAGGTATCGATAAGTGCGAGCGATGACGAATCAGATAACGAGAGTGTTAGAGTTGGGGTTAAAGAGAGGGAACAGGATTTTCCACCTTTGCCTACTGCAGAGGAGTTGCTAGAAAGTCTAAGAGAGGAGGCTGAGCTTAATGAAAGTGAGAGGCAGGCAGAAGCTGCAAAGCATAGACTTGACGAAGCAGGCAAAGAAACTGAAAGCAAGTCCTTAGTTGAAGAGCAGACACTTGACGAAACAACACAATTGATTAAGACCGAGCAGCAAACTGAGAGTGAGCTAGGAGAGACTGAAGCTTTAAAACTTGACGAAACTGAGCGCGAACTAGAAAAGATCAAATCCTTAAAGCTTGACGATACACACGCACTGAGCGAGGCAGTCTATGATGTGACAACTGAACTATTGCTGACAGAACTTGACGAGCCAGATCTTGACGAAGACGAACTAGATTTTAGTAGACTAGTCGATATAGCACTCGAGGAAGCTTTAGACGAAGAAATGCAAAACGACAGCGAAGCGGAATTTGACGAATGTGATTCGACTTTACGCAGAAAAAGTATCGTTTACGAGACACCGCAAATTAATTTAAGCATTTCGGAATTGAAACTCAATTACGAAACGAAAGTAGAGCAAGAGGCGACGACGACACTTGACGAAGCCAACAAAACGAGCAGCAAAGGAAGCGAAGAGAACGACAACAACGACAAGGAGAGTGATATAGAAGCCGACAATGATGATATGCCAATTAGAGGTACTTCAGCACGTAATGAGAATGAGAGAGACAGCGGGGTGGAGAGAGCAGCGAATGAAGGACTTCCGGCCGACGATGAAGAACAGCCGACGACGAGTACGAAGGCGCTCTCTGTCTTCGGAGAGGTGCGCTCTCTGCAAGTAGCGCCAGCGGCAGCGGGGGCGAGGCAGGGTGGTGCGAGGGGCGGTTTGACAACACTCGAGCACGTACTTGTCGCCTGCACTGTGGGCCTGATTACACCAAACGATTTGCTCACACTGTGCTTGATCGTAATTGGCGTTATTATCATTGTTGCAATTGCGCTCACCTGAGCGAGCTTCCACTTATGTACTTCGTAATTGTTGTAAATGCAACTTGTTGTTGTTCGTGTTGATTTCTTGTTATTATCGTTGTAATTATGAGCAATCATAAATTGTTTATTCATTTTTGTTGCAAGTGCAACACTATTCATATTAAGCATATATTATTTCTATATAGTATACAGACCAAAAGTATTCTCACTTCTATTATTATGTTTAAACTTAAAAAACTACACTATATTGTAATACACACATTGTTTTTGCCACACTGTGCAATACTGCATTTCATTCATCCAAATACGATAAACTAACCCAACTAATTTCTATATATCGTTTGCAATAATAATTTTCTTTAAAATTAATACTTATTGTTAATTTGACTGCAACTTGTGCCAATGATTTTGAATTAATTACATATGTTCTATTAATTAATTAATACTTAAATACATATATAATTTGTAATCCTCTCTAATGTTTAAGCCCACGAAAAAACGCAACGATCAAATGAAAATGCAAAAAAAAAATCTATATTATATTTAAATATATATTTACTAATCATAAATCATTTCTAAAATCTCTTTGTATATTTTCAGCTCAAAATTTAATAGTTTAAGTTATAAGAAATATGACAAAACATACAAAACAATATAAGAAAAACAAATATAACGATTTTTCCTTACATTTATTTACGTAGAATTCGTTTGCTATAATTTTTCTATAAATGTTATTATTTAAACAAAATACAGACGACGCATACACATAAATCTTATTAATAATAAAAATGTTATTAAACAAAAATACAAATAGAAAATGTGCAAAATTATTGTCCATTGTTTTTGTTTTATTGTTCGCTTGAAATTTGCCTAATTCGCTTTTATTTATGGTTTCGTGATCTTTTTTGATTTGATTAATTAGTGTTTTTGTTAGTAATTTTATGTGCTTTTAATTGGGCTATTTAAAAGCTAATTCTGCTCCTTTTTACAGTTTATGGCCAAAATAGTATTACTAATAAAAAAAACGAAACAAAAACCAAATTGAAAATCAAATTAACAAGTTTGTTTCCATTTAATGTTGTTGTTGCTAAAGAAAAAGCTGCTGAAATATACATATAAATATTTATTGCCAACTTTAAATAACTTAACGTATTTTTTAAGCATTAACAGAGAAATGTTAACACTTTACAGCTCTCGCTCGGGTTTGCGTACTTGCTAAGCCGACAAGTGCGAAAGCTTTAAGTTTTCGAAATGGTTGCAAAAGCCAATTATATTTGGTGTGAAACTTGACTAAGCCAATTATAAATTTGTAGTTTTTAAGCAGTTAAATAAAAGATAGTTTATTTTTTGGCGCCATCTGGCTTTAAAGTGGCTGTTGTACGTCGAACTTAATACCTTTCGTTAAGCTAAAGTTTTCCGTTGGGTTTAAAATTGAAAGTTGAACTATTTGTCAACTTTATTATAGATTTGGGATACAATAATTATATAAATATTGTCTAGACATAAATTGGAAACTTTTATGTTAGCCAAAGACCCGAAAACGACTTCAGGTTGACTTTTAGGGGCAGGAGTTTAATGCGCCTGTCAGTCAATAGAACTCAACATGTTTAGGGATACTCTTATTATACTGATTGTTGTTGCCACCTTCCTCCGCCCTTAAATGTGCCCCTAGACGGCAAGTAAATAGAAAAGCACAAAAAGATGTTAAAGCAGAACAACAAAAAGCGAAAGTCTACTTCTACCCAACTTTGTTTCCAATTGTTGTTTTTGTTGTTTTTAATGCTGTTTCTACGGTTCGACGACGTTGTTGTTTGGCATTAAAAGGACATTCAACTGCAGGTCCTGTGACCTTTTTTGTTGTAGTCATCCGACGTCTTTAAGGTTTAAGCAGAGTTTGCTTAATTATTGCTAATGAGGCCTCAAATTTCTATGGGTAATTCAAGTCTCTGTCAGCCCAAAAGGGAAAAGTTTCTTTACGCTTAATAAATATAACGCATTTGAGTTTTTAAATTCTTACAATTTGTGTCTAAATTGAGTTCTCACATTTCCCAGTTGTCGCTTATCTCGATGTTTCAATTCATTGGGTTTCCTTTTTATTTGGGACATTGAGAGATTTATGGCGTTCTCTCTGTGGATTGACAAGGCAAAAGACTTTAATCTAATTGAATGTTTTTACAGCAATCAGTATGTGCTGGAAGTTTACTTTAAAAGTTGAATGTTATCCACAACTTGCGGAAGTTCATTCACCTGACAATTGGGGTCACATAACCTCAAAATGTCATACCGAGTTCAGCTGGTAAAACTAAATAGCAATAAAAATGTCACGGCTCTAATTTGTTTTTGTCACTCTGCCACAAAAATCCCCTGCCTCACTGTAAGTTACCCTACTCTACCCTAAGTTCCTTACCCCCCTCTCACACTTTTCTTCCTGGCAGCGACTCTTTGACTCCAGACTTGGCCACAATTCGCCTGCTTGTCATAAATAAGACTCCTCGGGAGCCTAGAACAACAGCCAAACAGGCAGACAGAGGGCTTTTGCCACATACTTATAAATACGAGCTTGTGTGTGTGTGAGCGTGTGTGTGTGTGCAACTTTTCCGTCTCCCACTTTCCCTGGTTTACCAGAACAACACGCCCACCTATGAAATAATCATAACTTACTTAACCCAATTTAATGTTTTATTTTCCTAGACAGAACTCCCAAAGAATTTGCTAACGAGGTTGGTTTGTAAAGTATTGAAACTCCTTCATAATCATTATTTCACCATGTTAGGGAAATCCTCTTCTTCTTAAGAGTATGTTTATAAATTACACAAATTAATAGTGAACAAATGTCTTTATCGTTGTATTTATTCTTACAATTAGCACTTGAGTATATCTGTATATAAGTATCTTAGGAATTACATATTTTTCTATGTGTTCTACAGATAAGAAAACGTTTTTTTTAATCTGATAACTCCGCTTTACTTTACAAATGACTCTAAAATTGGGATCTAGTATTCAATTAATATTTTTTTTTCTTAGAAAAACTTCCCAAACTTTTCAAACTTTTTGTTTTATATACTTGGGCCCAATTTCATATAATTCGGTCTATAATTACTACTATATATTAAAGGGTTTTATATGCAAAGAACTTAACCACCTTTGATTAATTTTGATGTATAGTTTTATCAGTTGTTTTTAAGGACCTTTTAAGAAAAATAACGAAAAACGATGAAGTAAAATAGTTAAAATTTGAAAATGATTATTATAATATATTAAATATTTTTATAGATCAACTTACCATATTCTATACTCTAGAACTAATGCAGTCATAATTTTAACTTTTTTCTCAATTTCCTTGCAAGTTTGTTAAGTTTTCTTTACAAACTGTTGGAATATTCCTCGCTGCTTAAGTCTTATTTATAGCTGTTTCCACATAGTTTGTAGGCGTGTCCAAGTGGGCGTTTCGTAGACTGTGCCTAATTATGCGCTGCGAAATCCTTTCAGTGTCTGTCTCTCTGTCTCTGTCTTTATGTGTGTCTGTCGTGGGAGTGATAATTATTATCAGAAACCACGCTGCAGTTGCCTGTAGGCAAAACTCAATATCACTCATACGCCGCATGTTGCACAAGTGAACAATGTGTGGTTTTCAAGTGTTGTTGCATTTACATGCAAGCGGTCAAGTGTGGGCTACTGTTACGCCCCCTCGCCATCCCCCCAATACGCCTTGCTTTTGCGGTTGCAGTTGCAGTTGAAAGGTGGAAGGTGGAAGGGGTAATGGGAAGGAGGGTGCATGCTACTCAACTAAATTGGGGGCATGCCGCGACATAACATATTTGGTGGCGTTCAATGCATTTGTGGTCGCCGTTCGCTACGAAACATGCAAGTAAATTAAACGTTCTCCGGAAAATTCTTGCTTGCAACAAGGGAAGAGGGAAATGGAGCTTTTCCACTGCGCAGGTACAAACAAAAATGCGTTTGGAAAAGTAGACATAAAGGCTGTGGTTGCGGCGAATTCGCAGGGATACAAAAGGGGGCGAAAGCCAGATAGAAACGGAGAGAGAGACCTAGAGAGAAAGAAAAGCGCGAGAGAGCGGCTTTAAATTGGGAAATTCCTTGTAACTAGACAGAAACACAGACGTTTTGCGCTCAGTGTCAGTGGTGCCAACTGCTCACAGTACAAGCCAACCAGAAATAAACAGGATAAAAAATATGAAAAATACACAAACAAATGCATTCTTAAATTTAAATTTAAAACTTAGGACTCAAGTATATATAGTATTTCAGATCGATAGCTTTACTTATTTGGGCTGCAGCGTGAATCTCGTCTGGTCAGTGAATCAGTCAATGAATCAATTAGGACAAAGAGTTTTATTATATTATATATATTATTTTTTATATATATTGATATATATCAAGGATATTATTGTGAAATGAAGACTATTATAGTCCTAAGGTATTTGATTCAATTACAAAATTAGAATAGCCTCGATAATCATAATATTAGCTGAAGAACTGCTCTTAATAAAAATATTTCGCAATCCGTTTAGATTGGTTTTAACCCGCTAACTTTTTATTCTGTGTAGAAAATAATAGAAATAGAAAAACGAATTAAAAATAAAAGTTTTGATTTTTACGCAAATTGATAAATTGCCAAGGCTGTCAGAGGCACAGACCAATTGCGCTCAGTGTAGTCACGCTAGAGAGTAGACGGGAAAGATAGAGAGAGAAGGAGTGTGCCTGACAGAGATAGAAAATAAGAGAGTAAACGAGAGACTGCTTTGCGAATTCGCCGTTGATTTTACGCTTAAAACATGAAAAATAGAAAACCGGCTACACAATCAGCTGTTTTGACCCCCACACAACAAGCGCAGGACTTGTAACCTGCCTCTGTTTGTTGCATGGTGTGTATTGAAATACATGTATATGTATGTTTGTGGGTTTATGTGTGTGTTTTGGCCTCATCAGGCTGGCCAAATCAAGTTAAATCTGGCGAGCGCTCAGTACGCGCAGAGTTTTCCAGCAGCTCGCAACACGTTGCGCATTCAATAAATCCGTTGCATGTGGCAACAAGAAAACTTAACACAAGAAATTGGCGTACTTTTAAACAAGACCAAAAAAAAAAACAAAGTAAAAATTGTAAAACCCGAAAAAAGTGAAAGAGTCTAAACAAGTGAAAAACAAAAACAAGAAAAAATAAGCTGTAGACAAACTTAATAAAAAGCAAAGGAAAATGAAGGAAAATATAAAAAAAGGCGACAAGTGCTAAAAAGGTGCGTCTACGTGTGTTGTGTATGTGTGTGTGTGTTGTGTATGTTTGTCTGTGTTGTGTGTAAGAACGTGTGTGTAAGTTAACTTAACCGCAATTAAAAGGAATTTTCCGGAATGCCAAAAACGCACTCTTGTAATGCGACTAAGAAGGGAAAAAGGGTTAAAATAGTTGTTAGACAGTAGCCATAAAATGGAAAAGGGAAAGGGGGAAGGGGAAAACAGAGGCAGACAGCGAAAAGTGGGAAAAGCAAAGAAAAGTCGCATCCCAAACTTATATTTTGACTCCTTTGTGCTTTGTTTTCTCTTCTGCACAAAGCAAATATTTAGTTTGAGCTTCATTTCCTTAAAGCCTGCCTGCGTGCCTCTCTATGCAATTCTCAGGACCTGAGGGAACAGCAAGAGGAAATGAAAAGAGAGTTGTAGAACATTTTCTTATTTGATGATGGTTGTGTTTTTTTTTTTTGCTTTGTTTTTGTTTTTGCAATTCATTTCACTTAAGTGGCATTTAGTTTGTCGCTAGTGTGGTCTCATGCCACGCCCACAAAGGCAGCCCCATTTGGACTGTTTGTTTGTTAGCCAAGTTCAACGCACCAAATGTGGCAGCAACAATGGCAGCAGCAGCAGCAGCTGCTTGCAACGCATATTTTTGTTGTTGTTGTTGGCACAGTCAAGTTCAGTTCTTATCCTTCAACTGTTGTTGTTCTTCTCGTTGTAGTTGTTGTTGTTGTTGTTGTTGTTGCCTTTTGGAGTGTTGGCATCTCCTGCCTAGACAGTCCCTACACTCTTTGTATTGTATTATTTTCCTCCGCTTTTCCTTCTCTCATCGTATTTACATTTACTTGAATTTCCAGAGGTTTTTCGGTAGTTCCAAGTCATTGTGTGGATTTTGTGGCTGCTGCTTCTTCTTCTTCTGCCCACTTCTTCATCTCGTTGTTGTTGTTGTTGTTGTTGTTGATAGTTGGTCTGGAAGAGTTTAATGTTCCTTGAAGTTCCATCCTTTGCTATATGACAAGTGAAATTTCTC
This sequence comes from Drosophila testacea, assembly GCA_035043265.1. Classification (NCBI taxonomy): domain Eukaryota; kingdom Metazoa; phylum Arthropoda; class Insecta; order Diptera; family Drosophilidae; genus Drosophila; species Drosophila testacea. The sequence continues at coordinate 704,950 of JAWNND010000459.1, forward strand.
GTGTCTGTTGATTGCATTGAAAGTCGAATAAAAAAATGCTCCTGGTGAATGCAAAATGAGCCAAAGCAACTTCTCGTGAGTGTGTGAGTGTACTCAAAAGCATATTCATTGTTGAAAAGAGCTCCTGATTATTTAAGTACAAACACGAGCATCTTTAGAGTTATTCTGGGAATAAAGGAAGGCAACTTAAGTTTTCAGAAGAATGAATAAAGATTGCTTGGCTAAAAAAATTGGAGATAAACATTGCTAAGAATCTATTATAGTGAAATATAATAGATTTAATTTGGCTTTACAAAGCTTTGAACAATGAATTGTTGTTAAAAAATGTTTTACGAAAATGTTTTGGGTTCCTGGGTTCTGAACTTCTATTAAGAATTTTTGCATTGATTTTTAGTTAATCCGGACTATTAATTGATTCAAGATTTCTTTCTCTCGTAATAAGGCAGTTTATACTTGATATATTTTCATGCCTGTTTTAAGTAATTCGTAAATAAATCAAGAATAGATTTTAAGTATTAAAAATACTAATTTCGATCCATTTCGCACTTAATTTTAGCACGTCCTTTTTCTCTCTGTGCAGTTATGCTATTAAAAGTGTAAAACAATACTTTCAATCTGAATATAATTCGTTTCATTATTTGTTGTAGAAAATCTGTTGCCCAAATTAGTAAAAGAGAATACTTTAAAGTTGATTTTGAGGTGTTTCATATTTTTGAAAAATTTCATACTTGCATAACTTTGTCAAATCTAACTCGATTTTAGTTATGTTTTGTTCTATAAAGTGATTTAACATTTAAAAATATTTATTTTTCCAAAATTTGGATAAGGGTCCCCCCATTAGGGTTTTGCTTTTGAGAAAAATATATGTTTGTATATAGTAAGGTTTTTCTTTTCTGAAACTTGCGTTTTAAAAATACCAAATTTCCTTTCGCGATTTGGTCTCTTTTATTGCTGTCTACTTCTGCAAGTTAAAAATTATTCTTGCCAACAACTTTAAGCACATGTTCTTGCTGTTTGGGCCAAGTCTGGGAAATTGACTTTCGAAAAGTGCGATTCATGTTGCGCTTTGGCCCAAAAAAAATAATAAGTTGATCTCCACTTGAAGCGACATATGCGCTACCTGCCACCTACAAAAGCCAACACAGACAACAACAAACAACAACAAGTCAACACCCACACACACACCACACAAACACACACACACAAAAGCATACAGCTTTTGCTGTGGTAGATTTCAGTATCTTTTGCTGTTGCTGTTTATTTTTTTTGGGTATCCTTCAGATACGTGAGTGATTCAACATAATTATGTTTCAGCAGTTTGAGCTGCAGTTACAGACAGCTTCCCCTTCTCCCTATCCCCATACCCCCTTGATCTTCACTTCTCGCCTACCTTTTAACCGTATTATAACGGTTATATGCACGTATGCACGAAATAACAGTTAAAGTATTTCAACATTCATTCGAATATAAAAGAAAATTGCCAACTGATTGTTTGGTGGTTTGTCTTTTGCCTCTCCTCTTCCTCGCCGTCATACGCCTGCATCATTAAGCTGACAAGGGAGAGCAAGAGAAGGAGATAGAGACAGAGACAGAGACAGAGACAGAGACAGAGTAAAATAGCGAGTGTGCGACTGACTGACTGACAGCAAGAGACAACTGACAACGACAACGACAACAACACTAACAACAACGCTACAAGAGGCACAATTTGTAAACTCTGTTCGCTTTTAAGTACCCTGCAAATGCAATTTGTAAATAGGGTATATTGTATAAATAATGCTTAAAAATTGTTAAAGTGTTTAAATTTGCATTCAACAGCGTTTACTTATTGCAAAAGGTACTATACAAATATGTAGGTAAATGAATTAAGCTTTTAATACCTATTACTTCTTGAATAGGATATTATAAACATGTTCAGAAGTATGAAACAGATTAAAGTAGACATTATTGAAGCTGTTAAGCTTGACATCATCAATAGCAAATATGATTTTGCAACTTCTCCAAGATATCTATTATTCAGGATTGCTGTTAAATGGATATCTCTTAGTGACACACTATTATTTAGCATATTTGGTATTATATTTTCGTGTGTTTAATTTTTTGATAACGAAATGCATTAGAAATTCTTATAATTCGCTTAAAAGCTATTTACAGGGTATGTTAAATTATATCTATGGTGCAGTTTTTTCATTGATTTGTTTAGGTTTTAACTAAATGCAATAATTTTCTGCAATATCTTTAAATTTGTATTCACATTAACTCGATACTTTAAAGATAAAACAACTCTGAGAATTGTTTTAAAATCATTAAAAGGGTATGCTATATTCGATCAGTTTATAGCCTCTATATTCCAATTGGTTCCGTTTGCTTTGGTTCTTTGCCTGCCGCACGTAGGACGTAGTTATCGGCGCTTTTGGCGTTGGCGTCGCTGCAAATCAGTGATGCAACAGAAACAGGACCAACCAACCGAAAAAAGCGACAGAAAACGGACAGAAATTGGGACAAAAAGTTTTCTTTTTAAAAGCAGGCTAGATTTGCTGATGCTTGTCTTATATTCTGACTGATAAATTTTTAGAAAACGACAGATCTATCCAGAAAAAGACTGAATTGACAACACTGCTGCTAATGGAGCACTTTTTGCTCGTGGGCTCGTTAGAGCAACCTCGAACCCCTTTGCAAAAATGGGGGAAAAAAATAGGCAGCAATATACGGAAAATAGGAAAAGCAAAATCGTTTGATTGGTGCAATAAAACACCTGCCGAGGTCACAGCCAGTGGTTAATATAATCATCATCATATTCTGATCGAGTTGGCGTTGGATTCAAAGTTCAAAATTTGCTTTCGAGAGATGGAATAAATTTTGTTTCTTTAAACAAATTTCCCTTTGACAGACAATTGTTGCACATTTTTTTGTTTTCTTGCCGCGAGTACACACACACACACACAGTTATAACTCTACCACACACACAATCCCACACACAGAGAGACAACTAATCAAAAAATATATACAATTCCTTTCGAATTATCCGCGGAATTTACAATTTCAATAATCAAATTTCGTAGCCCAAAAGAAGTGCAATTATTTCATGTCAAGTTGTGAACAGCAGAAGCAAGAGGAAGAAAGAGAGTCCTTGTTGAGGAAGACCTTCGCTGAGGTAAGCACGCAAAATGTCCGTTACTCAAGCTCATTAAGGAGTTTTTGGTCTGGTTAGAAAATCTGCATAATTCAATTCTAAGGGGCTTCCCCTTACTATGCTAAACTTTTTGACGCGTGCTTAAATGGCACTAAAAAAACAACAACCACAATCACAAGTTTCCAACGGCATTTTCTGGCTAATTTGCATGTTTTTTATTGGACAAGTGACATGAAAAGCCCCAAAGTACTGTGTGTGTGATATGTGCCAGAAGGTCCTTAAAGCTGTCCTGGCTGACATTGTTGACAGCACAAATTGCAAGTGACATAGAGACAGAAATAGGAATAATATGTATATAGAGATGTTGGCTTTTATATCATACTTCTAGTACCATTTATTGCTAAAAGCACTTGGGAACTATAAGCATAACATGTGGAAATTATATAGAGCCATTCAACTTATTCCACTTAATAACTTTTATGCATCAAGGTGCGAACCAGGACCTTGGGCTCAGAGGCCATAGAAACCCCAGGCTTGCGGCCATTTTAAACTGTTTAATCAAAAACAGGTACTATCGATAACCTCCAATATAATATCGATGGCATTTTTAGCTTTAATTTAATCCTTAAAGTGGCAAAATCATAGGAAAAGCTTGCCTCATAAATTTTCCCCCCACACATTGACATTCATACGTCATTCGTCAAACGTTTTTGGCGCCACATTTCCGAGCTCCCTCCCGCCGTATTACATACTTGGTAAACCCTCCCCTCTTTCCACCCCTGCTCTACTTTTTGCTGGCAAACATGATTTTATGGAGCCAAAGTCGACACACGTGACTGCCTTTTCGGTTACAGCCATGGCAATAAAAATCTTTTCATTAATTAAAAAGTCAAAGCCATGGCAAAGACTGGCTAACAAGAGTAGAAAAAGAACCTGGCTAACATAAAGAGCAAAATATGATACAAGGAATACGGAAAAATGCAGGAATCGCAACGGTTACCTTTTGTAAAACAAAAGTGTAAAATAAAAATAATTAGTTAACTTTTATTAAAACCTTAAAAAATGGAAAAAATTCAGTAATGATAAATTTTTTGTTTCCATTTTCAAATAAAAATTGAAACTTATACCAAAACAAAAAAAACAATGCATATTTAAAATTTTTTATATGAAATTACAATATAAAGTAAGTGTAAATATTGGGTGAATCAAAATCAGAACTTTAAATAAGGGATTATGATTTGTTCTTTGAATTTATTTTTATTCAAATTTTTATGTTTGTTTCTTAAATTATAACCATCCTTTTGTAGTATTTTCCACTAAATATTTATAATATTTATAATAAATGAATTAAAAGTTATTTCAATTTAAGGGTACTGTATTCTAACACATATGTATACTGTATATGATTTATATGATAAACATATTTAATATTTTTCTAGTCATCTTGAATCTAGGTATTTTTTTAGGCTTGGTTTTATTTTAAACAAAAACTTATTTGCGATCCCTGGTTGTTGTTCTATCGTGACCATTTATTTACTACTCATTAGGGAGCATTAAATTTATTTTTATAAAGACACTAAAGAAGTGTAATAGAATAATTAAACAAAATAAAGTTGTCCGCATAATAATCGCTTGAGTTGGGCCAAAGTTATGGCAGTGGGAAGACTGTCAGGAAATGGCCCATATGAAAAGCTTTTTGTCAACATCAAACAACAACAAAATGGCCTGCGCTGACGTTAGCGTTGAAGCTGACGCCGGCGCCAGCGCTAGCGCTACATAAATTATGGAAAAAACAAAGCTGACCAACGTCTCATAACTCAAAAAGCCAACAAAAACAGACACTCAAAAGCGCCCACCTACACGGGGAACAAGGCACGCAACGCATCCCCGCCCCCCTTTGCCCTGGATGTTTGCCACTCTCCTCTCTCTTTGACTCTCTTAGTCTGTCACTAAGAAACTTTTGAGTGACGTGCAAAGTTTTTGAGTTAGTTTTTTTTCGCAAAAAGTTTTTGCGAGTGCTTTTTTTACTCTCTTTAGTTTGCTATGCTGCTGCTGCTGCTCTAATTAATTAGCTAATTTTGTTTGTTTATCTCAGTGAGCACGTGTCGCGTTCTAGACACGGCAATGACTTCATTTAAGGCTTAAATTTGATTTTTTATTTACTTTGTCGCGACATTTTTTAAGTGACATTTTCTGTTCAGACTTGATTTATTTACCTGCACAAATTTTGGTTCTAATTTGTTTAACTAACTTCATCTTTTCTCCTTTTTTGCAGGTGAGTCATAAGGCAAACAATCTTAAACCTTCTGACGTACATCTCGGGTTGGGAATGCAATCAAAAAGTTTATTGAAAACACACTCAAACATAAATGTAGAAGAAAAAGCGTAAGTCGTATAAAGTTTATATCTGGAAAATGCAATTGCCAGCATGATATTATGGGGAATAAAAAATCGAATTACACTTTTTTAAATGCCCACAATATGAAATCGAAGAGCCTCAATTTGGTGCAGCTTTAAAAAAGTCAAGCTCTCAGAAAGGCGTAACCTTTTTTTTATGTTAGCATTTGCCTACTTCTCTTTCACCTGTGTTCTCTCTCCTTGTTGATTAATGTAATCCAAGTCGGCTTGCATTTCTTTTGCCATTCCTCTTTTTTGTAAGCTGCAATCTCTTTGAGAAGTTCTTGGTATCCATTAAACACCTTACTTACACTCACACTGTGTTCTCTTCAATTCAATCCACATGCAATCACCTCAGCATGCAAAACTTTGCATGCTGTTGCGGTCGCTGCGCTGCCGACGTCGCTGTCGCTGCTTTTTTTTTGTTTTTGCTTGTTTCGCCTGCGCAAAAAATCTATGAAAATGCAGTTTTTATATCCTACACAATAAATATTTGTGTACTCTCTGGAAGGTGTTAGTGTGAGTGTGTATGTGTGTGTGCATTGCTGCCACGCGCCTTATTTATATTTATCTACTTTTATGGCTTTATTTGCAGAATCGACTTGTCCGAGCCAAATGGTAGCAGAAATAGTAGTAGCAGTAATAGTAGTAGAAGCATTTGTAGTTAATGTTGTAGCTTTTCTAATGGCATTGAACTTGCTGGCTGATCTATGGACTGGTTGGCAGAACAACTACCATTTGGAGCAAACGTGAATGCAAACGGTTCATTAAGCAATTTTCTATGGCATTTCACATTTCCGCGCGCTTTTCATCATCAGCCATCTATTGGATGCAGTGGTCATTAAATTGCGCCTAACGGCACCAACTGCCTTATTAGCAATAGCACCTAGTCCGTCATGTCTATTTAATCTGAACCTATCATTTTTAATGTATAACTCAATTAAACAGACGGAGAATAAGAGAGAGCTATTGAAATTCTGAATTCGGTTTTTGTTTACATAGAAAGAAATAGAAAACTAACACAAGACTGGAAAATTGAATACTAAGTGTTAAATTCTACTTATCAGTGCAGCACAATTAGCCTTTTTTTTATAAATACAAGAATTATTTGTTCCATTTTTTGTATTCTTTTTTAATTTTATATCCTTTTCGCTGGATGGTCTGTCCTGTTTGTGTGGCTAGAAGTTGGTACCACAGCTACTAATCGACAGTATAACTCCAATAGTCTCTCTAGGTATCTCTGCTTAGTTCTCTCTTGTCTGCGCTCTCTCATGACATTGACAAGTTCGTGTTGCAGCTTTTTTGGCAATCGCTGATCCTTTCCCTTTTACACAATAGCTTCTACTCCCACTCCCTGCCTAATATCACTCTCTTTGCCATTGTCGATTGCATTTACAACAACAGCCGCCCACACAGAGTGAGTACAGCGCCCGCGTCACTGGTTCGGAAAGCAGCACGAACACTCACTCAAACTGCTATCGTTACTCTCTTTGCAGCAGCTTCGGCTTCGGCATTGGCGCAACTTCAGCTCAGTCTTTTGTCTGCGCTGTTCGACGTCGGTTCATGTTGGGCAATCAAAGAGTTCTGGCTGCTGCATCGCGTCTCTGTTTGGCAGTATTAAGCTTTGCTTTTGTTTTCGGCTTGCATTACGCTTCCGTTATTGTTACTGTGCGTATAGTGTGTGTGTGTTACAGTATATGTATACTACCTATGTATGTGTGTGTTTTAAACAAGTTTACCAATGCGTTTCAAATCGCCGGTTCACATATTATTTCGTTTATTGTCACGCTCGATTTAATCAACAATGCGACTGACTGTGAGTGAATGTTGTGATTGCCAAAAGTTTATAAATCATTGCAAAACAATTGAAACCGCATTTGTATGTAAGTATTGAATTTAAACAAATGAATCACACTCAACAGAAAATGACAAACAAATTGTTCAACTGATAATTTACTTTGTAAATGAGTCGGGACTTTGTCTCTGTATCTATCGGGTGTTAATTTCTGTGTGAAAAGCTAATAAAAGCAAATGACGCTGCAGTCGCTAAGAGGAGTCTTAGTTTTCAACATGTCATGTCAACCGCTTTAAAGCTTTTCACTACAACGGTAAATACTCGCGCGCTCTACTTTAAATGCGTGTGTGAGTGTGTGTGTGTGTGTGTGCACTCTGTATAGTTGTAGTTTGTCTCATTTTCGGCTGGCGGACAAGTGCTGCCCAGCAGCCACAACACCCCGCCTCTCTCACTCACTCTCTCGATAAACACAGACTTGTTGTTATTTTTAGCTAATTGCGTCGGCGTCGTCGCCGTTGTAGCTGTGACTGTCTAGCGTCGCAGTCGGCTTATCAAAAGTGTTTATTTTTAGCAAATGCTTTAAATAAGTTCTTGTCATTTTTTTTACATTTATTGCGCGAATTTGCCTTAATTTAATTCAATGGCTTGTCGTGACAGCGACGCGCTGTCTGCTCGAGTTGTTGTTGCTGTTATTTGAACTTGCCAAGTATCAGTAAAGCTTTTATCTCTCGTCAGATTGTGAGAGAAAGAGATGAAGTCAAGAACAGTTAGAGGTAGAGTGAGAGAATCACCTGCTACTGATTTGCTTTTGCTGTTATCAGTGTTGTCGCAATTTTAAGGGCTAAATTAGCTAATTTGATTTTAGAAGCAGCTAGAAATAGTTAAGCAGTTAATAAACCTGCTAAATATAATGATAACATTTTTATGTGAACTAAACTTACCATAAGAAACTGCTGATATTCATACACAACCATATTCTATTATTAAAATTGTTTTTTCGGCAAGAACATATAGAATATATTCGTAACCTAAGAGAACAGACCAATAATTTTGTTTCTTTTGTTAATGAAAATAGCTAAAAGTAGGTCTGAAATAGCTAAATTGGCAACCCTGATTGCTCTTACTGTTGTTGTGTCTCTTCTTTGTGCTTGTTATTGTTGTTGTTGGACCAGTCAGCCGTGCGTTTTGTTTGCACTCCCTTTGCTTTTGTTCTGTTGCTTTTATTATTGTTTTTGTTATTGTTGTTGTTGCTATGGCAATGCCAACTTTCAACTGTAAGCTGCATTTTGTATTCGCGTGTAATTTGTTTGTGGAAAATTACAAATTTCATGCCTTTTAATTGGCAATTCAAGTATTTAGTAATATTGAAATACCAATGGTCTGCTAATTGATGTTTATTTATCAGTTTAGAACATTATGTTAATAATTCATAATGTTGTTTACATAAAATCAGCTAAATGATGAGAATTTTCGCAAGTGAGTTTTTTATTTGTTCAGTTTTATGCTCAAATATGTATTTTAAATAGTAATTTGCGACCATTTGTTCGTAACTAGTCAATCCTTACAAATAGAATTCGCATTTCCCACTTCATTTGAGCCATAAATGTTTTATGCAGATTTGCACTTGTATTTTCCAAAAATACTATTATTCATTAGAATTCCATGGAACATAATTATTATTGTTGTTTGTCATTTCTCTCAATATTAATTGCAATTGTTGTTGGTTTTCGATTTTAGAGCCAAATTTGGGGCTCTGCGTTGTCTGATGTAGCCCAATACAAATATGTATATTAAATTGCACAATTTAATTTAGCCATACAAAAATATGTTACCTTTCTCAAATGGAAACGCCGCACTGCTCTACTTAATTATGCCAACCGCAGCGAAGTCCATTATTAACTGTAATACATTTTAATTAACTTTTAATGTATGTAATTATAATTTGTCGATTTAAAGTTTCTTTTCAATTGTACATATGTATAGTTGACGATTGGAAAATGTGTATCTTTATTTTACCCTTCAGTTAGAGTTACTGGGCATATATAACATCATTATTTAAAGGGCTTTGTTAAGCGATACGTGACCTTTGAACTTGATTCACGGTCTGCTTTCACTACTCTGCATCCCAGGGCCAATAGAGTCGGTTGAGTTGCAAAGGTCATTTGACTTCCAAAGTCAATTTCCGAGGCGACATCCCAAACATGAAACGTTCTTGTCTCTCACTCTCTCTCTCTCTCTCTCTAGCTGTCTCTCTCTCTGAGGGAGCAGAAACCTTCAAATAAAGCGACACCCACCAAGTTACCAAGTTTATCTTGGTAATGCCCCATTGCCAAGGCAACTGTCCTTGAATGAAACCAAACTCAGTTTCCCCCTTCTTTAGAAATAGAGAGAGGGAAAGCAAACAAAATTTATGCTTTTCTTTGCTTACGCTTAATAAATCTCTTTTTGCTTTATTTTTTATTGTTCTTTCGCTTCGCCTTTGGCTGTAATTTCTCGTGTCTCGTTCTTACAGTTTTCATTTTCATTTAATTTGTTTCAATTTTTATCTCTCGTTGCACGTTGACAATTTGGTTGAATGGTTTTTCCATGAGAATGATGATTCACAACTGTCATAAATCGACATCCAACTGATTTATGCACAACTGGGCGTATGAGTGATGGCCTTACGTTTGCTTCCTTTTGTGAATTATTGGATTATAAGATTGGCAGTAATCTTTACTGCCCAACCTATTGACCGTTGAACTTTAGACTGAATTTAACAATAAGCTGCCTTTTGTACTATTATTAATCCATTGAAGCGTACTTATCTATAATTTAAGTCTGCATTTCATGCCACTTATTGTTAGTTGGCTTAAGTATTAATTAAATCGATAAATACGAAAATAGCATTTACGAAACCTTGCGACATTTCGACGTCTATCATCGTCGGTCGTCAGTACCCTCTTTATTTCCTCCTTACCCTTCGATTTCCTGCATAGCAAAAATGTCGCGTCAGTCAGTCAGTCAGTAGTGTGTTGGGTTTACTTCCTTCCTTCCGTTGCTTCCTTCCGTTGTCGCTGACTACATATAAATATGTATGTATGTATGTATATTGGTATGTGTTTGTGTCTTGTCAATTGAATGACAAAGGCTGCAGCTGTTGCTAGAAGGGGGGGGCTATAAAAGGGTGGGGTATTGACGTAGCCTGAACCCACGCGGATTGTCACAAAATGTCAGCTATGCGTCAATAGCTGCTCGTCTTTGTTGTTGTCCTTGCTGTTCTTCCTGTTGTTAACTGTCAATAACAACAACAACAACGACGGCAACAACAACAGATACAGTGACAGTAAAAAAGCTCAAGCATCATGTCTATTAAATCAACAAACAAACAACAAACCAACCAACGTGTCGCTTGAACGCCTAAAACTGTGTCATAAGTACTTTGAGCCCATTGAGAATTGATGGAGCAGGCGAAACCATCGTCAGGTGGTGCGGGCTCCATTCGCACCACTCGCCAACATCTGCCAAGACACGAAAAACAATCGAAAAATCAGAAAAAAATTCCAAAGAGGCTACAGCGTAGCCTGCTCGAGTGTAGGAGACCCTGTACTTGTGAAAATTATATATTACTTATGAGAGAGTTTAAAATTTGTGTAAAATTTAGAAGACCCTATATAGTTCTTACCAAGTTGGGTGTTTTAGGTTCCTTTATCTGGGTCCTTATGTTTATAAAGAGAGTTATGGTTATATCCACGCCTCCTTCTGCCTGATACGCACATTTTGTTGCTGTCTTACCTTATTGACCCCTTTTACTTTTTTTAGGTACAGAGTCTAAAAAACAAATTCACATTGACAGCTGTCGAGCTAAGCCTCTCAAGCTGCGCATTGTTGTTGACCCGATGAGGCAGTGAATCGGAGGGGGTAGTGAACTAGAGAGGGGGCTAAGGAGATTTATCCCCATTGATGCGGGTGCACTCATCCATGTCGCATGTTGCTATTGCAGCTTTGTCATTTCCACAATGTAACATTGTATTGAGATACTTTTCTGCTTGGTTTGGTTTCTGTGGCCTCATCTCCATTGTGAAGCCGACAGACAATTTTGACAGCTCTGTAAATGGAGTCATGTATTATTGAATTGCATTTGGAGATAGGTAGCAAAACGAGGGAAAAAACAGTGGTAAGGAGTGATTGGTTGAACAGGCCAAGGATTGATAATGAGCTGTTGATGACAAGCGCCTGAATGGGTTGCTCACAATGGATATTGAATTACAAATTGATGAAAATTATTATGTGAACCGAACAAAGACAACAGTAACTAACAGGAGAGTGACTCTCGAGAGGAGAGGGAATCGAGTGTAAGCAGAGTAAAGTTACAGTCAATTAGGTCAAAGTTGAATAGTGTAATAACATACACTCTACATTCTACACTTTCATTATTACATGTTCTCTAACTTTTAGTTTTCATTTCCATTATTTAGTAGCAGTAACTTTGGCATGTTTTAAGTGCAACCTTTCACATTAAAGTTACACTTGCAACTTTTTAAATATTTTCCGGCTCCGCCCTTTAGAAATCTCTCGACTCTGTCGCAAAAGTTGATGTGAAATTTTTGCAGTTTTACAATTTTTACAGCCCTTAACTGTAAGGGCCAAAGCTCTCTCAATAATTGAATTCCGTGCTTGCATTTTCACATATTTTGTGCTACCACAACAGCTGCACTTTAGTTGATACCCTCTAGCTATCCCCAACACCCCCTATTCCCTTTAGCCCCCCTTACAAATATTTCTCGCATCTAAGTGCATTGCTTACATAACTTTCATATTGACTGTGCCCTTTGGCACTTGGCAAACTTTCAACTCATCAAACGGCCCACGCGGCCCAAAACTGTCGCCAGCTACAACTACTAAAAATAACAACAACAACAACAACAGTATCTCCAACAACATGACCATCAGCGATAGCAATAATAACAACTACAACAATTGCATTGGCAATTCTTAAAGCGATTTCCGTTTTACATTTAGCACAAATCGAAAAAATCACCACAAAGCCATTTGCCTAGTTTTTTTCTGCCTCCCTCTGTCTCTCTCTCTCTCTCTGTTTTTGTGGCGCCCGCATTTTCCATATACACACACACGCACACACTTTTCCACACCTGCACTGCAATTTAACGAATGGCCGAGTATCCAAGTTTTTCCAACATAAGTAACATAAATCCAACTGGCAAATCGTTGGCCATCAACGTAATTGCAATAAAAAACACAAGTTGAAAAAAGGTGTGTTAATGAGTGCTTAACTTAGAAATACTCTGTAGTAGTAGCTCTAAGTATGCATACTAATTTTATGTATTTCTTCAGTATTGTCAAACAGATCTTCATGAAATTTTTCGAAGTTAAAAGTTGAGGTTTAAATATCGTTATTAATTAAAGAGCTGAAAAATCATGTAGCTTCAAAAGAATCTGCATAACAAATTTGGTTACTCTTTATTTTGTAGAGTCTTACAGCAAAAGCTAACAACAAACGAATCTGTAGATCTTCCAAGACTATATAGATTGAAGAAGATCATAAATATATGCATGTAAAATATACTTCAAAGCGAGTGTGTCCACTTTAAGGCCTATAAAGTTGGTACGCACATTTGAACATTTACTCTTTTGGGTCAAGTCGTTTTGTACAGGGTATACCATATTTATTGTAACAGTAATGCTAATGCAATTTTTTCTCTCTCTCTCTCACTCTGCCTTAGACTATCTTTGGATCATGAGCTGATTTTGTTTTGTGTGCCACTTACATTATTATTATTGGCATTGCCTGGCAGCCAGGCTAATTATGCAAATATTGCCAGGCAGATTATTATGTCACGCCTTGTTAATTAATTTATAAATCTGCCTTGTCGCCCGTATTCCCATCGTCATTATTATTTTCATCATTATGTTTTTGTCTCTTTCATGCTGCATTATGCATTTCATTCACATTTGCATCACAATTAATTCAAAAACGCCATGAAGTTGAAGTTGCAACGAATTATTTACATATTTTGTTTGTTTGTTTTTTTCTCTCTCAACTTATGATCTCGGCATCTTTTGCATCTTTCGTCATAAATGACAAGAGATTTCATTTTGATTTGCTATTGGAGTTTTTTAGTGTTTCTGTGTTTTCTATGTTTTTTAACGCTTCGTAATTGATGCAATTTGCATATAAACTGTTTTTAATGGCCATCAATCAATGAATTATTCACAGATGTTCATTGAATACAAACACAAGTTTGTCTTGGTCAGGCAATTTGATCATTAATTAATACAGGTTCATGGGAAAATGTCTTAAAACTAAACTAAAGAAGGAGAAACAAAACATACTATCAAATAATTAGAATACACATTACCAAACAAAGTTTAAAATCTTTAATAGAAAGCTCATTTAAAGAACCATAATAATAATTTATATTATTACAGATAAACTAGTTTCAAAAAGGTTATCTAAATATTTTGACTAATTAGAACTACAGATCTCAAAATCTAGTTCAAATAAATACATTTAAGATAATTATAATTTGATTTATTGTTAGTTGAAATAGACTTTGATTTACAAGGAAATCAGTTCAAAGGTTCCATTTATTTTAGATAGAAGTGATTAATATCTATTCACTTATGTCTAAATGTAATTCAATTATTCATAGTTTTCACATACTTGTGATTATTTTAGCAAGCAAATTATTCAAATTGCATGATGAATCATTCATCAGCAGTTCAAGATTCGACATTTGCTATTCATTGACTTGTCAAAATACTTACTTAAAAGAGAGACAGAGAGAGAGAGAGAAATAAGAGATTTGCTGTTAAGCCGAGTTGATACCAGAGAAGACCAGACAATTCCCCAACTCCCTTGGATTGACCCCTCTCTCCATGATGGGATCCCCTGGCGGTAGACCACCTAACGATGTTGTCATACAATGGCAAGTCATCATAAAATGCAATTCTCTTGACGCTGTCACCTTCAAGGGCCACGTAATTTGCAACGTGCATTGACGTTGAAATTTAAATTGAATTCAAAAACAACAACAACAACAACAACAACAATGAAAAGCGCATAGAAAAGCAAAAACAATGTAAGAAAAAACGCATCACAAAATGGCAATATAAACAAAAACAATGTTAATATGTGTATATGTATGAGTATATGTACATACATATATGTACCTAACTGATTTGTGTATGTGTAAAAGTCAACTTGACCCTAATACGACGCCAAGTTTGCTTGGGCGGGAATGATGATAAAAAATGAGGCAACAAAAGGCTTGAAAAAGCTGGTTAGATAAGGCTCTTAAGTGTCTTTTTCTTCTCCCGTTTAGCAGTCGAGTGGCCAATTTGTTGGATAAACAAAACGCAAATAATGACTTCATTTAATGTTTGTATTTGTGCCCATTTATTCATAACTCTTGACTTTTATTCATAACTAAGTTAACGTTTTTCTACTTATTCCCAAGTTTTGCAAGTTTCAATATTGAGTTTCTCAATTTAACTTAGATTATTCCATTTGTCAGTCATCCTGAACTTGAGTTTTTGCAAAATAATGTCATTATTTGATATTTGTGCATATTTATTCACAACTCTTGACTTTTGTTCAGTACTTGACAATTTCTGACCTTTTGTTTACTCTTTACGATTTCTTATACATACAGTTTTCAAGTTGAGATCCTGAGACTAAGATCTTACAAATATGGTCAGATTGTGATTGTTATTGCTATTTATTTTACGCTTAAGTAATTTGTTATTCTACACTTTGGATTATGCAAATTATTTTCCGCCTACAATAAATAATCTCTCTTGCTGTGTTTTTCCTTCAAAATCAATTTAAAAGTTTCACAATTGGCTTCCGCTTGACTTTTGACGCCCACAAAAAAGTCGCAGAAAAATATATACTTATATATTGAATTGTTGATGTTGATTTAGATTTCGCATTAGTTTATGGCTCAATTATTTTTGAACAAATTCACAAGAACTGTCGCATTGTTAAGTGATTTTTTTGCGTCTGCATTTTTTGCGTCTGCATTTTTATTTTATTTTTTTTGTGGTTAAATGTCAGGCTGTTTTTTATGTACATACGTCAACGTAAATACGTCATTGTAAGATGAACGCCCGTTGACATTATCAGCTTATTCAGCATTCTTATCTATTCATTGGGTATTCACAGCAAGCAAAATCTGTTGTGCTTTTGCACGTGATGTTCAATTGCTATTGTGAAAAGTGCATTGATTCATATTCATTCAAAGATTTGTTTGACTTGAACTAATTTGATAGGAATTTCTAATTGAGTTGCCTCTCTTTGGGGTTCTTAACGATTAGCTTAAAGCTGCAGCTTAGCTAAATTTCCAATTATCTAGAGGGCACTCTAAGCAGCTTAGGGATTTAAATTAGCAACATATTTCTTAGAATGGTGCTTTCACAATTGTTCTCAGAAGGACTGCAGATTATTATAGCTTTCCTGCTGTTATTCGTAAATTTTATAGTTATACAAATTGCAAAAACACGTGTTTTTAACAGCTTTCAGCTTTAACAAGAAAAATATCATTAAAAATTAACAATTAAATAAATATAAATAACTAGAATTTACAAAAAATAACTATATTTTTCACTGGAAGTTTCGCCTCTCTCTCTCTCTGCAGTTCCCATGAAATACAGCTGGTGTTTCAGATAAGCAGAGTTATGCACAGACCTTGTCAATTTGTTTTAACAGCAGCTTTTGGCTCATAACTCTTTGCATACTTTTTATATTATATGATATTCCATATAAATTGCTGATTACAACTGCTGCAGTTGGTTGATTCAATTGAAGTGTCTTTTTCCCCTTTGAGAATTTGCAGCTTAAAACTTGTATAAGTTTTTTAGTTTGGCAGTGGATTGTATAGAGTGAATGACTAAGTGAGTGGCTGTTGCAAGAGTTGTATCCTTGCAACGTGACTGTTGCTCTTGATTCACTTTACTTTCAGCCATGCGCCACAAATTAAATATAATATAATATACTTGTAATTGTGATTAAATGACGCTGCGCAATTATGCTTCTAGCCATGTTGATCAAGTTATTTCTTTACCCAACTCGAAGTTGAAGTGAGACACAAGTTGGATTCAACTGAGACGCCTTCTCTTGCAGCTTACCTCGTCTGTCTCTCTCTTTATCTCTTTCTCGTTATGTCTCTCGTCTCCGTCTGTTGCTAATTTACTTTTGCAGTTGCCTGTCATGGCATGCGTCAACTACACAACGTCTGTCTCGTCGTTTTCATTGCCATTTTGTGTCAGTTTAAGTGCAACACGCTGTCTTGCCACTGCTTCTCCCCCTCCCTTCCCCCCACTCCCTGCTCTGTTGCACCTTAAGCTCATTGCTTATTCTTGTTCTGCTTTAATTGTCAGCGCTAATTGCGATGCATAGTGTAAACAATATAACAACAAGACTGACAACAATCAGCTGACAACATATTTTCTTTTAGCCAAGTTTGGCATATCAACTGGTTTTGGCTTTATTCTCATTTTCCATTCATGTTTTCTCCTACGCATATCCTTTCTTAACGCTTCCTTGACCTTTCACCATTTGGCTGCTTGTTTTTGTTAGCGGTTTTTCCGCTTCAATTACAAAACTGGTCTAGAATTTCACTTGTTATAGTTTTGGCCCAGCTGTTGGCTAACAATAATAATAACAACAGCAACGATAACCACAGCTAACAATGCGCTTCAATTTATGAAGCTTTTTCAAATGCGCTTGAACTCTCATTGTGGTTGCAGCCTTGCAACAAAGTTTCGTATCCTGCCACAAGTTGCAGCAGGCGTTTTCCTTCTTCCTTCTCATCCTCGCCTCTACATCATTGTAAGTGCCACGCCTTTTAAACTGGTTAAATGGGCGTAACTAATATTGACATGGTTTCAAGCATGTCATCCAGTTGTTCTTGTTGTTGTTGTTGTTCTTGTTGTTGGTGTAATGAAAGTAGGTTGCATTGTGGTTGCATATAAGAGTGTTGCAGGTGTACACTCTACATGTTGCAGCTGTGTGTTTATGTGTTTGTGTGTGTATTTAATCCACTTTCATTGATCGTATTATGAGCTTGGCCATACACAACATTTTGGCCAATGCCTGACGAAACTAACTGCCAAACAAGCGAAGGACAAGCTCATAAAAGCCAAAACACTTTTATGGCTTGTACTTGTATTGCATTTTCTCATAGTAGATGTTGTTGTTGTTGTTATTGTCGCTGCTACTGTTATTGTTGTTCTGTGAGCACTTTTGCAATTTGTTTTTTTCTTATTTATTCATGTCATTTGCAAAGTGCACAAATAAGGTTGTATTTTCTTCGTATGCTTGCTTTCTTTTGCGTTCTTTTATTTTTGGCCATATTCTCATGGCCATAAAGTGCGCATTAATAATGCAATACCTGACGTATGAGCAATATGAGCTGGACATGGCAATAAATACGCATCAATCATACGCCGCATATCCTGAATATTAATGCAAATAATTATGACATAAATCATTGTTCCGACTAAAGCTGAAGCCATGAAAACTGAGACTGTCCAGCTGACTGGGCGACACAGCTGCACATTAATTAATAATTATAATTAATTCATAAAAATGCCCAATGATATGCCCGTGCAAATAATAAACAAGATATTAATGTATACCACGAACACCCCCAACTCTACACACACACACACACACTCCACCTTTGCTTGCATTCTTCTTGTGTTTACATCATTATTGTTATTATTTTCACAACAAACTGACGCAAAAACTGAGAGCAAAAGATAAGAAGACAGCAAAAAAATAAGTTGAGTGTCTGAATTACAAAAGCACAACTGCAAGATGCGCTATAAAATATTACAAAAAATTAATGAGTATATATTAAAATGATTGCTAACTATTTAAGTAAAAATTATTTGAGGTTCCATTTTCATTGTTTATTAATTAACCCTTTCATTATCATAAGTACAGGGTATACAAAGCGAAACAACTTGCCACATTTGGCCATGACTGTGAGTTCAATAATTAAATTGTTGCGGGTGTGTAAAAACAACAACGACACGTACGGAAATGAGAATTGGAGAACTTATTAATATAAAGAATATTAATAATTAGTACCGACATTTTGCGTGGGCAGTTCCGTAATGCCAATTTCCGGGGAGTGCGGTACTAAATACACTCAGTTACAGATAAATACGTACAGTGTATACAGATTGAGGTACAAATGCGGGCCCCACTATGTGATGTGATATCATAAATCAGCGTTGCTTTGATGCAGTTTAAACTGACGCTAGGTGGCGCTTAGTGGTTTCAATTACACTATTTTCGCTTATAAAGTTGCAACATCCATCCATCCATCCATTTAGCTAGTCAAACAGCCATCCATCCATCATCCAAATTGACGCCCACAACGGAAATAGTCGGAGAAGTAATGAAATGAAACTCAATTAGCATGAACTCCCTCCATCACCACCCCCTCCCTATAAGGCTGTGACCTTCATATAACGCGGGGGCATTACAAGTTTTGGATCCAGACACGTGCCACAAGCAAAATTGATAACATCACTTTAAAAATCATTCTGCAGCTCATAAAACCCACTCAAACAGAGAGAGAGAGAGACGGTTAAACAGAGAGGTAGAGATAGAGACAGAAGAAGAGAGAGATAGATAGATATCTACATTGCAGTTAGCAAAAGTTCACGTTTGACATTTGACATATGAACCAGAGTTAAACTCTCATGCTGTCGAGACAGTCAGACCTGTCAGATGGCAGGTCAGCTGTGGCAGGCTTTATAAATATTTAAAATGCACAGGCATGTGCACACCCACACACACACTTACACACACACTCAGCTTGATCGAGGGTATAAGCAAGAGTTTATTTAAAACAGGGTCCGATTATAATTTTCAAACAAATTTAAATCATGAAAAAAAGTTTATATTTTTTCAATAATTCAAAAGTAGGCAAGTATAAACATAATTATTAAATCAATATACTTTTTAAAAATTTAATATTTTAAATAAGTTATTATTAAATACTTTAATACATTTTAAATAATTAAAGTTACTAGTATTACAACCCATCCAAAATTAGTATACTTAAGAACTTCCTTTTCATCTATAGTAATTAAAACTATTTTAATTTGAATATCTTAAACTTTTATAAAATAAAGCGTGCCACATTTTGTGGCATCCTTCGCTCTGGCTGCTTCACTTCAAGCGTCAAGTTGATGTGTAATGCATCCTTTAAGCCAACTCAATTACAGCACGCACTCATTAGACGTGTGTGCGTAGCTGAGATTCCATTTAGCACCGCCATTTGGCTGCCCCTCCCCTCTGCCCCTGCCCCATTGCCTGCAGCATTTACCGTTGAACAACCTCATAAACCAGATAATGCCTCCCAGTCCAAGCAGACAACAGACTGCGTAGCTCTCTTAGTTGTGGCATTTAATGAGTTTTGTTTCTCGATATTGTTGTAGTTGTTGTGGTTTGTTTTTTTTTTTTTGCACGGCATGTGGATCACATGATGTGGAGCTAATGCCTCTGATGATGACCAAGTTGATGTGATGCTGTGGCCATGGCTGGTGACATGTTCTATCAGACTGCAAATGCTCCATCTGCTATTTCACACACAATTGGTACAGTGGGCTTTATTGATACTTCCATTGATACAAAAATATATTTAATTTAAATTAGTTTAATGTTATCTAGTTCCTTTTTTAGCTTAAGGGAGAATTTAAAGGATGTCTAACTATAATTTATTGTTAGCCCAAAAAAATTAGCTAAATTATTAATTTAGTTTTTGTTTACAGAGAAGAATTGTTTCATTTTAAAGTTCAACAAATCTGATAAAACGGTCCCAACCACTATCAGACTTTAAACTTGCATAACTTCGTCAAAGCCAGACCGATTTTTATGTGGAATGTCATCTTGATCATGGTGAGATCTATCAATTGATACTGTTTTAATATTTTCGAGCTCTAAGGGAACTTTATTTTTTAATATTTTAGGACCGTACTTTTTCCTTTTAAAACAAAAATCAGTTTAATTTATATCAACATAGTCTAAACACTTATAGGTTCCACTGTACAGTAGCTTATCCACTGACCTATCGATCTGCGGTTGAAGCACAGACAACGCACGCATCCCAACAGCTGAGCATCTAATGTTTGCCCCCCTGCAGTGCCAACTTCTCTGTCTATCCACATCTCTGCCTCCCTCTTTCTATCTCTCCAACTTTCTGTCTCGTTCTGCCGCGCTTTGAGAGGGGTTTTCTTATGTCTCTTGTAGCTGTTACCGTTGCACGTTTTTCGTTTTGTTTTGATTTTGCTGCTTCTAGTCAAACACAGATACTCACAGAGACAGTTCAGGCTATCGCACTAGCTCACATAGATACTCACACATACAGATAGATAAAGATGGAGAGTAAGAAATGGAGAGAGAGAGAGAGAGAGAGAGAAAGAGCTGCCGCTTGTTCGGTTTTTGTTTTAATTCTTTTGCTTCGTAGAGTCCAAAGATAAAGAATGAAAATCGTACAATACAACAACGAGAACGACAACGACAACGACAACCACAACGAACAACGAACAACGACAACGGAACAGAAATGAACACAGAACTCAACTGAGCTGCCGAGTTCTAGATACTTTCGTCTAGCGTTCAGTCGCAAAAACGTTTAGCTCCGAGACGGACGACGACAACACGAACTGTTGTTGCTTGCTTTGGGGGAAAATTACAACAGCAGCAGCAGCAACAACAACAACAACGAAAACAACAGCAACAACAACAAATACGTGTAGAACAACAACGACAACGGAGGCGCACGTTGTAAAGTTGACGCGAGTGAAAAGCGCTTTTCTATTTTTCGCCTCAAGTGCAGTCCCAGCCTCCTCCCAAGTCAGTTCGTTGCAAAATCCTACAAAGAAGCAGAGATCCGAAAGATACATCTGAAGTAGAAAAAAAAACTAAAAGATATATATAAAAGATACACATATTCATGTTTATATATAAAAACACTTGACGCGTGTGTGTCTTACTTTCTAAATGAAAAAAGAAAATTAAAAGATATACGCAAGAGTTTGTGGCCAATTTTAGTCAGTGTTTTGTAGTGCAGTGTATATGTTTCTTGGTGTACAATTGGATACAACAGCATGTTGGCCATCAAGGAGTGCCTTATACGTGAGGGTGTCCTCAATCTGGATAGTCCCCATCAGCGACATTTTCAACTGCAGTCGAGCAAAAGTAGCGGCAACATGGATATGCCACGCTATCGCAGTTAGTATCTATCTACGACTATATCTTTCCGATATCTATATATATCTAGAAAATACAGTTTTTTTGATAGTGTTGTTGCTCTGATAAGATTTTCACATTTGCAACTTGCCCTGTAATTGCCATTTAGTGCGCACTGTATGAACAGGTGTACAGCTGCACAGGTGTAAAAATTAACTTTCAAGAGAATCGATTTCATTAGCCCCAATAAAATATATATTGTGTTACTTACTGTAATCTGATAGTACAGTATAAATATATACTTAAAAGACACATTGATTTCTCTTTGAATCTGTGTTTCACATTCTTTGTTATAATATGATCGATTGAATGTTAATCGTACACAAAGGGAGGGATACGACTTGAATGTTTATACCTATTGTTTACAGTAATTAGTACATTAATGTTTTTAATAGTGTATTTACTTAGTTTTTAAATTGTTCAATTAAACACACATGTGTTTGAAATTAATACTCTGTTTTTTTTTTATCAATTATGAGTCATATTTAGTATGACAATAGGTTAAGTGCATATAACAGGGTATTTTCAAGAATTGTTAACTTAAACTTGTGTTGAAATCTGACCGATTTCGATCGATTGTCATCGATTATGACAAATACTGAGTTCATTAATGGGTCATTTTGAAAGGATTTACAATTTAATTTGGGAATGTGCTGCTCAAAATTTCTAAAATAATTATACCAATTACTTTAACATAGATTATTACGTTTAGCGTTTCAATTGCCTAGCTATATTTTACAGAGTATTTACAAGTCTTTAGCAAGTAAATTCCCATACACTGCTTTCAACTAACTTTACAGGGTATTTCCTAGTCACTGTTATGCTATACTTTTGAACTCGACCAAATCACGTTTTATTTTTAGACTCTGGCGTCGTCCACTATTCAGCCAACTATTTCAGCAATTTACTATAACAAAATTCTTTGCCTTGTTATTGTTTAATAACTGTTAATAATTTGTATTGCTTTTGTTTAACAGCAAATTGTTGTTGCCTTTGTTTTCCCCCACCCCCTCTCCACTTTACCCAATTCAATGTATTGTATTTCGTTTGTTTTTTAGCCGGTGATAAAAAAAGGGGCAAAAGTTAACCCGAAGCCGGCTCTTGGGTTAACCAAACCAAAGATTGTGTCATTTGTCTGTTGTTATTGTTATTTTTGTTGTTGCTGTGGGTTTTGCCTTTATTCGATTTTGATTGTTTTTAGATATTTCATGTCGGTTTTTTTCTTTTTCTTTCTCCAAGTGTATAAGCCATGATGTATGACCGTTTTATTTTGTTGTTAAGGGCTTAAGTGCTAAAGACCCTAAAACGACCAAACAATCAACCCAATACAAGTTTCCATTTGGCTTATAAAGTTGTTCCAATCAGAGATCATTTGTTAAATGCTAAATTCACGACTTGAATTCGACTCTTTTCATTTACATCTGTAAAAGTTAAGACTATAAATTCTTTAAGCATGTAAAATAGATTCCAATATTCTAAGCGAACAGAGACTTTAAACTTGCATTGAACTTTGTATATCATCGAAAGACAAATTAACGATGATTAGCTCATTTATCATTCGTAAGTTAATGAATAGTATATAGTATAGTCATTAATATGCCTAAGAGTCAGCAGAAATCTACATGTACTTTTGGTTGCAACTGTTAAATAATTATTTATTAACTTGTAATTGACTTGAATGTGCTAATTAATATCAAATAACATAAAGAACTTTTAAATTATAACTTAATGTTCAGATTTTCTAGAACTGAGTTATATTTGAGTTTATTAATTTACTGAGAACTTAGTTGAATATTTAATAATGAGTTCTTTCTTAAACTGCTATATCTTTATCTTTAATGATTTTAAGTAAATGCCATTTTTAAGTACCAAATTCTCACCCACAGATAATCAATTGCTTGAGTTTTACTTTTTCTCTTTTCAATTCTTTCAACTTTTATTATCTTTTAGTCTTTTTTTTTAATGATTGTAACTTGAATGGAAATTTAAGCACCAAAAAGAAACCCACACATAGATCAACAACAACTTGACAGCTCTTAAATGATTTTTATTGCCACTGCTGCAACCACAATTTCACAATTTTGTGTTGCACTCAGGAAACCAACAATAACAATAACAAGAATAAGACTAACAATAAGAGGAGAAGAGTGCCAGAAAGCTATCCCAGTTCTCAAGAGGTTCGCCATTCTATAGACCATGTCGATCGGGGAAGTTGAGATCGATCATTATCATGATGATGGCCTACTCAGTGTGGTTGTTGCTGTACTTGTTGTTGTTGTTGTTGTTGCTTGTGCTGTTGCTGTTGATAATTAAATTTGTTCATTGCATTGGCAGGCGGCATAAAAAACTCGAAATGTTATTTTTAGAGACAGACTGCGAAGAGAAGGGAGGGGCAAAGAACGTTGGAGGCACAGTTTGTCTGCCACTTGATGTCGATATGTGGGCAGTTTGCCCTTGCGTTTAAAAATAAGACTGCAACTGTAAACAACGACAAAACCAAGACGGCAACAATTGCAACAACAACAGCAACAATTGCAACGGCGACTGTTAATGCAATTCTTGTTTTTTGTTGTATATTTCTTTTTTCTATATTGATTCAACTTTTTTGCTGTGCCACAAAATGTGCGAGGCAAGTTTTCTCTCTGCACACACACACTCACACACGCTGCCTTGACAATTTGATATGAGTGCGAGGCAGCCACATGTGGCAAGTTTAAGCTGTGTGCTGCCTTGAGTTTCAGTTTCAGCTTCTGTTTCAGCTGCTGCTTGTTGTTGTTGCAGTTGTTTCTCTCCACTTTCCATATTAATTATGCAACCCGTGGCCAAAGCAAAGCAAAGCAATCGATCAATCAGCTTGCCACACACACACACACAAAAATACAGCAGCAACAAGCAACAGAAGCATTTGGTAATACGCAGTTGAAGCCACAAAAATGTTGCACAGACAATTTGTAGTGCAACGAGTGCAACAGTTGTTGTTTTTATTGTTGTTGTGCTTTTGCTGTTGTTATTAGTATAAGCGGTTTAGTTACGCGAAGTCAACTCTCAGTTTTTCCTGCCAATAATTAGTTAGTAGCCGACTTTTCCGCAACAACAACAACCCCAACACCAACACCAACAACATCAACGACAACAACAAGTTGTTCACATGCAACAAGAAAATCATTTGCTTAATAAACCCAAAAGGCAAAATGCCAAAAGAAAATGCTGCAAATGCATTTCGTGTGGCTTAGTTTATTTATTATTTCTTGAATACCCATTCCCAGGATCCAGGAATAGGCTTTATTAGTTATTAAGGAATTCAGATCTCTATCAAGCATTGTAATTGCAACTTTTAAGGAAGCTTCTTTTGCGGCAGATTTTTCGTTGAACATTTTTATTATAACTGATAAGTATTCTGGATTTTGACAATAATAACTAGATGTTACAAAAGTGTGTCTCAGCTTCAATAAGCAACGATTTGTTTTATTATTTAGTTGAATTTATTTAAAAGAGTATTAATTATTCTGTATACCCTAAGATATGTAGATGGACTATCCATCTTGTCTCTTTTTGTTCGGTTCAATTTTTGGCATGCGAAATACGGTGGAGAATTCCGCGTGCTGGCAATTTGCCTGCTTTTGGGCGGTTTATACAATAAATTTTAACAAATTTTGTATAAATTTGTACAAATTTAGCAATTGCGTAAATGCATTTCATTATTCAATTTTATATATTTTATATGTGCGCTTAAAATCTGTATTTATTAGACGACTATCATTAATGTCAGCTTTAAATGCAATTTCGTTAATATACCCTATAACCAAAATGGATTTTAAAAGGATGGTATAAACTTATGCGACTGATGGAAATATACTTTAGCGATCAGATAAAGTTTCTACTATATATTCTTGTTCAGTATCAGTAATCGATTAAGTTGATTTGAGTATTACAAAACTGGACACAGAGTAACATTGAGTCTAGAACACTCGTTATTACTCATTTTTATTAAAGGTTCGCTCGACTAAAATGGCGACGCATTTTCTTTTTAAATTTTTACGTTGAACAAATATTTATTTTCCATTATTTTCCTTTTTTGCCCTGTATTAAAGCTGTCGGGAAATGTGTTGACTAACAGTGAGTAACGGGAAGGGTGTCAGCCATTCATCATTTTATTGAGTGTGTGTGTGTGTTTGGGAGAGTATTAACATTTTCCACTGTGCCAAGTCAACAACATTGTGTATTGAATAAATATATATATATAATCAAGCAAATGTGAAAATTCTTTAACATTTTTTATGTGTCTAATAAATTATTGTATAATTCGGTTTATGACTAATAAATAAACTCATAAAAAATTAAGATTAAGTAAAGAATTTAATTGAATTAACATTAGCCAGCTCTTATCTATTGTTCTTATCTTATGCCTCATTTGTAGACACTTGTTACAATTTAATTTTAACATGAAACGCAAACATAATGCCAACAAATTTTGTTTCTCTGACAATCAAATTTGATTTTGTTTAAACAATATCTGACAGACAGACTGGCAAATATCAAAAAATAATTTAAAAGAATTTCATGAATTTACACACAAATATGAAAAACGTGGGTAAATTTATATGTCTTGACTGGCAAATAGGCAACAAAGGCAACAGCTCAACGAACTAGAGAGCAATAAAAGATATATAATTTATGATGAGAAATGTTCAAAACAATTAACACACAAATACGAAAATTGTATCTCAAGACTCTCATCTTATTCGTAAGATATTTGCACTTGAAATTACGATAGCAGACAGAAGCACAAATATTTAAACAGTTGGAGAAGCCCTCGGATATCTTATCAAAGTGCAGTTTTATAACTGAAAACGGGGAATCGATTGAAATTGCATTTTGCAGCATGACAAGCGCGCTAATTATATAGATAGAGGGAGAAAGAGAAATCAAGTGTGAAAGAGATAGACAAAGGAGCCAGCTAGCTGTAGGGAGTGAGACTATCGAGTAATAAAATTACGCGATTGGGCCACTTACATATCAGCAAGTAAATGAAGAATTGAGTAGGTAAATGTCAAGTTAAAGCACAACTAAAAGATACGCTATAATAATGCAAACTGAAATCAAAATTCTAGTGTTAAGATACTCTATGAAAAATAATAGATTGTAGTTTAATAGAGAAATAATATAGAAATATTAGGAATATAAATGGTATAACAAAGCAAAATAAAAGAATACAGTAAAGAGACTAACATTTTCATAAATAAATAGATATAAATATTTTGAATAATCAATAAAAGGCGTTAAGCTAAGCTATTGTTTAATATACCCTATAATATAAATAGATGCGCAAGCAGATAGGAATAAAGTTAGACTACCTCATTCGCTTTCAACATAGGGTATAGCAACTGCAGACAGATTTTAATTCAATTACGCCTGGAAGAGAGGCAACAATGGAGGAGCCAAAGAGTGACAGGGAGAGAGGTATCAAGGGGGCTGTCTGTTGAGGCACACAAAAACAGGTTGGCAAATGTGGGCGAGCATTTGTCATAGTTTCAATTTTATAAACAACAGACACGCATGTGAAGAGTCCATTCCCCCACTCCTACCCTTGATTAATTCCAATCAACGCTTTAAAGGGTTTTGTCTCTCTCTTTTCTTCTCTTTCTGGTCTCGGGAACTCTTCCTACACGCCTCCACACTAAAAAAAAAACCCATCGCAGACAACTCGAAAAACCGAAAACAACAGAAAAAAATTGTACAATTAAAACATTAAAAGAGCGTTGCCAAGCGCCAGCTTTTGCTATATGCCACGCCCACAACTAGTCTTCAACGCCCACAGCAATTTAACATTTCGAGGGCTGTCTGCTTTTTTCTTTGTGGTCTTGTGTTTAATTGATTAAATTGCCTTTTGGCTGACGATTTGGCAATTGGATTCCGTTTTGTTTCGTATTTTGGATTGAGTTCGTTCTAATGAGTTGGCCCTGTAGAGTACAAGTGAATTAATTGTTTTCAATGAAAACTGTATCAGTTTTGCTTGATCATGATGTGTGCACAACTGTCACTCTGTGCAGTCAAAGTGCATTAACAATTGGCAATAGATTGGCAATGGAGTTGCCAGTGAACCAATGTGGGCTGAGCACGTGCTCTTGGTCCGAAAGGAATTGCAAATGTCATGTGGCATGTGGCATGTAGCATATGGTAATAAATGTATATGGATTGATTGCATGGAATGTGAATACTATTGTGTGGGAGAATGCAAATAAACTTTTAACCTTTTCTCGTTTAAATTGTATAAATGCCAAACACAGCTTCCTATAGAATTCAAATGAAAAGGAAGAAGAACAAGTGATTGTTATCAATAAAATATCCTTTATTTGTTTTGTTATTCAAAACAGTTTTAAGATTTTATAGCTTTGTTTATGCATAGGACATTTATGGATTGATGTTTGAATCTACATTGTATATTAAACTTTATTTAATGTAAATAATAATTTTTTAAAATCATGTGTAATACAGTAAGAACTGCCTATGAAGTCTTTTACACAAATCAATTAAATCCTATAATTTTAATTCCATATTAATTTGCCTAGATATTCAGAATACTGATTAGCGTTTTATGAGCTTTTATGAATTTTACGAGTTAATAGATTAAGGCAATTTAATTACTCTGCTATGTTAACCATTTTAATTGGTTTTTCTAATCAACAAGCAAATGAATTACAGAATAAATATATCTATAAATAATGTTAAAAATTTATCACACGTTAATGTTCTTTAATGCTTCAGACACTCGGAGTAATTAATAGATTCAAGCAACTTGTAGAACATTACTTTTTATATCTGGGCACCACAATATGCACCTGCTAATTTCCTTTGGTTAATTAGCGTAATTATTTGCCTAATTATACGAAAGCAGGAAAACATTTTATGCTTTCAAAGAGAGAGAGAGAGAGATTATAACTAATCGGCTTTGGCATGTCTAATAAAATGGGACCTAGGCAAATGTGCAGAGAGTGAGCCAGCATATAGAAATTCTAAAAGAGATGCTATGCACATTACAAAATTTATATATATTTAAATGATTTGTTTACATATATGAGATTTATATATATATGTGGGTTGTTGTTGTTGGCTATAAAAAGCGTGCAACCCTCACCTCACCTTGACATGGTTGTTTTGGGGACGGTGCGCGATATTAATACAAGTGCTCAGGTGCAATTTAATTGCTGCCAAGATTTGCTTAACCTTAACTAAGTAGAAAAAAGAGGAGGTGAACAGAAATACATGCACATACATACTCTTTGAGTATATTTACATATGTGTTCCCCCATTTATAAAATGCTCTTTAGCTAAATGTAGATTTTTTTATTACATTTACTTTAAGCTGCATTTCTAAAATGTGTTTTTCTTTCCATCTTTTTTTTATAGAAACCATTGCGGCCTCAAGTGACTTATCCACAGCATCTGCCACTGCCAAATCTAGCTGCCAGCAAAAACAACCATCTGACGAATCTGTTGGCTCAGAGTCTAAAGTCTCGTATCGTGGACAACATCCGCATTTCCATCATCATACAACACCTGCATATTATACGGATCTACAGCTACGCATTCATACCCCTAATGCATCGGATGTTGGAGCATTGAATGAGAATTATCAGAGTGTCTATAGCACACCCAGTACACAGTTGGTGGAACAACGTTGTTTCCCCAAAAGCACCACAGCAACAGTTGCACCACCACCAATTGCCAGTCAACGTACATCGTTTTTTCGACTTGGCGATACTGTTTCCACGGACAACAGCAACACAAGACGACTGCGAAGCAGCAAGGAACGTTGCGCCAAGTCCTTGCCACCGTCTGTGAGCCCTATAAAAGGTGAAGACAACAAAAACAACATCAACAACACATGCAGTTCCCCATTTGGTAGTAATAGTAGATCACCTGTAGTTGAATCAGCTAGTAATTCAGTAGTTGTTGCCTCGATTCCTGTTGTTGCGACCAACGGCCGCAACAGTCGACACACGCAGCGCTTTCAACAGCGCTCCAAGCGGGCGGTACGCGTACGAAGTGAATCGCGTCCGATAAGCGCATTGTATGATATAATATGCAAGGAGAAGGGTCTCGACGTTGGGGACACAACTTCAAGCAGTCAGCACAGCAACAGCAGCAACGACGAGGAGCAATCGCAGCAACGACCGCAACAGCAACACCAACAGCAACAGCAAATATCAGTGCAACAACCACAACAACAAAAAGGCAACACGCTGGCGACCTTTTGGCCTTTGCACCACCAATACCACAGAGCCTCAATGAGTGGTGCCAAGCAGCAGCAGCAGCAGCAGCCGCAGCAATTATCGGATCAGCAGCTGGATAAGCAAAAATCTCAGCGCCAGCAACAACTAAGCAAACAAAAGCGCATTCAGAGATTGGCCAACGACAATAATGATGATGGCTCCACCAGTGATGAGGATGATGATGCCATTGGTGGTGGTGGTGGTGGCTCACCATATGCCCTGCACTCTAGTCAAAAGGTAACCAATCTAAATCCTGGCAAATCCAATTCGCTGCCACCCACAGACTACCTCAAGCAGCAGCAACATACGGAGCAACAATCTTCTTCACAAACACAAACACAATCACAATCCTCTCGCATGGCCAAAAGCCTAGAGCCTATGGCCAAGAAGGAGCAGGAACAACTTTTGCAAAGTCACAGTGAAATGATGCCCGTGAATACGGAACGTCTTTTTGTGGAGCCACCAAAAATGTCGTTGCCGGAGCTCAAGTGTTGTCTGGTCAAGGATAAGGATGAGGCAAAAGAATCCAAGGAATTGAAAGCAAATGTATTTGATCAGGGCGAGGTCCTTGATACTTTGGCGCGTTGGCAACAGGAGTTGAGCTCCACAATAGACAAATCCTCACAGCTTTTAAACGGTGCTAATGGTCATCATCATCCTCATTATGAACATGAGCTTGATCATCATCATCCTCATCATTATACGCATCATCATCATGAAGGGTCCCCTACATTTGATCATCAGCCGCCAGTTGCAGTAGAAGCTTATCATGAGCAATCCAATAATCATCATCATCATCAGGCAACAAATGCACGAAGGTAAGTGACAACAAATCAACGCACCACCCAACCACCCACTTATGTATCTATTCTCTGATATGCATGTGTATCTGTATCTGTATCTATATAGTATGTATTTGTATCTATGTCTCTTTAGTCGCAATTACGTGCATAATTAGCATTTATTTTCCCCTGTTTTGCTGTTGTTTTCGTAGGCCATTAGATTGGGTGGTTGTCATGATTACAGACACCCCTCAGTACAGTGGACACCCACAGCACAGACCAATTATAGACTAATATTGATATATGAGTATTGGTATTTGATAGCCAATACATTCAGTTGCCAATTAAGCGTGAAAATGAGAGCGTGTGTTTCAAGGATTTTGCGGTTGTTTGTTTTCTAGCTAATTGGCTTACTGCATTTTCTGAAATGAACGTGTTAAAGTGAATTGCTCCTATTATATTTAGCTAATTAGTTGATTACGCTTCAATTTTAACAGCTATATTAGACCTTGAACTAGAAATTTTGTTCCTTTTGATTTAATTTGCTAGAGGAGAAATTGTTCTTGACTTTTATGTTAGGGTCCAAAGACGCACATGCAGTCCAGCGGACAGGTGCCCATAGCTTCCGAGCAAAATACAACAAAACTCAGCTGAATATCTCACATTTTCAATTCGTAAACATGACAAATGATATTACCTACTCGTATTACAAGCATATTAACGAATGAAAGTGAAACTATTTAAGCAGATAATTAATTATATTCAATCTTTGACATTTGTCTGGCTCTCATCTCGCCTAAAAGCCCCAACATTAAGTAAGATATCAACGCTTAAGGCCCAAAGTTGCACTCTCCCATTTGTAAGTCTTTCTTTAAATCCTGTAACCACAACAACAAAACGAAACAAATTGCATACAATTGTTGTTGTTGTCGTCGCTGTCGTTGTTGTTGTTGTTGTTGTTGTTGTTTTAGCTCTCTTCACAAATCTTTATTGAGATTGTTACACAATTCGATGTCGGTTTGCCTTTAAGCCGGGCCCCCAAACCAAATCGTTGTTTGTTAACAAACCAAATCTGTTTATTGTTAAATTTGTTGCTATTAATGCGCTGTTATGTTTGTCTTTGTCCATTGTCTTCTTTTCGTTTTCTTGTTGGCCATCCACATTGGCAATTCAACGTTTCCATCAATTATAATGAGATATATCAAAACGAATGGCACATTGATGCTGACGTTGACCCCCCAACCCATGTCAACCCAACCCCGGAACCTGTGCAAGTCTATAGAAAGCACCTGTTGTACACCCGAAAACTGAAAACTGAAAACCGAAAACCAAAAACTGAAACTGAAAACCCGAAAACTGCGCGACAAGTTTTCCATAGGCCTTTTGCTTACGGCTTTCGCTACAAAAATGCCTCATAAAAGCGACAACGACAACAAAAAGAAAGAAAAAGAAAAAAAAAACAGATATGAGAAAAGAAAATAAAAAGAGTAGAAAATTGTCTATAGAAAAATGCATTCAACGTAGAATTTGTTCCGAAAAGCAACGAAAATTTGAATGCGTTCAATTAAGTTTGGTATTTATGGAGCCCGTTCCGATGTCAACGCTGCCCCTCTCTCTCTCTCTTTCTCTCTCTTCCCCTCTCCCTATTCCCGACACCTGCTGTGACCAAGCATCAGCTAACCATCTACTCTAGACTATTAATTTTATGGCCAAGTCGAGACCGTCGACATCGTCTTGAGCCTGTCTTCATCGGCCTGGCCCAGTTCGCCTCTCGTCGTCTGGCGGTTTTCTTCTACAAAGTCCTGATTTCGCTTTCGTGGAAGTTTGCAGCTGCGCAATCGAATTGAACACGAACCCAACCGGTTGCTGTCGGTGCATCACTTTTCCTTTCTTCTTTTTTTGTTGTTGTTGTCCCCCCAAAAAGCTTTTCCTTGACTTGGCCAACAAGTTGGAAAGTTCTTTTCCAAATCCACTCCAAACAGCTGGCTGTCAATTCGTATAGTTTTCGTCTTGAAATTTTAATGGAATTTTCCATTTTGACAGATGTCTTGTAAAGCCAACGAGACGTTAATGATGATCCGCATCGATATATTCGAAATACCCTTGAAAATGTAATAATACCTTGGCTGGCATTTCGACTCTGTCTGTTCTATTTTTGAGCTGAGCTGGGCTCGAGGTCAATTCGATAAGCATCTTAAGAGCATTTTAATTAAAAAGAAGAGTAGTTCAAGAATTTGAATATAGTTTTTGTTAGACAGTCTGAGCTAGAAGTTTAAAAGAAGCCGGATATGTTTATTACTTTGATAATTCTCATAATGTGAGGACAAGGGTTCAGCTTAGTTATTTATTAAAGTTCTCCTGCTTAGGGTTCGGTTTAAAATATATATTTATTGACAAGATTTCCCCTTTTGATTTTTTAATTTTTTTTAGTGATATGAGATTTAAATATTCTTTAGATATTTATTTATTCTTGTTAAGTTAAACTCTAATGAAATTTAAAATTCAATTTACTGGTTTTATCTTTATTTTCTCTCTAATTTTCAATACTCTTCCCGACTTTAATTACTCTCCAGAGGTATAATACAATAATTGTATATTTTCTTGAGTTTCTTTTTGTATATTTCCTTAGTCTTTAGGGTTTCAAGGGTTTATCAATCAGTTTTTTTTTGACCCGAAGCTGCTTGTCACATCTGAGAAGCAACCATCTCTTAACTTCTTGTGCTGTCGTCTGTCAGATTTTGTGAATTACCCACTTCATGATCAAATTATCATGCCCAATGCCTTTACAAGGGCAAAAACCAAGAAAAATAAATATATTATACAGTCGCGTCATAAAGTAAACAGACGACGCGACATTTAAATGTCTGTAGACGAAGACAGTGGAGGTACTACCTGACAAATGGACAGACAGATAGACTGACAGACAAGCAGACTGATCAACTGACTGACTGTCTGAATGAAGAACTGTAAACTGTGAACTGCAATCAACACAGCTGCAAGAGAAGGAAACAAATTGAACAGAGAGTATCTGTGTTTCTGCTCTCAATGGATATCATTTACATGACCGACAACGAGACAGGCAAAAACCAAACGACATTGAGATACATTTGGGCTACCTGCGCATGCGCGGCAACTGCAACAACAACAAGAACAACAACAGTAACAACAGCAACAACATTACCACTAGCAACAGCTAGCTGCAACAATAAAACAAACTTGTTGCGCTTTGTTCTTGATGTGTTGCAGATAAAGGTGGCAACAACAGCAACATGAGCAACAACACGAATTGTGTTTGTATCTGACAGATACGCGCACAAACGTATCTCTATCTCTTTACCTGGCACAAAACATATGTGCGAATTTTCGCTCTTTGAGTGCTTTTTTCATTTTTTGGGTTGGTTATATTTGAGTCAATTTGTTGTTGACGAGTCTCTCTATGAGAGTGTGTGCGCAAATGTGTGTGTGTTTGTGTTTGTGTGTCTGTGTGTCTGTGTATCTGCAAGATACACAAACAAGCGGCGGCAAAAACCCAAAAACCAAAAAAAACCTCTTGTTATTAGCTTCGCTTGGTTGTGAGTTGCTGTTGTTGTTGTTGCAACAGTTGTTGCTGCTGCTGTCGGAGCGATCGTCGAGCTTGGGTTACCAGCATTACTTTCGGTCTGCCCGTCGGCAGTTGTTGAGCGTGTTTGAAGGCGTCGAGGCAGCAACAACGCATCTAGCGGAAACCCGAAAACTACCATAACACAATACAAACTATATTTTTTGTGAGACTGTGTGTGTGTGTGTTTGTGTTGCGATAACTCAGCTTGCTATCTGACGGATACATTTTTGCGCGTAAATGTAAATTGCCTAGAAATAAACTCAATTTATGTGTAATTTCCATACAATATCTTTAAATTGTTCTTTACCATTTTGTTTGCTGCAGATTCATAACGCGCACACCACGCTCCAGCAGTCGTCAAAGTGCGGGACACTCATCACCGCCACCGCCACCTCAAGGAGCCGGCTATCACAGTGATTCATCCTACAGTTCACCATCGCCAACACGCCGACAACAGCAACAGCAGCATCAGCAGCAACTAGGAGCAACTGTAACTGGCAGCAGCGGTGCTGCAGATCCACAATCATCAACAAATGGGAATAGCTCCGCTTATGAAACGGCTGCCACAACTGTGATTACACATGCCACACCGGCAACAGAGCAATTGCAACAGCAAAAGCAACATTCACAACAACAACAGCAACATCCACAACAACAACAGCAACATCCACAGCATCAGCAAGAAGTTGAAGTTCCTAAAACGTCTCAGACAAACGCAACGTCCAACGTTATCATACGCCCCGCAGCCGTCAACTCAGGTAAGTTGTCCCCTCTACCGCCCAACTCCCCCTAAAAGAAGTTGTCTTTTATGTTGTATCTGTAAATGTATCTGTGTATCTGTAAAGTCTTTTGTTGTCTGTCGTCGTCGCCTTACAAGTGCTTTTTGCTTTTTGTATTGTCCTTGTCTTTGTTTATTCCCAGTTTTATATTCTGTTGTTGCATTTTGTTATCCTTAAACTGCCATAACTCTGTAATTTCCTTGAACAAGTTTTCCTTGGCTTTCCTTTTTCCTGCTAAATGCTGTCTTTTCAAGTTTATAGCGCCAGCTTTGTACCATCAACTAATTTAAAAAGTTTTCAAGCGCTGCATACTTTTAGCTTCTAGTTTAGTTCCTCTCGCCAACCTCCTCATTAGCCATATCTTTGTTATGGGCTTTACCTGCCTTATGAGTTATATATCTTGGCTAGCTTTTAAGTATTTCAATATTGTATAACTTTCAAATGTATAAATTTAATTTCTTTAAGTCTACCAGCTTCAACACTTTAATTAGCTTATGACAACATAGATATAGTTACTTTCGCTTGAATCAATTCCCTTTTTTAAGCTTGTCATCTTTAGAAAATTGTACATTTTATCAATTAACTAAACAATTTAATTCCATCTCATATGATACCTTCAGTTTCCTTTCTCTAGACCTTATATTAGAGTAAGCTTTGAGGTCCTAACATTCTTAGACGATGCACTTCAGTCAATTGCCTGCTTTCAGTTAGCAATCTTCAGCTTTTTCTGTAGCATTCTTTTAAGACCAACAATTCTAAAATATATTACACATCTATTATCATTATCTAATATTTATCCTTTGCTGATAGCTTTGATTAGCTTCATTTGTAATCTGTCCATAAGCTGTAGTTAATTTCAGTTGCTTTCTCCCAAGTAGCTTACATTTTCTATGAGGCTTCAACTCTTCTCCCCTTTGTTTATTTTTTGTAAGTCAATCAGCAAATTCACAACTTTTTTCACTTAGTTTTGCCACAGCTCACTTATAAGCTTAACGCATTTATTAGTTCTGTCGACCAAAGCTTTCCCACCAAAAACCGACAGAAAAATATACCATAAAGACCATAATTAGTTTTGTAGAGACAAGACGCTGTCCTAAAGGGGCGCAACTCTCGCGGAGTTGCAGAAAATCACTTGAAAATGTTTGCCACGTTTTGGTTTTCTATTTTTTGCAAAACACTTAAAAGTAATTTGAACTAAATTGGATTTTGTACGGTTTGCCAATCAAGCGAGAAAAGACCTTCAATAAAACAAAAAAACAGTAACAGCTCAATAGATTAATTTATAGATCTAGATCTATACACCTGCAATATACAATAACATTTGGGAGTTAATGTCCGAAAATTATATAAAAATAATTTGCACAAATTTCAAAACAATCTCAAATATCAAATATTATGATTAAAGCAATTTTTGCTCAAGAGCCGCTGTCAAAATAAGTATTATCGGATGGATATCTATTGAGATCTAAAGATCGATTTTGCGAAATTTTGAATAGATTTGCTTGTCATTAAATTTGTATATATTTCAATGGAAGTCACACGCTGTTGAGAAGGAGATCGAAAGAGGGAAGGGGTGAAGTAGGGAGAGAAGTGGGTTACCTCCCATAACATAACATATTGCGACCCGACTTCACGCAACTTAGGCAAATGAAAGATGTCATAAAATTGCTAATAGGTATAAATAAAAAGTAGGAGAAAAAAAAGAAGATACAACAAGCTGTGCCCAATTTCTTGTATAGTTTTTTATTATTTATCAATTCGAACCTATAGCATTTCATTCATTCAACTGCCGCCGCTTTTATTATCAATTTGAGAAAAAGAGTTTCATAAAATACGATAAAAAACTTAGATACATAGATTTTGACAAGATCTCATAACGGCGCTGCCTCGAGAAAGTTAACTCAACTCAATTTGAGTCGATTCGATTGACTGAGGATCGTTAGTGGCGACACATTTATACATTTGCATAGTGTTGATAGGGAAATGTGTTCCATATCATATCAAATGATATGATATGTCACACGCTCAATCAAAATTTTAAACAGTTTTCAATTTGCCACATCAACAACAGTTTGATGAAGATCGATTTGCAAGTGAGAGAGTTTTTTTTTAGATATTGAAAATAAATTTACATTTATAAGGCCAATTGTTTTTGGTCTTTGTATTGATTTTAATATTTAACAATTTTGCAATTTTTTTCACTCCCCGTCTATTGTTCATTTCAATTTTTATTGTTTGGTTTTATGCGGAATTAATTTCATTTGTTTGTTATTGTTGCCTCATTTTTTTTATTATTATTATTATTTTTCTTATTTTCGGGAATTGTGTCTAGGGCAATGTTCGAGCCAGAAAGTTTAGTGATCTTTGACTGACGGACAGCCCCAAAAGAAGAGGCAATGAACGGAGTCTGTTCATCATCTTGTCTATCTCTTTTTTCCCCCTCACTCTCTCTCTTTCTCTCCCTTTCTTTCTTTTTGTCTACTTTGGCAGATGTGTCAGATGATTTGGCTAAAGAGTCAAATCTTTTTGGGGATTATGAAATCATTAAGGCGATTACATAAGCCAAGGGACAGGGTACAAAAAAATAAATAAATATAATAAATGTATACATATTTACATATGTGTGGATAGCAAATGGGAATAAATCGCAAAACTTGAGCATTGACTAAACTTAACTGATAATCTTATATATATTTGTCGATAGTATGAGCAGACCATTAATAACTGTTGCTCGTTTCGTACTTTTGTAGATTTAAGCCATATCAAGCTTGAAAACATCATGTTTGGCAACCTTTTTAGCCAAAGCTTGAAGTTCATAAGTTAAACAGTTAGTGATTAATTTCAAAGCAACAGTTACCTGAATTATAGTTATATTCAAATAAAAGTTAGTTGTTTCTTTTATCATAACTTTTCTTAACTATAAAATCAAAAGAATCTTTTTAGCCAAGTCCCCTTTCAGAGTTTGTTATCTCTTAATCTGTTATGCCTATGATATCTTGATAGGAAATAAATAGTTGCTGATTGCAATTTGTAAGATATTTTCAATGTAGATACTTTCCTTTCAATATCCTGTTAAGAAAAACTATTCCTATGAACAGCAACCGGAAACTGTAGCTATGACGCGTTTCAGATAATCGATCTTCCGCCAGACTTCACAACTTTCGCTTTTTATGAAATCTTACATCAAAGTTGAGTTATTTTTTATTTTTTGGCTTATTGGCAAAGTTAGTTCCTCAATTTTTGTCACCGCAACGCATCAATCAATCAATCGTTGACTGAGTGACACGCCCAGCAGCTAACTTAATTGCATATTATGCAATTGACGCTTGAATATTTAACACCTTTCACACACACTTACACATACACTTACAACAGCAACAACAACAACTAAAACAACTTTAATGTCTTCTAAACTCATGCGTATTCATCCCCTTCCACCCAAAAAAAAAACAAAACAAAAAACAACAACTATCAAACTCTTGAAACACAGC
This sequence comes from Drosophila testacea, assembly GCA_035043265.1. NCBI lineage: Eukaryota > Metazoa > Arthropoda > Insecta > Diptera > Drosophilidae > Drosophila > Drosophila testacea. Next base: position 743,473 of record JAWNND010000459.1, read on the forward strand.
GAACCACATTAAAGTTGCCGCTGGAAGCACCAACAAATGCAACATTAATTGCGCTTACAACAACAACAACAGCAGCAGCAGTAATAACAACAACAGTCGCTTGAGCTGCTTCAGTCGCAGCAATAACAACAGACACGCCACGCCCATGCCGCCCCTTGCTACCGCTAACAGCAAAGCGCCATTAATTGTGCTCAAACCAGGAACAACATCATCGTTGTCGGCAACAACTGTTACTGTTGCAACTGCAACTGCAGCAGCAGCAGCAACAGCTGCCGCGACGCCTGCAGCGACGACGCCGTCGCCTTCAAAGCGTCGCAAAAATTTGCTATCACCGCTTCGCATTGGTGGTGTGGGCAACAATTATACGCCCACAGCCACGCCCCCGCAGGCGAGTCCACTGCTGAGCAGTTCCTCATCCTCGCCACAAACATCGCCAGCGGTGCGCACCACCAAAGCCAGCCGACTGCGTGCCGCAGCGCTCGGTGAGTCATCCACAAAATCAAAAGTCCACATCATTTGCCTGCACCAAACACAGTAGGGTTGTCAATAGTTCTAAAATAATCGATTACTCGATGTTCGATCTTAAAAGAAGTAAAATCGATCAAGATTAGATTAATCCGAGTTAGAGAATCATTGTTTGTAGGATCGAAAAACATGTTATTAATTTGTACTGACGAATCTTAGAACCATCAACGTCTGAATGATATTTTGACGTACTATTTATGTAAAATTACAAAATATTTATCAGATAAAATTTAATTTGGCTGTGAAAAAAAGGACCGTAACACATTATAACATTCAAATATAAATAATATTATTACTTAAGATGCATTATTTTAAATGCTTTGCGTAACCAGGTTTTAATGGCCGGAATTCGAATCAAAAAATAAAATTACTCTTAATCTTAAGATAGTCTTTTAATGACTTGACAATGCTTAATTAATTTAGTTCCTTTTTTGGGTCAGAATCCTTTTTTACTATTTAGCCAACAATACATCAATGATCGTTCAATACAGTATTAACATTGATATAATCGATTAGTGTATGACTATTTACAACTCTACCATATACACGCACCACACAAGTATCAGATACATGCAACACACACGTGCTACACACACTCTTGCCCCACATAAGTTCCTTCATCTGTTCCTTTCTCTACTTACTCCTGGTGATGGTTTCCTTCTCAATGTGTAGTTGCCCCTATTTTGTTGTAGTGTTTGTTGTTCTCGATTTAACCTTGCGCTGAATATTCCAACTAACTGTCATTTCATGCTGTCTTCCCAAAAAAAAAACAAAAAAAAATACCATTGCAATACCACACACAAAAACCCAGACCGCAAAAAGGAGGAGGAGCATCAGCAACAACACCGTCAACGTTACAGTTCTCCCAGCTCCATTCGCATCGGCTCAACACCTCCGGCTAGACGATTGAGCAGCTCAGAGTTATCGCCCAAGTGCAGTGGCAGTGGCAACAACAGTGGCTTCAACTCGGAGCCGAGTGGCAGCAGCAGCGGCATCTCGAAACAACCTTCCATACGGTCTGCGTCACAGCCGGCGGACCCTGGCCTGGAGCGTCGTCCATTGTTGTTGGCCAACGCTAATAACGTTTCCATGAAGCAGAATCTCAGTGAGCTGCACTTTACCGGTGGCATCCTAAGTCCGCCCAAGGTCGAGTGTACGCTGCGTATGCGTCCTAGAAGCTCCACACTATGTGCTGATGCGGAGAATGGCATGGGAAACGGGGCAGCGGGTAAAGCACGGGATAATCTGACCAATTTGCAACTGAGTCCAGTGCAGAAGCACAAGCGAACTGTAAGTAGATGTGACATAAATACAAAAATATGGAATACAGAGCTGTAATTACTTTGCAATTACGTGTAATTACTTAAAAACTACTGAGTTCTTTGAGGTTTACTAAAGTAATTTGATATATAAGTTTTTATATTTTCTTTTTGGAATAATTTAAATTTCAAATTCTTGTAACTATTTTAAAAATTACTTAAATGTTTCATTTAATTTAACAATTACTTAATTCTTGCATTTACTTAAACAATGACTTCTTTTAATAGTGAACACTCAAAGTATATGTTCAATCGCTTATTAGCTGTCTTTAATTACACACAATTATCGTATTAATTACTAAAATAATTATTTAAGTAATTGTCAGTAATTACAGCTCTTGGTATACCTAATTTCAATCGATAATATAACTAAACTCTGGTCTCATTTTTTCACTAAACAGCCGGAAGCCTCACCCTTGCCACGTCGTGCCGGCGATCGCGATAAATCGGCGAAACGTAAATCGAATTTGAATCGTTCATATAACGAGGAAGCCACCAAGGATGGCGGTAAGTGGTGCACAACATGAACGACCACAAGAACAATAAATGGCAAACCGGAGATGCATCTTATGTGGAAGACAGTGAGGAGCGGCATAACCAACTTTGGGACTGTCAAGCATGATTGCAATTGGGTCGCAACTACTATAGTGGCTTTAGAATTGTGGCCCGTTTGGTGGCAGTGTGGCAGCTGAGCTGAACCAAGCAAGAGTGTCATGTGGCACGCAACATTACAACAGCAACATCAACACTTGCATCTGCATCATTTTGTGTTATCACATGAACGCTTCCTTCACATCCAACGCATCCAAACAAGCTGTGTACAATATGTTAAACTGCAAGCTGTGCCGCTCCCACTGTCATGCACGTCCCAAGTCCCAGTTTGAAATATTATTCTGTGTTTCCTTAACCGTCTAAGCGCTTACGAGTCTAATCGTGTTTCCATTTCTCTTGCAGATGAGGCAGCATCAACGCGTCGACGACGACGTCGTGAATTGGGCATGGCACGTCCCTTGATGCCGGGAGATGATGAGTCCTTGCGTGAATTGTTGCAGTCCCCACAGAAGAGTTCCTGCAGCGAGTCCACCTCCAAGTCAGAGTCAATGCGTCAGGCACGTGGCATTAACCAAAAGTTCAATGAACGTACTAAAACGGAACTGGCTGAGATCAAGAAGATTGCCGAACAGGCGGAGGCAGCTGGCAATGATCAGCCGACGGAGTTGAAAATGTCACCAATACTGAGACGCAAGAGCACGGATGATGTGGTAGCTGCTGCCACACAGAATTCTCCACCTGCACCTAATCAAATAGTGTCCATATTGAAGAAGAAGGAACAGGCTTTCGGGGAATGCAACTCGAGTGCTTCGAGTAATGCCTCCCCAGTGACCTTCTCCGCCAACGTGCTGGACACGCCACTTGCTGGTAGCCGTAGCAAGCGTCAAGGGATCCTCAAGAAGCGTTCTAGCTTGGATGAGTCTCGTTACTATTCGCGCTCCCATTCACCGGATGAACGGAGTATTCTTATCAAGTCAGCGCGTCGTAATTCTCTGGAAGAGGCAGGCTGTTCTTTGAGTCCTGGCCAGGCACATGGCATCCTCAAGCAGAGCAGCTATGACAGCAGCAAGAGCGATGGTTGTCCCTCGGCCAATGATTGTCAACCCCACAGCATACTGAAGAAGAAGGATTCATTGTCCACACCCTCGGATGGAGGTGGTCATGTTTCCAAGCATGTTTCCATTTCGCAAGCAGTCACTTTGGCTGCTGCTGAGCTGGCGGCACACGATGGCCTCGCTGGCATCGAGGATGGCATCGAGGAGCATGAGGGCATTAGACCGATCCTCAAGCAGGAGAGCACCTCCAGCGAGGAGGCAGCACGTCCAAAGCCCATACTCAAGAAGAAATCCTTTGGCGAGGCGGACGAGCATGAGATTCGTCCCATACTCAAGAGCAGTCGAAAGAGCAGTCGCGAGGAGTTTGATCTAAGTGGACTCAATCCAGAAACCAATGATACCGTTGCCAATGATGCTATGCGTCCCATTTTAAAGACGGATTCTCCATCCAAGCGACGATCTCTTGGCTCCACACAGCGTACAGAGGAGGAGGAGAGCTCGAGTAGTTTGCTGAAACGACGCACACGCTCCTTGGAACGTCAGGATGCGGCTCCAGTGATGGATCTGGGTGCTGCCTTGGATGCCATAACCAATTCCCAGGCACCTGCCACACCAGTAGATTTTGTGAGCACTGCATCGAGTATTTCGGTTGCGGAGCGTATTAAACGCATGGAGATGCTATCGACACCCACAGCACGCTTAGCTGGTGGCATCAACAGCAGCTGGGAATCCCCGTTGCAACAGACACCACAGTTTAATGAATCGACAGCTACTCCAAAGCTTCTCAAGCCAAGCGTTTTACGACGAGATCTCTACAGGGATCGCTACAAGACGCAGCCGGTGACCAATGAGGAGAAGAGCTTGTAAGTAAACGGAAGGGATTATATAGTTTCTCACTCTCTGAATATCTCTCTGTTTGACTTTTTCTCTTTTGGGTATTATTATCACTATATCTGGCGGGTTTTTTATTTACTCTGTAAATGTTTGTTTCTCTATCATCTCCTTTGGCGGTCGGAGTCTTTCTCTGACTGTCTCCTTCTCTACATCTCTTTCTGATTCTGTCTCTTTTCCTTAGTTCGTCTCATTTACTCTGACTGACTCTCTAGTTTTTCTTGTCAGGACCTATTGACAATCTCTATCTCTCAGTCATAATCCACCTTTCTTTGTCATTTATTCTACTTCTCTCTGACTCCTTTTCTTATAAACTTATTTAGACTTGCTCTTTAACTATTTGTATCCTTGAGTCTCTTCCAGACTATTTCTGGTCTCTAAGTGTCTCATTTTTATCCCTCAATCTTTCTCTCCTGCTCTCTCTTCTTTGCGCTGTCAAACTGTCAGCTTCTGTCTAGTTTTATACATACGCTTCGCTGGCAATACAATTTCCACTGCAGAATTATTCATGGATTATTTTTGCTATATTATTTGCCACATTGCTGTCACGCCCCCACTCTCCATCACTGTCTCTCTCATATGTGGCATATGAAATTAGTGTTTTCGCAGTCCAGTTCAGGGTCATTTCCCCATCATTATCATTATCATCCTCGTCATCGTCATCATCATCAACATTTCTTTCGCCGTGACAGCTTCCGTCGCACTTCGCTGAGCACTTAACCAATTTTGTTTGGTTTTGCAACTCTGCAAAAAATTTTTAAAAAATTAAAAATATGTATATATTTATACTTTAAAAATATCTTTTTCAATATTCTACTTTATCTGTTTCTGATTAGGTGTGTTTTCAGACCAAATAAAACCTTATAAAGTCAAGTGCAAAGCTCATTCAATTGGCTTGTCATAAATTGTATTTCACTTTTCTTTGTCGATTTTTGTTTTGTTTTTGTTTTTGTTTTTATTAGCCTTCATTTGTTGTCGTTGTCACTTTAAGCCGCTTATTTCTTACCTAATTACCTCACTGACTATTGAGGCCAACTACAACAACAACAAGAAGACTCTTAGTAATGCCTGCAAATAACAGAAGAAGGTCGTTTGCTTGAAGCCCCTTTTTGAGTTGTTTATTTGGTGGGTTGACAGTGGTTTCCTTGAACCAGTCAAATTGTCAAAATGTTTATTTAAATGGGGAATACCCTTTGTGAAGATGTTGTAGGTATTCTATTTCTATAGAATGTTGTCTGTTTTCAATGTCATTTTAATAGCCCTTTTTCCAATTTCCTCCCCATTTTATCTTGCTTTCAAATTTAGTCTATTTGTGTTTGAAGAACTTGACCTGGTTGTTGCTATCATTTTGGCAATTAGTCTGTACACGCCCAGCTCTCACCACGCCCTCTTCTGTTTTTGTGTATTTGGTTTTTTGTTTTGGTGCTTTGAACCTGCTCACTCGATCATTTCTGCGAATTTCAGACGGGCACGCTCGTAAACCCAGTTTCCAGCTAAATGTAGTATGTACTTGGTATCTATTTTGAACAACTTTGACTAGAGTCTAGACCCGGCACCTTCTTTCCTGTTGCCAGAGTGAGGTGGTGAGTTCTCTTAACGGGGTTTTCATGTCAGCATTTTATGTGCTTTTCGGCTTTTTTTTTTATATGTTGATGCGTTTGTTTCGTTGCGCCACTCCCCGCTAAGAAAACAAAGGCTCGTTCTGGTATTATGATACCCTATAAGCAAACATATTTCTAAAATGAGTATGATTATATCCTATTATGACTGTGAATAGATTTGATATTCACAGAAGTAGGTAACTTAATTTAAAGTGAGGTAGGTCTTAAGGGAAATACAGTTGAACTCAATTTTAATGTTATCTCAGGCTTCTAGCCAATATTTTACATAACATCCCACACATATTACTATCTAGATATATCATAGAAAATGTGTCCAATTTCTATCTTAGATTATATTGCATATGTACTGAAAATTACATAAAGATCTCATCAGATCCTCACTAAAGAATAGCTGCATATAAATGGTAGATTATAACTTAAAACAAGGTTTCTTGTAGCCTTTTAATGAAGCAGGCCTATGCCTGCGTTCTTCCACATAGAATACTTTTGGTACTTCAGTTCTGTCTACAGGGTATCTGCTAGTTGTTTACTCTCATTGTCGGCATGCTTACCTGCTTTTTTATACATTTTTCGCACTCTCCCACATTTGCATGCACCGATTCGGTGTATTGTCAATAAGATTGTTGTTTTCTTTGTACGTTCGCCATTGTGGCGCGTAATTTATGCTATCCATAGTTGCAGTACCTCCTGTAAAGGTAGGGTAGTAGGGTGCCACTGAGGGGGTGCCCCAGGGGGGGTGGGGTGTTTTATTTTTGAATTGTGGACGTGTTGAATTCAACGTTGCATTCAGTTGGTTGCGGCATTCGGACGCGTCCAGAGATACATTTTAACTGAGTTCGGTTGTTTGTTATTCGTTATTTCAATTGTTATTTGCGGGCTGTCAAGGGTTAAGAGCTCTTTCATACTTTTTCATGTTGTTCCAGCAACGGCATAGTGAGAAAATGTTTGAAGCGTATATCAGAAAACGGTAAATGAAATTTGTAAAAAGCCATAAAAAGTCATCGACTAGTCGATAAGTGCGTCATTGAACGGTTTACATGTAGGTGCGATGAGCCGCATTTTGATAGCCAATATTTAGCTGACATTGGCCAGATAACGCCAACAGTCAAGGGTTGTCACAACCTACATACTTTTATGGATACATATAGACCATAATCTATACGACGATCTGACGGTACTACGACTGAGCGAAGGAATTCTGAGATTAGATAGTAGACTTTGTTCTGATTGGATCCTACATGTGTTTTTTAGTGTCAAATCATGTGGTACAATCTTTAATTTGTGGTATTTTACAACACTTGTTTAACAGAGAAGAGATGGGTTAACTTTACAGTTGTTAACCATAAAGCAGTGAAAGATTTAAGACACTTCCATCCTACGTTATTCTTGTGCTAAGAACATTTATTTTCGTATATTTTTAACATTTTTTAAGAGAAAAGTAGCTCCTCTTTCTTTATTTTAAAGTATTTTTAAATAGAACACAATAATATAAAATAAAATAGGTAGAGTATTTTGTACATCTATCATAAGCTTAAACTGCTTGTGAATTGTAAGAGAAAATGTTTTATTTAGTTTTTATTTGTAATAAGCCAGATATTTTCTTCGATACGTCCTACTCTACTAAAAATAAAACTTACACAGGCTTTACTTATTGGGTTAATCAACTGAAAAGTTGTTCCATGTTAGATGTTGATAAGATTATTTTGGTTATAAATCAATGATAGATAATTGCATAAGAAACGCGTTATATTATATAGATAGATAGTCGGCTTTACTAACGTAAGAGGAAATATATTTAGGTATTTCGTAAGTTATTGGCACTCTTTTTAGACCATGTTACCCAACACTTGAATCAGCTATCAGGATTTATATGGTGAAATATTAGGCTTATCACATAAGAATAGTTAGATAGTACTTACAGTTCGATCAAGAGTTCTGTATATCTAAGTACAAACCACATTGACCCACTCTGTCAAGTGGCAAAAAAAACAGCTCTTTTTGATTTCCGCTTCTCTTTTATTTCTCACTTGGCGCAAGAGAAAGAAAAGCCGCAAAGGAAAATGAAAACGACATTTTGAAAAATTGTGGAAAAACAGATAGAGGAACAAAATAGCGTACCGAAAATAAATATACACAAATATCTCCCTCTCTATCTCTCTGTTTCGTTCTCTCACTTCCACTCACACTCTCTGTCAATGTGTGTGTGTAAAGCATGGGCAATAAAAAGAAAACAAAACTGAAAATAATTTAAATTTTGCTCTGGCCGACGCTAGCTGCGACGTCGACTTCGACGCCAACGCTGACTGCGACGCTGGCGTTTGATAGTCGGCTCCACTTGCCGCTCGCTTTTTGTTGTTTGTACAAAATTTTGCGCTCAGTTGCTCGCGATCGCCTTTTCAATTTTCACGTACGCAGACGGCGATTTTTCAAAAATTTCGGTTTTATTTTTTATATCAATTTCGAAATCGGGAAAATTCTATTTTGAACAAAAGTGTCTATCTGATTTGTGTTGTGTGGTGTCATCACTATCAACAACAGAGAATAAATAGTAGAAAAGTTACACAAAAAGAAATCGAAAACTAACAGAAATATATCAAATCTATTGCCGTTCACCTCTTGGCTAACTGATAAGAGATAAAGAAATAAAAGGTAAAAATATATAGCAACAAAGAATATCGACAACGCGCCACGTTCTATAAGATACTCGTACTGTCGTCAGTTGCCTTTGAAGCCGGTTATCGGACAGTTCCATTCCGTCTATAGGGAGAGAGAAATAGAGAGAGAAACGGGGAATTCAGTGACCAAAAGGTAGCGGAAAAACCAACAATAACGAAAAGAAAATGAATTATAAACCATGGAAAAATCTATGGTTAATTATATATATGAGGCCATTTCGTAATGCTGCTAAAAATAAATGCATGGAAAATGTGCACTCAAATGGAAATCCACACAATTATTTACCAAGTTTTTCAAGTGCCAATTGTGCAAAATTCGCACAAATAATTCAAACATATACCAGCTGTATATGTTTAACCAAAATACGAGCGTCATAAAATCATAAAAAGTGCTATAAATATATTATAATTTTGTGTTATAAAATGTGAGAATATTCGCGCAGTGTATATTAAACAAAAAGTAACAGCAACAAAAAGCAATGGGAATGTCACTAGAAAAAGCTATATACAATGTGCTATGTGCTCTTTATATACATATACCAACTGTTTGGCTTTAATCACAATTTTTTATGTGCTCCTATTTCAAAATTTGTTTCTCTAATTGGGGATCTTTCAAGTTTTTTACAAGCTTTGCGAGGCTAGAATTTATCATTTTTGGTACTATTGAGGAAGAGTATATCTCATAAAAACTAGCAATAGACCAAGTGAACTCAACTTCCTCCTAAGCTAGGTTGCTGAAAATTGGTAGATCTACCTATTTTAGCATTACTTGGTATACAAAGAAGTCAAAAAGAAGGGAATTGGTTTATTATATTATATTGATATTGATTGAATCAATAGAAAATGTGTTTTCCGTCAAATCAAACTTCTGAAATGAATGTTATGTTTTCTTAAGATGCACTGAATTTTGTTAAGAAATAACTGTTGTTAACTACGAATTTCTAAAGAAATTGGCTCACAGTATCCGAGCAGTTTTAGATATCTACTATAGGAACAATTATTTTTAATCAGCTCCTTATGAGTTCCAGAGTTGGCTCTCAGTATCCGAACTGGAACATATATCTACTATAGGAACAATATTTAAGTGCATTAAGACTACTGCACTCTAAATAACTCAGTTCTTCTCTCGTTGTTTCATTCCTAGTTTTTGGCGCTCATTGCGGCTCATTCAAAAATAGATCTTTCACATTTGAAAATCCAATTAGCTGCGTTTTTTCCTTTTTAGTTCATACAGTTTTGCTGTTTATTTTTAGTCTGTTCTTTGCACTGCATAAAAAAATGCGGTTAATGTTTTGTTTGCCTGATAAACAAACTGAAGAAAAACAAATTGGAAATTATTGGAAATTCCAAATCGTAATGAAATGAGGTGCAGCAGAAAATACTAAATATAGTTCATATTTTAAACAAAAGTGTTGACTTTCAGATTTCACTGCGAAACAAAACTCATTTGCAACTAATCTGTAGATTGTTGATTGCTCTCAAACTCCAACTTTTACCTTAAGGGGGAGATTGTCAATCAAATAGATGCAGCGTTAAAATTTCACCTGGTTCAAAAATCTGCGTGTAATTAAGGGAAAACCGAAAAAAAATTTTGCCTATAATTATGATTGCCGCTAACTGCGCATTGTGTAGCGAAGAGAAAGAGAGAGAGGCAGAGGGAGAGTGAGAAAAAGAGAGAGAGAATTGTTTATGCTTATAAAAAAAGAAATAGAAACAAAAAAACCTAACATAATTTCCCTTCGTCTGCAGCTTTAAAGCCAACTCCACGCCCTTTGACATCTCGGCCACGTCGGCTTTTAAGCCCACCAAACCGTTGGATATTCGCAACGGTCTGCAGCAACAACATCAACTACAACACCAGCAACAACCGCTAATCTCTCCCATCACCGGACAACCACTAAGTCACGTTCCCGCCCCGCTGTTGCTTTCCTCATCGACAAATTCCGGCGCCGGCGCCTCGTTCCGTTTGGCGCGTAGTTCAACGCAACCGTTGCAATCACCGCGTGTCGTTCATCTGGCCGCTCAGGGCGGTGGCACGCCCCCATCTTCGATAACACGCCAGCAATCGATCAACAACGATAGCGTGAGTCTCAGTGAACAATTGACCCTCTCCTTGGGCAACGACTCTGAACGCATCTTCCAAATGTCTGGCCTGGATGATGACTCGGCCATACAGTCGCTGCAGGGCGACGATGCATCTGTAAGCAACACCAACAGCACGGCAACAACAACATCAACAACAACACAGTCAAGTGGTGTGGGTGGAGGTGGAGGTGTGGGTGTGGCACGTAGCAGCAGTGTGAGAGCACGTGCCAACATGTTTCAGCAGCTGCAGGAGCAATCGCGTAGCCAAAGGGAGGCAGCAGGTGGAGAGACGTTGCCGTCGCAGTCGCGTTCATTTGCCAACCGTCAAGGTGAGTCGAAAGTTAAGTTCTAGGCGGTCAGAAAACCCACATACCAACAACAACAACAACAACGATAATAACATGATAGAAATTAGCATTAAAGCATTAAATAAAGAGGGAGAGAGAGTGAGAGGGAAGGAGTATGAATAGGGCAGGGAACTGCGAACTATATTCGCCACTGGAGCAGCGATGCGTAACAACAACAACAACAACAGCAGCAACAGTTACTATATCAACAACTACAACAACAGCAACAACAACTAGAGACAGTTGTGCAAACTAGTTGCGTTTAGAGTTGTTGTTTTAATTCAGTTTCAACTAGTTCAATGAGCCGGTTCTTCAGCTTAAATTAGTTTAACACACTATAGTTTAAACATATTCTTTTGTACTAGACTTGACTTAAGATTAGCATTCTAAATACTCTAGAATGGTAGTATTTCTAGAATATCTATTTAATATAGTTTATGAGATTCTCTTTTCAACTAGTTTATAACTAAAAGGAACTGATCTTTTGGTACGTAAAATCAATCAATAGATGCTTTGAATTAAAATAGCTAAGCTGCCATAAAAATGTAGATATCGTAACACGTTTCTAAATCATTCATTAAAAATTAGCAGAACTGACTTTAAGTAGTAGCTCACATAATAAATTTCAGGTCTTTCGATCTTAGTTTTGCAAAAAGAGTTAATAATAGACATCCTACAAGGCATATGGCAGATTTGTGAACTAGTTTCCTCAGTGATATTTATGAAAGATGATCATTTATAGAGTAGGAATATCCAAGAGTGATACTGTGGAACTAGTTCACCACAGTGGAACCAAAGAGCTCAGCTCCAAGTGTTAACCGCATACAAAGATGATTCCGCTATGGGTTTCGGTCTGGTCAGCACGACGCAGCGTCAATGAACGCTCAATGGACGACACTTTTTAACTTATTTTGCTAACATTGGTTGTTGTTATTATTCTTGTTGTTGTTGGAATGGTGCCATTATGGCCGGGCATGCTTGTTGTCCAAGTTAATAAGCTGTAAAATGTGTGTCACTTGCCTAACACACACACACACCCCACAGTCCCCACTTAGCTTTCCCCCTTTTCCCTTTTTTCCCCACTGCACACAGTCTGGCAATCAACAACTAATTGAGGTTTCTATTGGGTAACATTTGCAGTGGTGCGTAGAAGGGGAAGGGAAGAGAGAAGGTGAGCAGAAGAATTAGTTGTATTGGACAGGTCACTTGAGATTAGATTAAAGTAGGCATTCCTATGACTTAGTATGTCAAAAAACCGAGTTTGTCTCAAAATTTATTAGTAATATTTAAGCATTCTTTCAAACAAATACATACAATCTACAATCTTACAATGGATCCTATTAAAATTACACAGAAAGTATGTAACCAAAATTCGTCGTCTCAGATTGTGCTCCATATATTAATGAATATAGATTTCACGCAACGTAAGTAGAGACGATAAGGATATTCAGATTATTAGTGTAATTCGATGTTCCATTAGGAAATTGAGGAATGTGCAAGTATTGGTATAAAAGATCATGACATTTGTAAATGTAGCAACTTCTACAGTCAAAGGTTTTTGACTTTTTTTTATACATAGTAGGCGACTTCTTCTGAGCTTTTATAACACAATTTTGTTCTTGACCTTGGCTAGATTCAAGAGAAAAGGACATTGATATAAATCTTATGACATATCAGTTAGAAATGAATTGATCCAAATGGAAATACTTATGAATGGAACAGATAATCTGAAAAGTTATCATACAACAAATAAGAAGAAAATTTCAAAACTCGTAGTTTTCAGTATCTAATTATAAGAGATTTGGAAGAAAGCTTCCGGGTTTTTAACATAATTTCGTTGATCTTTATTTGTATAGAAGTTAGATTTCTCCAAGCCTACTCTAGAAATAATACTCGCAATGAAATGAATGCTGTCTTCAAGGAACTTAGGAGGAAGCTTTACAGATTTTACATGATTATGACTATTTTTATGTGGATGAATCTTGAAGAAATCAGAGTTTTCCTTAGAAATGATACTCGTGAGAAATTCTCTTTTAAAAGATCCGTCTAACTTCTCTATTTTTTATCCTTTACAGCAACTTCTCGCCACTCGCCGCCTCCGTCGTCAGCAAGCGTTAACGTAACTGCAACGCTCGGTTCACCCGTAAACGACGAGCCGAGCACGCCGAATACGACGCAGGATACAACCGATGCGGACTTTGGTAAGTACCAAAAAATACAGAAGAAAAGAGAGAGAAGAACAGAAGAGAGCCAAAGTCAATACGAGCACTCTCTTCTCGCATCTCTTTCGTTCGTACAAACAACATTTACGTATCATTTGTTCTCTCTTTTGTTTTGCGCGAATGCATTGCACGGTATGCACAAATTGGCATGCGAAATATAGAAAAAGAATCTATATTTTTATTAATAATAATAATTAAATGTTGTTGTTCTTATTGTTGTTGTTGTTGTGACTGTCTTCAATGTGAAGTTAAAGATATCATTTATTTGAGTTGTTGCTGATCATTCAGTTGCGCTGCGCTTTGACTAATTTCCAATTTGCATCATGTAATCAATCAAAATTATTGCCACGTTCAATTAAACAATTGGCAAAAAAACCACAGAAATATATAAATATTCATAAAGAAAACAAAAAAATAATGCAAGCACGCAAAATTGCGTAATGCAAACAAAGCAAAAAAGTAAATATGGAAAAAAAGTAAAGAAAATATGTATCATAATAAATACTAAAGCATTTTTCTAATATTTTTCATGGCATGCATTTGGTTCAATTATATTTTTTCTTTCTAACAAATAATTAACTCTCTATTGTTGTTGTTGTTATTATTATTGTTGTTGTTGCCGCATGAACAACAAATTAAACGACTTTGGTTTTCTTACACATGTTTTTTATGTAATTTATCTGTCTCACGTGAGTTTTATTATTCATTTATTTTGTAAACTCATTTTTGGCTTACTTTTCTTATCCATTTTTATTGAGTTTTTCCCCCACATTTCCAGTAAACTGATTTAAACGTTTATAATTAACTTGGCCTTATTTTTAAGTCAGCTTCAAACCGAAACTTCCTCATTGTCGATTTTAAAGATTGACTCTCATATCGTTCTCTATAATAATGTGAGGGCGTTTTTTCCTCTTTCCGAACCATAAAAAACAGCTGGCGATAAGGTATACCTTGACCTTTGTGTAATAAGCATAGGGAACTTGGTTTGCTACACATGAAATTCATATAGTAAAAAAATTAGTCATCATTTGTAGTTTACTGATTAAATGATATGCTGTTATAGATTTACAAGTGTGGACTGTATATAAGGAATGTAGAGTTCTGTGAACTGTTAAGCTACACTAGATTAACTGATATGCTGTTATAGATCGATGTCTGTTTATAAGAAATATAGCCTTGATATGTTGTTTTGCGGATCATAAATCTTGACTGTGCATATGGAAATAAACATAAACTATGAATATTACGCATATTATGTGAAGTTATTCAATGTTGATTCAACAACTGAGTGTACAAAACCACAAGAAATTGTTGAACTCGCAAATAACCCGTTTAATACAGGGTATATCAAACTATAACTACGTGTGGCATTTCAATACACATGCTTCCAAAAAAAATTTTAAACAGAAAACATAAGTTGTACTTGGTGGATATACAAAGAATGTTATTTTATCAAACTGTTACTTACTTTGTCTTAGTTTTATAATAGCCTGCAACTTCACTTTGTAGTTATAGGATATCAAAATTAACCACAAGTTTCATAAATACTTCAAAGTAGAGAAACTATAAGATAATGTATCTAATTCAAATGTAATTTTTTTCAACTTAATTACAAATTTAATTGTTATATTTGGCAAACAAGGAAGATGTTATTTTGGCCTATAATAAAGTTCAATTAAGTCTCAGTTCTCCCTATTTTATTGTTGTATAATTGCCGAAATAAAGGAAACATAGAAAAATATTTACAAATTGTTGTAGTATTCTGTATGATATAAGCGAGCAATATTTTGGCCAGATTCATCTTATTTCATAGGGTATTTTTACACATTTTATACAAAGGGAATCCTCTATTTAGGCAAAGATAGTTGGACAAAGCATACTGAGTATACACTATTTAATAATCTGTATAAAATATTCTCTTTTCTTCTTTTAGGATATATTGAATTTTACAAGCCCTGTTTTATCTATCTTATTGAGTATTCTCTACTGACAGAGTTATTTATACTAAGAGTATTCACTCCTTATAAGCAGAGTACTGTATAGGGTATTCACTCCTTATAAATGAATGAGTTAGCAACTTATAGTGAGTTAGTTAGTTATTTTACACATTTGACCACTCAACGTTAATCAGTAAATCATTTTGTGTATTGCTCTCTCAGCTCAAAGACTCATACTGCGGTTTTCAACAGTCGATACAATCTGCAGTCTACAGTCCTCTCTATGCCCTATGGCTTGACTTCTGACTCCCCAAGTTTCTTCTTCGTCTTGCTTAAGTTAGTTAACAAAGGGTTTGAGAAGAAAGAAGTTGATATTGTCAATAGAGCTCGAAAAACGAAATGAAAGAAAATCGAAAGCTTCGCATGAAAATGAAAACCAGCTGCTGAAAAAAAGAAACATATATATAGAGTACAAAGAGAACGAATGAAAGAATGCACAAAAGGCAAATGACAATAAAGAAACAAAAATTATAGATAAATTTTTATTATAAAAATTTGCGTCGTTCAACTTTCTATGGGGCAGCTGCAACAGCGGCCGAGGCCGAGGCAGAGGCAGAGGCAACTGTAAAGAAAGCAGAGAGATAGACATATTAGAAGAGTTGTGTTTAGTCTTAAGTACAACTCACCAGACGCAACAACAATTTATCGCGATAAACAACAACAACAATAGAGAGTAATAACAATAACAATTGCAACTGCGCGCACAGCAACAATTGTTGATAAAAACGCGTTGCGCAGTTGCCACTTGACACTTGTTGAAGCAGCAGCAACCTCAACAGCAGCAACAGCAGCAGCAGCAAGTGAACAACCAATTGTAGCACAACAACAACAACATTAAATATTTGTAGTAAAAAGATAGAGAAAGAGAATTGCAAAGGATGCGTAAGTGTTGCCCACTGTAAACACTCTAAACAACACACACACAAAAACTAATCCCTCCTCCCTTCCTCCTAAATTGCCTCAGAACCTTCATCGTTGTCGCTGGCCGAGCGTCTTGCCTTCTTCAGCAGCTTATGCGAGGGTGGTGGCAACACCACACCAACATCAACAGCGCCACCTGGTGGTCGTTTCTCGAGTCGCGCCAGCAGCATCGCCTCCTCACGCAGTCCTCCCTACAACTCCATGGAACGCACACCCTACAGCAGCAGCATGAGCAGCAGCAACACCTGCAGCAGCAACAATGTTACACCCACACCCATGGAATGCACGCCCAGCTTGCAACAGGAGGAGCAACAACATCGAGAGGAGCAACTGCAACAGCAGCAGCAACAGCAACTACAACAGCAACAGCAACTCAATGGCTTTGTTGAGCTGAGTCGCTCAGCAACTGCGCCACCCGCAGCAACAAACGCAATGACAACAGCAACAACCGTAGCAACACCGCTGCTGGAAACCACATCCTTGCCCCCGAGACCCATTAAACTACGTACCATTGGCAAATTGGTGTTGCCGAGCACATTTCTGAGTGATCGCAACAATAACAATCATAATAATCATCGCAATAGTTGCATGGCTCGCATTCAAACATTGGAGGACATACACATTTCGATGGGAGTGCGTACAATAGGCAAGATAAAGTCACCATTTATCGAGTTGCAGCAACAGAAGAACCAACAGCAGCAGCAGCAGCAGCAACAACAGCATTTGAAGCAATCGCCAACGGACAACAATCAGAGTAAATCACTGAAAATGGACTATAAATCGACGCCACACACCACGCACACCAGCAACAGCAACAGTCACAGCAACAACGACAGCAGCGATGATGCACAAAGCTCAGATTCTGGCAAAGAAAACTGTGCTGCCAATCAACAGAAGAACCAGCAACAACAGGTGCAACAAATCATGCAACAAGAGCCACAACAAATGCCAGAGATGCGACGCAAGTTGACGACATTTTCACAAATCACAGTGCAACAAAAGGTGCCACAAGCAACGACAGCAACAACTGTAAATCGTCGCCACACCACAGAGTTGAGTAGCTCCACATTTGCCACATGTGGCATAAACACACGGGCCGCAAATCGCTCAGCGAATGTCGATGAACGTTTTGCCAAATACTTTGGCCTCAACGAGAGTTTCAACTCGACAACAACGCTGCTGAAGACACAATCGGCTGGACAAGTTGTTGTTGTTGTGCCACAGGAGGCACTCAATGAGCATGTGCGTCTGCCCCTAACAAATGGTGGCAGCAACCTCAGTTTGGTGCAAAAGCGTCGGGAATTGTTGAAGCGAACCCGAGCCATGTCCCTGGAGACAACGGGTAGTGTGGCATGCAACAGTAGTCCAACGGCCACGCCCAGTTTAAAGGGGCGCATTCACCGGCAAATCGGGGCAAGTTGAGCATTGCCAGCTTCGAGGATATTGTGATCACCGCCGATGAGTTGCATGCAGCGGGGCATGAGTTCAAGCGTTTGTGTGGCGAAATTTTGGGCACATGAGAAGAAAAATTGTAAATTTTTTGGCATAACTATTTAAAAATTTCACTAATTTTTCGAAAACATTTTCGCGGAAGAAACTCTATCCAAATCAAAAGACATTTCTATATCTTTCTCTCTATATATGTATTTGGATTTAGCATGTAGATTAAAATTGTTGCGCTCTCTTTTTCAGTGTGCGCTCAATGTGATTTGTGTGATAGATGCGCGCTCGAGCGCTCTCTCTCGCGCACCTTCTTCCCCTTAACTCCAAGCCCCCTATGTCCCCACAAAACGAAACGAATGAATATAAAAAAAAAAACAAAGGAATAAAAGATTAATGAATATAACAATGAATTAAAACATATACTATATATAAATATACCCAAAAACGAAACGACAATTGATAATAATTGCTTGAAAACTAAAAACCTACTCTTTAATGGACATTGTAATTAATCCTACATTTTATTTCAGCCTACAATATCTATATACATATATCTATATATCCTACGATATGATATCCAGTTAACAGTTATTAATTATTATGTTTATGAATTAAATATTGTGCAACTACATTTCGTGCTTATTTATGTCTTTTTAATTAATAGTTTAAAGCTAAACGAATTGTACCTTAAACGGCATTATAATCATTACCATTATTATTATAATTATAAACATTACATTTAATTATCATAATTTTTATTGTAATATTTAATTATGCAAATTGTTAAACATTAAAAGAATAAATCAAGATTTGTGCTAAAGTGAACTTTAATTTCTAACTGTAAATAAGTAAGTACAGTACAGGAAACTCATCAAGCGCCTTTCTCTGCGCTTCTCATCAGGTTGAGACTAGAGCATGTTTTTTAAAAAGCACGTTTATTACATTTTTATTTATGCTTGTGCTGCTTGTCAAGTTATTAGCTTATTAAAATTCTTTTTTTATACATATTTCTCGCTTACCTTTGTTTTTTGTTGATACCATTTTGAACTCGATTTTTAACCGACTATCTTTATCTATAGGTAAACCCAAGGGCATTTTAAAGAGCGGCAAACCCTTGCCTGGCATGGGTCATGGTTTGATGCCCATTGATCTGAATGCCGAGCTTAAGAATCGTCTGCAACGCTCCACGCATGCCACAGTCTCCAACTTGAGGAAATCGGCAACCACCACGAATGCAACACGCGATGAGACGGACAACAGTTCAACGAATCCGCAACGCAACTTGGCACAGATCTTACGTAATGTGTCCAAGGAGAATGCCACGCCTGCGTCCACGCAACACGATGATGCTGTAAGTTTGGTGCGCAATCTTGCCACACTTGGTGCAACACGCACTGTTGCTGATGCAACTGGAAGCAGCAACAATTGTGCCTCCGCCTCAGAGGGTGAGAGTTCTGGGGTCGTGAGATTGAGGCCATCATTAAGAACAGCGCTGTGGCAAGGCGTCGTCGCCAGCAACAACAGCAGCAGCAGCAGCAGCAGCAACAACATCAGCCAGATGGGTGAGTCTACGTCCAAGTCAATGTCCACCACAACCATCAACAACACCACCACCAACAACAACCGCTATCCCATGTGCTGTGCGTTCTGCTCGTATTTTAACCGTTAGCTACTAACCAAAACAAATTAAAGCCAACAGTTTCGTAAGTTGATCTCCTGATCGATCCCAGATCCAGGCATCATCATATATATGTACATACATATAGATAGACTCAAGACTGGTTCCACAAAATGTTTGTGTAATAATTAATATAACTACAATTACAACTTTTTACAAACTAAGCAAAAAACAAAAAAAAACAAAAACAAAAGAATAAATAAGATTTAGGGTTCGTATATCTTTTGTGTTTCACATTTCGACATCAGTCTTTTTAAATGTTGATAAATAAATGTTTTTCTTAATCGATTCAACAATTTCAATGCACCCAAAAACACACAAAACAATGCGAAACAAACCAAAAAATAGAAACAATAAAAGTTTCCTAGTCAAAGTGAAACCAATTGTCAGAGGCAATTGCTGGCGTCCTGTGCAGGCGCCTCAGCAACAACATCCACAGCAACAGCAGCAACGACAACAACTGCAACTGCAACTGCAACAACGACAGCAACCGCTTTGGCAACTGCACCAGCTTCAGCAACAACAACAACAACTAAAGCTACCAAATTTTGTTCAACAAAAACTAATGCGATAAATTGATAAACCGAAAAGCAAAAAACTAAATAATAAAAAAATATCAACTAGCCCATAAGTTCAATTTGCATTGCTTACTAAATATCTGATATATACATAAAAATATATATTTTATTGACAACTTGTTTAAAACAACAACAAAAACATTATGCCACATATATTTTTACGTGACACACAAAAAAGAACGAAAACAATTTAATTAATTTCAATAATAAAGTTGATGAAAATCCTATGTAATTGTAGTTTTGTTTGCCTCTAACCGTGCTTTTTTACTAACAATATGTGCATGCTGGACCAAATCGAAGCTTTGCTTTAACTGAAGAATTGAGCTTTATCTTGTGTGCATGGCTGTTATAAGCTTAAATTCAAATTCAAAGTTGGCGCCACTTAAAGCCACAGGTGGCCACTCTAGCAATGCTGTAAAATAGCATATCCAACAGGGTGGCAGCCTTTGATATGTTAGTTTAACAGTGGTGATATTTGCTTAACAGAGTTGCTCCTCACTGTACGGTGTTGCTCAAACTCAACGAATGTTATGGTGGTCTGGGGTATTTTATGCTATAAATTTCCTTAGTGATGGCGTTTCGGGATATACATATATTTGCTATAATTTCGTATGAGATGCCTTGAATAAACATTTCTTGGATGAATAGACAAAATACTTAAAATTTTATGAATAAATAAAAAATTTGGTAAGGAAAGTAGCATTTCATATAGCTATTTGACTCATCTATTTTATTTTTGCATTCAGCTATTATTTAAATGATTTCCCACCAAACACAGCTGTTTCGACTTCTAAATAGTTGGCAACACTAACACCGCGCCATAGCTAACAGCATTTTAGCCTAACAGAGTTTAGTTCTGCTATTGTGCTCGATGGGAACAGATGGGTTGTGCTGCGTGACGGTCGAAATATTTTGTGTTTGTTTTTAATTCGCGCGCATTTTGTGCCGGTCGCAAATTGCAATTGAATTATGCAAATTTAATATAGTGCGTCTTATCGTTTGTCTGTTTGTGTGTTTCCACTGACTGTTGGTACTGTGTGTTATTAGAGGAATAAATAAATACTACAGAATTGCAGCAACAACAACGATTGCATCGTGTGATCGGCTCTCAATTTAATTGCATCCAATTATTGCGTTCAATTGAAAGCGCAAGTGAAAAATGGCAACGAGACGCTCGTCGTTGGCTTAGTAAAATAGAAAAAAAAAACATCTGAAAAATCGTGAGAGGAACGCGCAGTCTGCAATTGCAAATAGCAATTAACAAAGGTTTGTACAACTGAACTCAAACTTATGGGTAGTTTTTAAATATTTTTGATATTTCTTATGAGACTGAGAGCAACAACAACAACAACGACACATAGTATGAAGCTGACCAGTTTTTTTTGCACAGCTTGTGTGTTTGTCGCGTCCTCCCTTCTTCTTCTTCTTGATTACCTGCTGCAACGAGCTATACAAGCAGTAACAACAACAGCTACAACAATGTTGAAAAAGACAACAAAAACAAATAAAACAACCGAAAACTGTAAATCGTTCGTCTTGCTTTGCTTCCATTGAAAAATTCGCTGATTCAGCAGCAGACGCAGATTTGTGTTGTTTTGTTGTTGCTTTCGATATTCTTGTTTTACTTTGTTGTTGTTGTCGTTACTTTTGCTCTTTATGTTTTCTCTTGTTGTTATTGTTTATTTGCACTTGGACATTTGTTGTCTATTGCTTTTCGCATAAGTTGCTCTGGTTGTTGTTGTAATTATGCGTTTTGTTGTTGCCCGCTTTACAGATTTGCAGTCGTTTGATCTGCCTTTGTCATTGTGAAACACCCTGTATGCTAGTAACACAAAGGGGTAGTTTATTTGTTTATTATTCACAAATGCTTAAAATTTAAACCAGTTTATGATGTTTTCCGTTTTTAAAGCTATTAAATAGCGGCAAAAGGTTGTTAATTTGTTTATTAGTTACTTATTTCTGAAATTTATGATCATTTCCGTTTTTTATAACCATTATACATGATCTGATAAGCATAATTTATCGGCCAAATCAGCTTCTCATTAATGAATAAAACAATAAATTCTTGGCAATAGTTAAGGTATTGAATTACTTTATGGTATAATTAAGGTTTTACCTTTATTGTGAGCATAGATAAATCAACATTAATGATAAGAAAACTTGACTCTAACAATAAGCCAGTGATCATCAAAGGAAGGAGGAAGCTTTATGGTTTATATGGGTTAGTGCTTACTCAGAATCTATGAAAAAGTCTTCACCTAAGGGCATATTGTGACGAGCCTATCCACAGGGTATTTTGCCGTCCAAACTTGTAACTTTATCATGGCGCTGCATTTTGACAGCTGTATGATAATGACAGCGCTGAGTATATAAAAGTTTTTCTTTTAATTTGTATGTTAAGTGCTTTGTCGCTTCTGTTTCCATATTTGCCTTTGTTGGCAACTCTATTTGTTCACCTGCTTAATTAAGAGGCCCTCTCTTGGATGTTGTTGGTCCAATGTTTTTGGGCTCAAGGTCTGCTCACACTTTAAAAGTGGGCCAGCATTTGCATAAAGATATGTGCAGATGATCATCTTATTTGTTTAACAATTTTTACTAGAGCTTACTACCAATCAATCAATCAATCAAATTCTCATTATACATTTATGTTGTATTCGTATTTCAATTGTAAAAACTACAATCACTTTCAATTGTTATTATCGGATTTCGTTTCGCTTTTAGTCCGCACTTCTCCTATAACTATCATTAATTGTCCATTTCGTAATAATCTACCTGAGATTGTAGCGAATAATTCAAAGTTTCATGTGCGTGGCTAATGAATAAACAAAAGCAAATCGAATCAACAACAAATAGTAACAACAACAAAAAAACCACAAAAAATACCTTTCGTTTTCAATGAATTTGCATAATCTGTAATCGGTTGGTGTTGCTTTGGATCTGTCGGATCTCTTGGATCTGGAATTTCTTATGGCGAGAAACGAAAGAAATTAGTCGAAAATAAGAAAGAAAGAAAGAAAGATACAAAAATTATATTGATTTATGGTCAGCTTGCCACTTATAAGGAGTATTAGATAATGCATTGATTTGAAACCGAATCGATTGTCCATAAATAGACAATAAAATGTGTCTTATCAATAAGTAAAATCCAAAAGATAAGAGGCAAACATTCATTCAAGTGGCAAAGCAATCGCATCTAATTCCACCAAAGTGTTATTCAAATGCATTCGAAAAACACCCACACTCAAACTCACTCCCATTCACACTCACACTCACACTCACACATATCCCGTATCATACATATATGGTGCCCTTTTATAAGGCCATATGTCTGCTCACGTCTGTAGGGAAAACGTGAGCTCCAACGCTAATGAGGCAAACCAACAAAAAACCCAAACAAAACAAAGATTATAAAAATAGTGAAATGTTCTACGGGTTAATCACCTAATGTTGTGAGCTGTACCATTCACAGTACGATTATACGATTACTTCAGGGAATTGTACGTCGACGCACCCAGTTATCGTTTTAAAATACCCTACACTAGAGATTATACCCTGGAGCTATAGTATATCATGCTATTATCTCGATCGCAACTATATGTAGAACAGCAACAAAGAAAGTACTTATTTATAAAGAAAATGTAGAGCTGAACTTGTGATCTGGGTGTACTATATAAACAAAGTGTTATGAGATCGGAGATATAACTACTACAGCAAGAAACTACATATAGGAATATTGCCACACACATTACGGTGGCAAGCTTACATTAGTTTAATAGCTTGACTAGAGTTGTAACAAAGGGATATATTAGGAATGAATTCCAATTTATATAAGAAGTTAGCTTAGGATCAGCTTACTATATCCATGTTATTACGATTTCCGCTTATTGTATTGATATTTTTACAAGCCGTTTCGTTACCACAACTCCTCTTAGTGGCACTATTATTTCTACTACTACTCTTACTAGTGCTACTACTACTTTTACTACAGTATCTACTACTATTTAGTTTTACTCTTAGTGCTCCTTTTACTACTACTTTTACTAAAGTTTCTACTACTATTTCGTTTTACATTTTTAGTTTTTATACTATTTCGTTTCTTATAGTTGCATAACTTTGTCAAAAGTTAACCGATT
The DNA here is from genome assembly GCA_035043265.1 of Drosophila testacea. Taxonomy (NCBI): domain Eukaryota; kingdom Metazoa; phylum Arthropoda; class Insecta; order Diptera; family Drosophilidae; genus Drosophila; species Drosophila testacea. The sequence continues at coordinate 767,516 of JAWNND010000459.1, forward strand.
TTGTTGCGACATGTCATATCCTATTCTATGGTTGTATCTAAAAAGTGATGCTATATTTAAATATAGATCATTAACTAAAATAAATTCTACTACTGTTACTACTAATTCATCTACTTCTACTTCTTCATTACTGATACTGTTTCATATACTACTATTATAACCTAAACTTCAATTACACTTCTGCTACAACTTTTCCATCTACTTTAACAATTACTACTACTATATACTACTATACTTTTGATACTGCTAATCCGTCGACTTTAGGAATTACTACTACTATCTCTGTAGAATATCTTTCTATGTATTCAGTAAGGGTACAAAGACTTCGCTGTCTCGATACTCTACTCCTCGAATCGGTTGGCATTTGTGACCCCGCTTGTCTTGTAATTGAATTGCCCCGACCAAGAGATCGACTGTCTGTCTCTGTGACTCTGCCTCTGACGCTGACTGTGAGGCTGACTGATCGTTGCACAAAGAAGCTTCTCTCAGATCTCTCAAATGCGATGCGATGATGAATTATCAACGCTTTTAGTGCGGCATCTCATTTGTTTGTGTGTGTGTTTTATGCTTTTCGAGATGAACAATTCCATTAAAGGCAACTTATGGTCTGCTTTTTGATGTCAGATGCAAATGGCCGATGCCCGATCCCGATGCACACTCGGATTACAATGTACACAAAAGGCAAAAACGTGAAAATTTTCGAAGCCAACGATCCATAAATTATGTTTCTACCCTCCCCCTCTCTAAACTCAAGTCAAATGCATTGGGGCATAAAGTTTTCAGTTTCTGTTTCTGTTTCTGGTTAGCTATAAATACATTTATTGGGAAATGACTTTGTCTAGTCTTGGAAACAAATGAAGTTGTTTGCATTTACAATATGTATATCAATGGGTTCTGCTCTGTTTTCCTATTCCAATTCCTATTACGACTGCAACGCTTATTAACTTGTTCAAAATATTACACAATCTTAAGGCGAGTACGTTGACTCTTTTTGTTTGTTATACGAATGTCTTGCAGCTTTTTGTCTTCCTTTGTCTGTTTACCTGTTCACGATTTGCACAGCTGTTTTATCAGTTTGCCAAGAGCGATTTCTCACTTTTGTCTGAGCTGGAACTACGCTTAAATTGAGCTTATTCTATGTTGCAATCACTTTAAGATTAATTTCCCTTTGAAAGCAATTAACAAGTTATTTATAGCTCTCAAAACTTTTACCCCATTAGAAGCAAAAGTTTCAAACAAAAAAGCGTTCTAAATTCAATTTTGTTAGCTGTCATTTGTTTGTTTTGTTTGGTTAATAACAAAACTATAAACAACTCAAGTGAATTGCGAACATGTGCAGGAAATGTTGGTGAAATATCAAATTAGTTTATCAGTTGTGCGCATTTAATTACTTTTAAATGAGAATTAATTGCAAACAGTTGGGTTTCTAGGCGAGCTAATTACACGCTATAAAGTTTTGAATGCATTGAGAAGTAGCTGTAGTAAACGAAGTAAAGCAGCTGGCAGTTTAAAAATCACTTTCACATTTCTCAAAGTTTTAAAATGATTCAGCTTACAGTTTGAGCAGCTTACAAACAAAGGTAAGGTTTTAAAGTCTCTTTACGATTTCTGATGCACTTCTAACTAGGTTTATGCGTTTAAAAGCAGTTATCAATTTTATATGATTGTTATTGCGTTGTTAGAGCAATAAATAATTTTATTTCCAATAGAAAGGAAGAGTAAATTGCTAAAATAACGTTGTGTGAGCAGAGTGAATACCGTGAGCCATCCTTGACTAGACTAGACAATTTCTGAGTCATTGCATTGAACACATCCTTTTATGCCTTTTCTCCAAATAGTTGGCCATAATTTAGTTGGCAATTTATTCTAAATGTAAGACTTTTATAGCTATTCATTTTGTGGCCAACATTTTGAGTCATCAGGCTGGCTAATAGGATGCACCGCAGGCGGAAATAGTCTACAATGACACTGACATTGCAAGTGGCAAGAGGCAAGTTGTGTTGCAAGTAGCGATGTGACAACAAACTCGCGACACAGGATAATGCTAATTCCGAGTCTGGGCTAGACTTCTGTCTGTCTGTCTGGCTGGCAAATAAATGTCAGTCAAAATGTTGACAACTCATTAGCTCAACAGCAGCGGGAGAGCAAGAGAAGAGCAGGAGGCTGGATAAGAGGCAAAAGAGTAGGAAAGAGAGGGAGACAGCTTGCATGTAGCTGCTGGCTTTTGGTACAATGAACTTTTCGAACTGAAATGTTGTTGCCCCATCGCCTGTCTGAGCCTTAGCCAAGAATGATTTTAGCCAGAGTCTCGGCTACTTCGTTGCGCTGTACGTTGTCTGACAACCGCTCATAAATCTGCAGCTAGTCGAGAGAGTTGGAGGCAAATCAACAGCGAAAATTCAACTTCTCCAACTTCTCGATCCAATCCCTCGAAGCGGAATGCAAAAGCGTAGAATATTTCAAACTCTGCTAAAGCAAAAACTCTTTGTGGCACGCTCGTTTTGTGCTCCTTTGTCTCGGCACCGTCATAGATATCATCATTGGGCATTTATTATTGCAGGCACTGTCTATCCAACTCCCTACCCCCCACTTCTCTTGCTCCTCGCTTTTACAGTCTTTCTATATCTCTGTGCCTTTGCTATTGAATTTCCTTTGTGTTGTCTGGCACTTGATATATTCAGGCCGTTGGGTTGTGGCATGCCGCTTCCTTGTGTGGCAAGTTCTGCAACTGCTTATCATCATCAGCATCAGCATCATCATCTGAAGCATCGACAATGCCACTGCTCTGGGCGTTCCTGACAGTCCGAGTGACAAACAATAAATGTTTTAGTTGATATATTGAATTGCATTCGATTTCTTGGCATCTCCAACTTTAGATCCATTTCCATTTCCCAACTCCATCTCCATCTCTAGTCAAGCTATCGCATGTTGCTCCTGTCGCTTGTCATTCAATCAATTAGACACCTGCTACTGCCTTTTGTGTGTGTGCAACAGAATTAGCATCGTTTTTTGTATAGGCAACAACAAAGTTGCAACTACAAACGTTGTTAGACTTCAGCTGCATCTCAGTCAAAGTTCGACAGCAACATTGAATAGAATTGAAGTGTCTAAACTATGGCTATAGGTATGTGATATGTTGATAAGTTTCAGCTGGTTGCAACTTGCCTGGAACTTGCAACAATAGATACAGCAGACAAGGCTTCAAAGTGAGATGAGTTTGGATAGAAGAGATTGACAGGTGAATGGTTGATGGTATGTAACTATAGTATGATAATCAGAAATGGCACGTAAGCTGGCTCATTTATAAATTGACATTTAAAATGAAAGTTTTTTATATAAAAATCATTGATTCCTCAACAAAATCAAAGCAGCATTTACTTCATCACATCTTATAATATCTAATTACTGGGGTTTAAATACATCAAGATACCTGCAAACTAATACTAAGATACAGATAATCATAAGAAATATATACATACCCCCCTAAATCATAGATCGCCTCACATTTTCAATTTCCATTCCCTTGTTATTTCTTTTTGTTACTTTTCTTTGTATCTCAGGCATCTACAAATGCTACCTAATTTAATGTTCATCTTAATATTAAAGGCTTAGATTTCACACATCGTTTGTATGCAAAGATACATTGATACTGATAAGATACTTCCTACCATTTATTCCAAAATATACTGTCAAGTTCATTGATTTTCGGTATTGTTTTAATATTATAAACTACTTCATAACATCTCTTAATATCCCTTTCATAAATTACTTTCTTTTATGTATATCGCATCTGCAGACATCCACAGATACATTGTTAGAGTCAAGATACTTTCCATTATTTGCTAGAGATTCTTTTATACAGCGGTAGCATCAACTTGGCCAGTCAGTTATTAAACAGATTCGCTGTTGATTTGCTATGATTCTAGAGATTGTTCATGACACGGATGCCACCCAAGAGACTTGAGACATGGACACAAGAATTACACAGGAAACACAAATTGCTGGGGGAATAATAAACACGCTCAGATTGGATACTATGTTACAAGTATGAGTACGAGTACGAGTACGAGTACGAGTTAACGTAATTGCCTTATGCCACGCTGCAACTTCCTTTGGTCATTTTCAACGCCTCACAGCATCCCCCTCCTCCCTCTCTCTTACTCTCCAACTACTTCTTGGTCATAAAAAAACTTGTCTGGCTTATATGGTTAATCGATTATTAATGACTTTGTCGCAATTAAGTAACAAACAAAGCTCAAATCGCTTTATCACAGGTTTGCAATGAGTTTGCCCCCCAACCCCCACTCCACACCAATATATCCAGAAGGCATGTGGCAAGTAAAAGTTGCAATCAAGGCTGTGGCAGAGACTGTGGCAGAGACTGTGGCAGTTGCAAGTGTCAGGCAAAAGTTATTCAAAAAGCAAAGATTAAAACAAAGTGCCTATGGGCTATATTTGGCAAGTCAAAGATTTCATACCCTTTCGGAGAACTGTATTCAACTTTCGTCTGATGAGAGCCAAATATGTATACATAAGGTATAGTTGTCCGATTATAACCAAATTTATAAAGCACTACTGAATCTATCTGAACATATCTTTTGGTTGAGACATCTTAAAAAAATAAAGTACTTTTTTATACCAAAGCTTAATTTGCATATTGATTTCCAGTTTGTTTCTATGGAAGCTATATGATAAGATCATCAGATAATAACCAAGTTTTTCCTACCAAATAATATAACTATGAACTTTTATCCCGAGCTTAAGCCCATTACAATTGCGATATCGCTAAACGTCTTCTTATTGCAGAATGAAATTGTCCTATTGTTAGCAATTTTTTGTACAAATTTAAGTTGTCTACTAGTTCTTACGGTTCTGGCTCTACGATGATCAGTCAGTCTTTCTTTAATCTCTAGATGGGAGCTTCCAAGTCTCCTTTAAGGAGTTCCTTATTTTGTGACAAAATTATAATACTCTTGCTAGGGTATTAAAAAGAAAAGAAAAATCAACATGCAAACACACGCCTTAAAATGTGAAAATGCGAATGACCTGAATACACAGACGTGACACACACTCAGGCATACACAAACACAGGTACACCAACATACACACACGCACTGTAACTGATAGCACGGGGCGCATGCGCAACACGCAGCAAGCAAGCGGTAAGAGGTAAGCGGCAAGAGGCAAGCGGCAAGCGGCAAATGCCTTAAAAGGCAACAACGCCGACGATTTCCTTTTCTGCGCATTTGCCTCTTGTTGTTGTTGTCTGCTGGCAAACTAGTTTTACTTACAGTTTTCAGCTTTTGTTTTTGTCTTTTTTTTGTCTTTTTTTTTTGTTTTTTTTTTGGGGACATCGACGTCAACATCATTTCAACATTTGGTTGCACTTGCAGTTGCCCCATTCCACAAATCACACACACACACACACACCATCATAATTTTAATTTATTTATGCAAAGCAGTTAACTGACTTGAAACTCGTATTTATTTACTACCTATATTTGTTAGTTGTTTTTTCTCGCCTTCGTCTTATTAACACATTTTTTCCCATTTGATTTTTGGCATTAAAAATGAAAAGTTCTTGTTGGTGTGGAAACTTGTTTTGGTTGAAGCATTGTCCAGGATTCCACAGACATGTTGCATTTGGGGCATGTGGCATGTGGCATGGACTCAATGAAGCGCGTAAATTGTGCAACGGGTTAAAGTGACAGAGGGGAGAGGGGCAAGTTGCAAGTTCTCTATTTGTTGGCAACTCGTATCATCATCAACAACAACAAACAGCTGAGGTGCTTAGCTCAAATTAGCGTAAAGAATTCTATACTCGACTGCGAATCCGAATCCAATTGCAGTGTAGTGTTGAGTAATGCCATTATAAAAATGTGTGTTAGTATGTGTGTAGCTTACTGAAGGCAATTAACTTTAAATGAGCTGCTAAATGAATGAACAACGACTGTCAATTAAGTGAGCAACCTTGAAAGTATCTTAAGCTATGTGCGCATCTAACAATCGAGCTAAGTATGTATTAAATAATTCTAATGAAAGTATCTTGTTGCTGTATAATTTAATAGATTGTAATTTAAAAGCTCTAAAGTATTGAACTTAGAAGCTACAACTGCTATAATTTCAATCATACCTGTTTTAGGAAAGTGTATTAAGCGAAAGTGAAAGTATCTTGAAGATGCCATAGCATTATGTATCTTAAATCTACTTTAATTACTTTGTTATTTTATTTGATTGAGGACTACTAGATACTATAAGTAATGCGATACTATCGTTAGTACTATCGCAATAGTGCAAAAAGTTGGCTAACAACTGTATTCCTTAAATGAATATGGATTTGCAAACTTAAATCTCCTCTTTAATAGTATTAACTGTCCAAATCAATTACCACAGTTATTCACAGAAATGTTCTTTCTTCTATATAAATAAGTAATATCTCTCTGACGATAGTTCGACTTTATTATCGATAGTAATTCAGATCAAGTAAAATCGTTTTTAATAACCGCCCTTTCTCCCTTCTCTCTGATGCAAGTAAATGATTCAAAAGTGCAGTATTTTACGTTTCCCAATACATTCAGTAAACAGTGTATAGACATACATATGTATACAGCTTATCAGCTGCACTCAGTTATTAGTCATTTGCACAATCTTGAATGCACAATCAACGGCTACCAATCGGAGCCAAGCCTTATGAGTTTATAGCTACTATCTAATTGCATTAACTTGAGCTTCAGACACGTCGTAAACACCTTGCAACAACTTGCATTTCAATTCGTTTTCTTTTCATATTCCTTGTTTCCAACTCTAATTAACTTGGCCATTGCCACGCCCATAAACCTGACTCGAGTCGAGTTGCAATTGCCGTGTAGACCAATAAAACGCATAGAAATTGACGCAATCACATACCAAGAATTTGTTCTACGTAGTTTCACATAAAAAAACCTGGCTGCCATAAAAGCAGTTGCCTCAAATACCAAAGCCAATTGTGCTAATAAATGAGGCACTTGCTTTGGGGCAACAGGTGACTACCAGGTCTCTCTTTATAGATCTCCCTAGCCCTGCAAGAACTCAACTGAATTGAACCAAGATCAGAGTAGAAAACTAAGAGAAGCCGCCTCGGCAATCGAACATAAATGGGAAACACTCGACACTCGAGTCTGTAAAAGGCAATCATGTTGCAGAGTGGTTCTTGGTGAGACAACTTGATCTCGATCTTGTTTATGGTTCTGTCCATTTGCCTTGTCTTTCCATTTCCATGCCAAACATGGCATATCATAAAAGCTCGCATAGTTTTCTATCTCAAGATCGCACGATCTAAAGATCTCTAGTTATAAAAGTCTCAAGGTGCTTTAATTGTCAAAGCTACATTATTAACTCGATAATGTCTTGAGACGATTATTGGAACTCAACTTTTTGATCATTAATCATTAGCTTTGTTTGCTTCGTAAGTGTCAGAAATAAAGCGGAAGCGCCTCAAACCATATTTAATTTATGCCTTTAGCTTTGGTTTTCCTCAACTTTTGCGACTCATCAATCAACTTGATGAGCGATTTGAGATTCATCTAAAATACGTGCAGTAATTATGAAAAATTTATTATTTTGACAAAACTGGAACACTTTAAATGGGGGTTAAATGTACGTTATTGGGGTTGGTTTTTAACATTTGCAGTAATTTTGACTGCCTTTGTTTACACACATGGCTTAAGAACTGTCTGGGGTTGCACTTGACTTTGGGTTCGGTTTCGTTGAATGAGGGGGGACTCGTGTTTCCCTTTTCAATTTAAACAAGTTCCCAGGAAAGTTTTTGACTTTCCAATTTATTTGAGCAAGTTTAAAAGCTCCTTAAATCGATCCTCCACATTGCCATCGGTTGTTATTGGTATCTCAGTTGTGGATGTGGTTGTTGGTGGCTCTGTTGTCGTCGTCGTTGTGGTTGTGGTTGTTGTTGTTGAGGAGGTGCTGGGGACAGGTTTTGGTTTAATTCGTCCATCCAGACAACCCTGTAGATAGTTGTAGTTCCCGGTTGTGGACTCGACATAAATGTGCTTTGCCTTTTTTTTGCATTGCTCAAGATGCAGATCTAAAACGCGGTAGCGTTCCTGCAATAAGATAGCAGAGTCCGAGGCATTGCCATAAATGCTGTACGTCAAGACTGTAACAAGCAGAAGGATGCGTGACATCATGAACTTCATGGGCTCAGGTCCTTTGGGGAACAGTTTGTAATACTTAAGGATCTTGTTGATCAGTGTCTTCATCTCGAGCATGGCAAACCTTTAACCAATATTTTTGGGCTCCGCACTGAAGAGTATATATTTAGGTAAAGGTCTGTTTCGTCTCGTTGTCATCTATGAAACACTCTGACTTATAACTGAGAGGATCGGGACAGTGTTTAGCATCACGATAGGCAAAATGAAAAACTAAGTTGTCCCATTGTTTTGTATCTCAAGATCGATCGACCCAAAGTTCTCTATTTATAAAACTCGCAAGGTGCCTTAGAGTCAAAGCTACACAATTAAGTCGAACATTTCTCAAGCTTATTATTCGAACACAACTTTTCAATCATTATCTTATCTTTATATTTGTTTGCTCCTTAAGTATTAAATATAAAAATAAACGAAAGCGTCTTAAGACATTTAATTTGTGCCTACAGGCTGTGATTTTCCTCAACTTTAGCCATTCTTTGATCAACTTTATGAATAAGCATTTATAAAACAATTATGAAAATTGTCAAGCAGAAAATTGTTTTATTAGTTTTACAAAATTTGAGCATACTTATTAAATGTTGTTATTGGTGTTGCTTTTTGGCATTGAAATCCAATAGATTTTGACTGCTTTTGTTTACACATGGCTTAAGAGCTGACTTTGGCTTCGGTTTCGTTTCGACTTAATTAAAATTTAAACAAGTTGCCAAAAAAGTTTTTGACTCCTTGTTTTAGTTTAGCAAGTTTAAAAGCTCCTTAAATTTATCCTCCAAATTGGCATCGGTTGTTATTGGTGTCTCCGTTGTGGATGTGGTTGTTGGTGGCTCTGTTGTCGTCGTCGTTGTGGTTGTGGTTGTCGTTGAGGTGCTACTGGTGGTAGTAGGTACAGGTTTTGGTTTAATTCGTCCCTCCAGACAGCCCTGCAGATAGTTGTAATTCCTGGCCGTGGATTCTACATAAATGCGCTCTGCCTTGTGGCTGCATTTCTCTTGTTGCAAGTTTATGACGCGGTAACGTTCCTGCAACATCAAGGCAGAGTCTGAGGCATTGCCAGAAATTGAGTATGTCGAAATTGTATTGTTTGAACCCTGTAGAAAAGATAATCAAATGTTGAAAAATTTATGTTGGAAATTAACATGTCCAAAAATGCACAAAATGTGTTTTGGCCCGGGCTTAAACTTTGATGAGCACTGATTTAAATAAGACTTTAAATTTAATTTAACTATCGATGTTCTCCACGGAAGACGATCAATTCGCGTTAAAATATTCAAGTACTTGTTCCCATTACTAAATGGAAGATGAGATAAAACTTACCACTGATGCATGACAGTTAAAGGAGTCAAGAGTGTCCTTTACTTCGCTACAACTGGTCAGAGCCTTGCAAACACTTTCAGACATTCTTTCGATCTTCCTTCGGGCTGGTATAAAATCCAGGTCGATGCCACGTCGTGAGTTCGTTGCATTAGTCAGACATCCGCTAAAGTCTCCACTGTACTTCTGTGTAATCAGATTCGATTCTCCAATATAACCAGCAAAGCAGGCCACCGAAGTCTGAGGATCTAGTTGAGTTAGCCTCGAGTTGAAGAAGAGACGAGTAAGACCATCCGGTGTGGGAAGACCCACATGAGGAGGGAATGGTCGCCTGCCGTCCTGTCCAGACGCTACCACAAGTAGAGCTAGAGGAGCTAGCAAGTTTAGCAAAAGTTTCGACATTTCCTTAGAGACTTCGACTTGGCTGCTTCAGCGGATGAGATGCTTTTGGCGCAATGCAGAGAGACGACAGCATTTATATGCAGAACCAATGGGGCTGATAAGCGCGTTATTGTCTGATCTCCTGTCTTATCAACTTTGCAAATTTTTATATGAAGATAAATAGCTCTTCATCCACAGCAACTTGTTTATTTATTCGCATGATTAGGTGCCAACGTCAGACTAGAAACGCAGGGAGTAGAAACGCAGGGATAGATCTTAGTCTTATACTCTTTCCAAAGAAAAAGAATTAAATTTATTATCAAAATCTATACACAAATATCACACTTATTGTCATTTATTGCATTGAGAGTAAGGTCTTTCCCCTTTCTTCTCCTGGGAGTGTCCCAACAAGGTTGCAGTTTAATAGAGCAGTATTTCAATATTTACATTAAGCTTAGAAAGATAAACTTTTAGTTTATGATCGCTGTGCTGCTTTGCTACACAAATAAATATGTGAGAGGCCGAGTTAGATCTATGACGCCCAATCTTGGCAAATATTGATACACCATGACTCAGTTTGGTCTATTTAAAGGTGCATTCATATTATTCAAGATTTTTATTAAATGCAACGGAAATGTCACTTGCTTGTAAGTCCCCTGCCTAAAAACAAATATTAAGTGTCAGTTTCTTTAATTGCATATTAAATTTTCTTTTATTTACTGTATTTTAAGTTAAATCCATTCACAAAACATTACTCAGCAACACATCATAAATTATGGGCTTTACGTAGAACAGTTTTGAAAGAATGCTATTTACATTTATCGTATATCCTATGAAAAAGGAGTAAACGGGTATTCTTATCTTAGAATCTATGTAGTGTATACTCTTGATAAGTATTAGGAGCCGAACCAATTGAGAAATTAATGACTGTAGTTCCCGAAAAGAAAAAAATGCAGACCCTTTTTCATAGTCCATTAAAAATTAAACATTAAAGTTCACAATATGTTGTTAAGAACAAGCATTGACAAAATGTTCTTTCAGTTTTGAAGTCATAAATTTATTATTAAAATGTCTTAAACATTATCTTATTTAGCTTTGTCAAATATCACAATAAAACCCTAAACCTTAAATAAAACAGTGCCTCCTTTCTTGCCTTAATTGGTGTACTTTGAGGTTAGTAATCACATTTAAAGGTATTTCTATTGTTAGTTCTTGCCCTGAACCTTTAACTACAGATGAAGATGCTTTATCTTTTTCTTTACTTTAATCCTACGTCAATCTCGGCTTGAGTCCCACACACATTCCAGTTGTTGAGCGTAGAATAAAGTTCATCATGGGCTTGATCTCAGGTCCTTTGGGTAATAGCTCGAAGTACCTCAAAACCTTACTGATCAGCGCTTTCATCTCGAGCATGGCAAACTTCTGGCCAATGCAGTTTTTGGGACCCGCACTGAAGGGTAAATAGATAAAGGTTTGTCTACTCTCGTTGTCATCGAGGAAACGCTCTGGCTTAAAACTGAGGGGATCGGGAAAGTGTTTAGGATCACGATGGGCAAAATAAAAGACCAAATAGATGCTGGTATTCGCTGGAATTGTTTGTTTGCCAATCTGTAGATCTTTTGTGGTGTATCTGCCTACCGCTGGCACTGGAGGATACAATCTCATCGTCTCCTTGATGACACACTCCAGATACTTGAGTTGCTGCAACTGCGATTGAGTAACAGGCGCTGTTCGATCTTTCCCCAGCACCTGTTGAAGTTCTTCATAGAGCTTGGACTGCACTGCGGGATGTCTGGCAATGGAGTAGAGAGCATGAGAGACGCCACTGCTTGTGGTATCATCGCCCTCGAACATGAATGTGTCCACCTCCTCACGTATGTCCGCATTGCTCAACGGGACACCTTGAATGGAGGATTGCAATAAAATATCCAACAGCGCCATCTGTGACTTGCTGCCAATCTCTTCATCCCCCAGACCTAGGTTTAAATATAGTTACTTTGTTAATCTACTGTCTAGATATTTCCTGTACTAAGCTCAACTTACTCAATGGCCGGTAGCTGCCGTCGGCTATAGCACGCTCCAAAGCCGATCTTCGCTCTCTGATGACCTTGTCTGTGAAGTCATGCATTATGTGAATATCATTCATCAGTTTGCGATGCAACAATGGGGCTGTAAGCCGAAAAAGCCACTCGTAACGCTGCGAGAATTTCAGCATGCGATCAGGTTGAATGTAGACAACACTGTAAGAGAGAGTAAAGTGAGCAGAAAGTGAAGGAAAACGACATAAAGTATCTTAAAAAAACAACAACTTGACATGACTACAATACGAATACTTAACATATAATGTAGAAAGAGTATTTGAATTCCAATCAAATCGAAAGTGTCTTTTTTTACATTTTGTGCTCGTATTTTTAATGTATTCTATATTTGTATCTATATCTGTATCGTTTTTAGAAATGCCTAGCCTATAGCAACAAAGTTGAGTAAACACAGCCAAGTTAGACCTTAGACCTTATGAATAAAAGTACTTAAACAACTTATGAATACTGTGCAACTGACCTCTTGAGTGCTTTGATATAAGGAAACTCGGGATCGCTTTGTGCATTCACCTGCACACCCATGGCAGTCTCTATATAAAATTAATACAGGGTATCCTTTAAGTATCAAAATCACCTTAATTGCAAACACTCACCTGTAATAACATCCAGTGCTGCAAGTGACACATACTTTAACATATCCACGACCTCTTCCCCATTTGCAAATGGCTGTAGTTTCTCTACTAAAACACCACTGTGTTTATCCATAATATCCATAAAATGTTCCAAGATTTTAAAGTGAAATGCACTGGTAAAAATCTTGCGTCTTGAATGCCACTTTTTGCCCACACTCAAAAGCAAACCATCGTTGAGAAAGGGACGCAGAAACTTGTAAAGTTGCCCCTTTTCTAGCAGTGTAGTGCTGCTCAGTATAGCCTCAAAGTGGTTAAGATCCATGGTATAAACTAGGCATTCATTGAGGATCCACATGCGAAAGGTTTTGCCATATTTCTCAAAGCACAAACCCACATAATCGATGAGATCTAAAAAAAAAGAAAGTGATGGTAACTAAGAAAATAAAGAAATTTAGTAAACTTACTTTCTGCACCTAAGTGAAGAGCCTCAAGGCCACAACCGAGTACTGGTAGAGATCTAGGACCCGTAATTCCCGATCTCTTGAAGGCCTGACAACTATGGCGCTTTCGTATATAATCCCAGAGAAGTAATAAAATCAGAGCGCCAACTAACAAGGTCAGCCACATGTTGATCCCGCTTTAAAGATCAAATGGGATTACTCAAAAAATGTTTGCGATTGTTGATCGCGTTGATCGGCGTTGTTGTTGATGCCTCAACGTGCGTTGTTCAACTGCGCTATCGAGAGCTCGACGAGGGGCCTTTAACGGACGCTGGTCAGCTAAATGTTAAACTCATATTCAGTTTATAATATTTAGAATGAATACGATATAATCCAAAACTGGTTTCCAACTGTCGTAGTTGTTATTATTATTGTTATATAGTCAATTGTTAGAGTGTTGCAACTTTGTGGCTACAATTGTCAGTCGATTAAACAGCTTGACGATTAACAACCAACTCAAACACTAAACAACGTTTCGCATTTTGAGTGTAAGTACACTCGTTTTTTTGTATGTATATATTCTTTTTAAAAAACATTCAATGATTAAAATGCCGCTCAGTTTGAGTTGATTTGCATTGTGCGACACAGCGATTACAACTGTGACGAGGCGTGGCAATTAATTGGACTCTACTGTAGTTCTCAGCATATATTCTACGTACTTGAACTAATTTTGATTTACTAATGTCAAACTAATTTAATCTAAGTATACATATAAATCTTCTAGAATATACAATGAGTAATTAGTATTTGAAGAAAGTGCTTGCATCAAAAGATTTCGAATTTGTTCCATGTGTATAATAACAGAAGGGAAAATCGTTTTCTTTATAGTTTTAAGTAGTTTTGTTATTGAGGTAGGTCTCCCATTTTCATTATAAATAAATATCACATATTAAATCTAAATATCAATTAAAAAATATTTAGAAAATACAGATGAAAAGCTTACGCACAACACTGTAAATATAATTCATAAACTGGCTTAAGAAATTTGTATATTTAGGGAATAAGCAATGAATAATAAATAAATAATAAGTAGGGAAAATCGTGCTAAAAGTCTCCAGCAAATATATTAGTTTTCTTTTTCTTTAAAATCATTATCTTAAACACAAAAATCTGTCTTATAATATTTACCAAGCTCTGTTTTTGGTTCGGATTACTTTGTTGCAATAATAGGTAAAAAATTAAAGATTTTTAACATAATGAGTTGTTAATTGGTATTCCATATTATTTAATAGACTATCCTTTTTCGTTAAAAATACGTTATTATTTTAACAACTCTAGTAACATTCTTTTGCTACTTCCTGATGTATATTTGTAGCCAACTTTCAAATGTTTCCTATAGGATATGTATGTATATCGAATCTTTTCAGATGAGATTCAACTTTCGAGTTTTGTTTATATTTAAGTGTACACTATGCTACTGAGAACTGAAGATAGATATTTCTTCCTTCAACTACTTCTATCGCTTGCTACATTTTCTTCACTTTAAAATCCTTGGACATAACCAAGAGCTCTTGTTAAGTCATGTCCCCTTTCTAAACGGACAGTTACTGCTACAGTAAAGACAAAATGCATAGGTAAGATACGTTTGTCAGTTCTCAGTTCAAGTTCAAGATCACAAAGACAACAATTAACAAAGAGTTGTAGATTTAAGAGCTAGACTAAATCCCTTTCTATGCAGATACCAAGTGTTGTGGAGATGGCAGTGTACACAGGAAACGGTGGCAAATCAGCCACAAGGCAAACATTGATTCAAGCAGCAGTTGCAACACTTGTCACTGTTAGAGAGAGAAAGAGAAGGAAAGAGGAAAGGGAAGAGAACTGCAGACAGAGAAACAGCTGTGACAAATGTTGCCATAGCCATAGTTGAATGGACTGTGCCACAAACTGAGACGAAGGTGCAGACGACGGAAATGTTCAAGTCAACAGTTGTTGTAGTTGTTGTAGTTGTTGTTGTTGTTATTGTTGTTGTTATTGTTGTTGTTGTTACCTCGTTGAACTTGGCGTAGAGTTCATTTGGGAGTCGGAATTGGAGCTGTAGTTGTAGTTGTTTGAGTTCTAAGAGAGTACACAACATACTCACTTGACGGTCAATTAAGTCGCTCAACTCAAGACAACAACAACAACATGACACATGGTGGGCTGGCCAAATACCAAACAAGTTATCAAATTGTCCAAAAAGTCGACCAGTTTATGTTCCACACGATGTGAGATGGATGACAAAACGGTAAACGGCAACGTCATACATATATGTACATATATAGATCATAGTATGAGGGAAACCATCTATGAAATACGTTGACTCATGATTTTCCCACAAATGTTCAAAAAGAAACAAAAGTAAAGCGGAAGATTTTTACGTTTCTGGTCTATTTGGGTTTTATTTTGTCTTGGATCTAACATATCATGGTTAATTATGTGGGCTCTGTCAGATGGGGATGTGTCAGACACAGGGAAGCGGTTAATAATCAATAAACACGTTGCCACACCCCCTTTGTTGATCGGAATGGGAGTCGAGACTAAAATAACACGCCAGGCACGTATCCATCAACAAAACCTCAACTCAACTCAAACTCAAAAACCGAAAATCGAATCCAAGGCAAACGAACTGTAGAGAGACCTCCCCTGACAATGAAATTTTGCATTCCATTTTAAGAGCTGCATTCAACCAACTGAGGCTATGCTCTCTCTCCTCTTCCCTTCTTTAACTTTTCTCGTTACTCTTTCCTTCCTCTTTCCCCATTGTTTGTCTGCAATTTCAGAGTCTGCGTCTGTCCAGAGTTTAACCAAAAGTTTACCCAAAAAATGAAAACGCATGTTTCCTGCTTCCGAATTTGTAGACTGAACCCCACAGTGGGTGGGAAAGTCATCCGTTGTTGCCACTTGCCACCTCTCTAGCTATTTCCCTCACTCTCTACCAGTCTTTCGCTATCTCTCACTCTCTCTCTCTCTCCCTCTCGTAATGCCAACGACAACAAACAAAGGCAAAAGTTTGTTTTGACGCTTTGCATTGCGTTCGGTATTTTTGGTTACTTTGGCAACCGGCAAAACGGTAGCAAAAACATGTCTGGGCCAACAGGCAGAGTGGGTGGGCCAAATGGGTGGCATTGTGGAAGGGGAATAGGGGTCCTCTGTCTACTTCAGGGTTGAATGCAGCACGTGCTGACAGCATTGCGCCTGTCCGCAACAATTCAAATCAGCTGTTCACATGTTGCCAAGACCAAAAGCCAACAATGTTGCTAAGGTTTTTATCTGAATAAAGATTTCATGCAACATTTCTAAACGAAAACGTAAACTTTTTTATAATTGTGTACCAAGTTGGTAACATACGAATTGCATAAAATTTTACTTAATAAATTTATTGAAACTTGCAACTTTGTCAAAATTCAACAAATTTTTATTTTGAACATGGTTTGATTTATAAATTACAAATAGATTTTTTTTTAAAATACCTTTTTTTAAATTTTACAAATTACACTAGTTTACAAAATCGAAAATTTTTTTGCAAAGTGAATCATAGTATTTTTTTCTTATGGACTTTGGCCCACTAAACACGAAAATGGCACTCAAAATTTTTTTCATGGAAGCGTTTTCGAAACATTATTTTATTTCCAAATTTTTTAGTATTAGTAGGGTATTAGTAGGGTATTGGTAGGGTATCGGTAGGGTATTAGTAGGGTATTGGTAGGGTATTGGTAGGGTATTAGTAGGGTATTGGTAGGGTATTGGTAGGGTATTGGTAGGGTATTGGTAGGGTATTAGTAGGGTATTGGTAGGGTATTGGTAGGGTATTGGTAGGGTATTGGTAGGGTATTGGTAGGGATGTATTGGTAGGGTATTGGTAGGGTATTGGTAGGGTATTGGTAGGGTATTAGTAGGGTATTGGTAGGGTATTAGTAGGGTATTAGTAGGGTATTGGTAGGGTATTGGTAGGGTATTGGTAGGGTATTAGTAGGGTATTAGTAGGGTATTGGTAGGGTATTAGTAGGGTATCGGTAGTAGGGTATTGGTAGGGTATTAGTAGGGTATTGGTAGGGTATTGGTAGGGTATTAGTAGGGTATTGGTAGGGTATTGGTAGGGTATTAGTAGGGTATTAGTAGGGTATTGGTAGGGTATTGGTAGGGTATTGGTAGGGTATTGGTAGGGTATCGGTAGTAGGGTATTAGTAGGGTATTGGTAGGGTATTAGTAGGGTATTGGTAGGGTATTGGTAGGGTATTAGGGTATGTGGTATTAGTAGGGTATTGGTAGGGTATTGGTAGGGTATTAGTAGGGTATTAGTAGGGTATTGGTAGGGTATTGGTAGGGTATTAGTAGGGTATTGGTAGGGTATTGGTAGGGTATTGGTAGGGTATTGGTAGGGTATTGGTAGGGTATTGGTAGGGTATGTAGTAGGGTATGGTAGGGTATTAGTAGGGTATTGGTAGGGTATTGGTAGGGTATTGTAGGTATTGTAGGGTATGGTAGGGTATTAGTAGGGTATTAGTAGGGTATTGTAGGGTATTGTAGGGTATTGGTAGGGTATTGGTAGGGTATTGGTAGGGTATTGTAGGGTATTGTAGGGTATGGTAGGTATGAGTAGGGTATTAGTAGGGTATTGGTAGGGTATTGGTAGGGTATTAGTAGGGTATTGGTAGGGTATTGGTAGGGTATTGTAGGGTATTGGTAGGGTATTGGTAGGGTATTGGTAGGTATTGTGGGGTATTGGTAGGGTATTGGTAGGGTATTAGGGTATGTAGGGTATTGGTAGGGTATTGGTAGGGTATTAGTAGGGTATTGGTAGGGTATTGAGTAGGGTATTAGTAGGGTATTAGTAGGGTATTGGTAGGGTATTGGTAGGGTATTGGTAGGGTATTGGTAGGGTATTGGTAGGGTATTAGTAGGGTATTGTAGGTATTGGTAGGGTATTGGTAGGGTATTGGTAGGGTATTGGTAGGGTATTGGTAGGGTATTGGTAGGGTATTGGTAGGGTATTGGTAGGGTATTAGTAGGGTATTGGTAGGGTATTGGTAGGGTATTAGTAGGGTATTGGTAGGGTATTAGTAGGGTATTGGTAGGGTATTGGTAGGGTATTGGTAGGGTATTAGTAGGGTATTGGTAGGGTATCGGTAGGGTATTAGTAGGGTATTGGTAGTATTGGTAGGGTATGAGTAGGGTATTGGTAGGGTATTGGTAGGGTATTGGTAGGGTATTAGTAGGGTATTGGTAGGGTATTGGTAGGGTATTGGTAGGGTATGGTAGGGTATTGGTAGGGTATTGGTAGGGTATTAGTAGGGTATTGTAGGGTATTAGTAGGGTATTAGTAGGGTATCTGGTAGGGTATGGTAGGGTATTAGTAGGGTAGTAGTATTAGTAGGGTATTAGTAGGGTATTAGTAGGGTATTGGTAGGGTATTGTAGGGTATTGGTAGGGTATTGTAGGGTATTGGTAGGGTATTGGTAGGGTATTGGTAGGGTATTAGTAGGTATTGGTAGGGTATTGGTAGGGTATTAGTAGGGTATGAGTAGGGTATTAGTAGGGTATTGGTAGGTATTGTAGGGTATTAGTAGGGTATTGGTAGGGTATTGGTAGGGTATTAGTAGGGTATTAGTAGGGTATTGGTAGGGTATTGGTAGGGTATTGTAGGGTATTAGTAGGGTATTAGTAGGTATTGGGTATTGTAGGGTATTGGTAGGGTATTGTAGGGTATTAGTAGGGTATTGGTAGGGTATTGGTAGGGTATTGGTAGGGTATTAGTAGGGTATTGGTAGGGTATTGGTAGGGTATTGGTAGGGTATTGGTAGGGTATTGGTAGGGTATTGGTAGGGTATTGGTAGGGTATTAGTAGGGTATTGGTAGGGTATTAGTAGGGTATCGGTAGTAGGGTATGAGTAGGGTATTAGTAGGGTATTGGTAGGGTATTGGTAGGGTATTAGTAGGGTATTGGTAGGGTATTGGTAGGGTATTGGTGTATGGTAGGGTATTAGTAGGGTATTGGTAGGGTATTGGTAGGTATTGGTAGGGTATGAGTAGGGTATTGTAGGGTATAGTAGGTATTGGTAGGGTATTGGTAGGGTATTGGTAGGGTATTGTAGGGTATTGGTAGGGTATTAGTAGGGTATTGGTAGGGTATTGGTAGGGTATGGTAGGGTATTAGTAGGGTATCGGTAGTAGGGTATGGTAGGGTATTGAGGGTATTGGTAGGGTATTGGTAGGGTATTGGTAGGGTATTAGTAGGGTATTGGTAGGGTATTGGTAGGGTATTAGTAGGGTATGGTAGTAGGGTATGAGTAGGGTATTAGAGGGTATTGGTAGGGTATTGGTAGGGTATTAGTAGGGTATTGTAGGTATGGTAGGGTATTGGTAGGGTATTGGTAGGGTATTGGTAGGGTATTGGTAGGGTATTGGTAGGGTATTGGTAGGGTATTAGTAGGGTATCGGTAGTAGGGTATTGGTAGGGTATTGGTAGGGTATTGGTAGGGTATTGGTAGGGTATTGGTAGGGTATTGTAGGTATTAGTAGGGTATTGGTAGGGTATTGGTAGGGTATTGGTAGGGTATTGGTAGGGTATGAGTATGGTATTAGTAGGGTATTGGTAGGGTATTGGTAGGGTATTGGTAGGGTATGGTAGTAGGGTATGGTAGGGTATTGGTAGGGTATTGGTAGGGTATGGTAGGGTATTGGTAGGGTATTGGTAGGGTATCGGTAGGGTATTGGTAGGGTATTGGTAGGGTATTGGTAGGGTATGGTAGGTATTAGTAGGGTATTGGTAGGGTATCGGTAGGGTATTAGTAGGGTATTGGTAGAGTATCGGTAGTAGGGTATGAGTAGGGTATTAGTAGGGTATTGGTAGGGTATTGGTAGGGTATTGGTAGGGTATGAGTATGGTATTAGTAGGGTATTGGTAGGGTATCGGTAGGGTATTAGTAGGGTATTAGTAGGGTATTGGTAGGGTATTGGTAGGGTATTTGTAGGGTATTGGTAGGGTATGAGTATGGTATTAGTAGGGTATTGGTAGGGTATTGGTAGGGTATTGGTAGGGTATTGGTAGAGTATCGGTAGTAGGGTATGAGTAGGGTATTAGTAGGGTATTGGTAGGGTATGAGTATGGTATTAGTAGGGTATTGGTAGGGTATTATTAGGGTATTGGTAAAAACGGTCAAAAACGGTTCCATGAAAAAAATTTTGAGTGCTATTTTCGTGATTAGTGGTCCAAAGTAAATAGGAAAAAATACTTTGGTTCACTTTGCATTTTTGCTGTAAACTAGTGTTGTTGGTAAGGATTTTTGGATTTTTATAAAACCATACTTTGATACTTTCAAACACTGTTTTATAATTTTGCATATTAATGCCTTACAGCTTTTCATTCATTTCCCTTGCTGATATTCTCATACGTACTGCATTTTATTACAGTTTAAAGTCCCACACCTACCTCTATATAGAAATATATCTGCAATTGCATGCTTACATCATCGGCTTGGACAACTAATTGCCCTCCACACACACACACACAGACAGAAACACACACACACACACACACTCACTCAGTCTCACAGTTAAACCTTGAACTTGGTATGAATATTTCGACCACAATGCTCGTACAATTAAATAACAGTTTGAGCCAAAAAATTGTTAATAAACTGAAAAGGCAAAACGTGAGCAAAGCAAAAAAAGCTGAAAAAACTGAAAAGCAAAAAAAAAAAAAACAAAAAACTTGGTAGCCAAGTAGTATTACGGAGAAGGTCAGTCTAATGAAATGTTGAATGCGCAGACAATTTGAACAAAAACAAAGGCAAACGATCTGTTTAAAATGGGTTGAAGAAAAGAGGGGAAAAGAGAGTGTGGAGAGACTTGGTAAAGATCGCGTTGACGTTGTAATTTTGCATGATTACGAACAAAGAGTTTTCTAGCCTAGGGTGGGGTAATATGAAGAGAGTTAAACTGAAGTAGGGAAAAAGGGAAGATAATGGATTTTCACAAATGAAATGTAGCGTGGGAAATGTTAAGCCAGAGATCTTCAACTTGAATCTCACTGTATCACAGTTGTTATCTGAGGGATCTCTTAGTTTTATTTAGTTATTGTTGGATGTTATTTGCCTGGCATTGTCTTGAGGTCTATATCGTACTTCAGGCTTCAATCTTTTACCTTCTTCGTGAGTAATTGTCACTTCAGCGTTGAGTCGAGTGTCATTTGGGCAGCTCTGAAATAACATTAAAAAAAAAAAATAACTTTTGTGATTGCACTTGAGTTTTTGCCAAGTAATTTGCCACATTTTTGGCATTAAATTGCACAAGTTTCATTTAACATTATAAAGATAATGATGTGATAATAATCATTATTGTTGTTTTTGTTGTTATAGTATATACATTTCAGTCAATTTACCTGAGCTGTCATCTGATCAACTTCTTGGTTTATAGTTTTTGCGGTTTGGCAGCTACTGATATTGTTATGATATAAATACACTGGAAAAAAGAAAAGAAGCGCATTAAAACAAGAATATTCGCTTTAGATATATAGTTTATAAATTTAGACAATTTTAATATCAAACTACTGAAACTGAGAATATAAGTTTTAAAATCGTTAAATTATTTAAAAAAAAAAAAGAATAAATATCCTACAGCTCTAAGCAAATATGTATATGTACATATTTAAATATATGTTTGTTCCTTTATTTTATAATAAACAGTTCTTAAGAAGTTTAGAAGAATTCTCAACTAATTATAACTCCACGAAGGCGATATTAAACTTGATAAAATAATAAGCTTAATATTTGTTTTGTGGTTTTAAAAATATAAGAATTGTAGATTTTCTTAGTACAAATTTCTATTATTTCTAAGATGTTTTGGTTAGCAAAATTCATGTTAGACCAAAATTCTTAGTTTAAGATGCCTTTTTTTCAGTGTAACCATATATAATATTCGCAACTTATTAGCTGGCATTAAGAAACTTTAATTTATTTAGCCTTAACACGCTGCACTTTAGTTTAACCTTCTACTTAGTACAGTCTGTCAGGGTCTCATTACTCGTACTTGCATTTTCAATAAGTTTTCACACCTCTTTGGGTTTGGTCTCAATGTGAGGGTTTCTCATTTAACAGATTTGTGGCAAGTTTCAGTTGTTGTTGTTATTGTTGTTGATGTCGTGTTGAATGCTCATTAGGCTGCTGCGATGTCTCAATTGCATGCTATTATTTATGCCGCGCCAAATAGTTTATAACTTAGTTAATAAGTTAAAACAATTCACATTTTGTTATATCATTAAACAGCTTAAGCGCTGCCGCATTTTATACAGCAGAAAAAAAACCTGATCGCGTGTTTAGCGAAAACTTTTAATTACATCGCAAAATATGCATAATTCAATTACAAAATACCAAAGATCTCCTCGTTTCTCTCTCCTCTCTGCAAAAGGGGAGCAAATGATGCAATTTATCGCGTTTAGTTTTTGCTGTCAGTTTAAACAGTTTTTCCACCGCTTTTTTTTCTTTTTGTCCAATCGACAGACCCAACAAAAGGGCAGTGGAAAACAAGTTTCTTGGCGGGGTGACAGGTGGGAAAGGGGAAGGGGATGGGGAAGGGAAACTGTCTGTCTAATGTCACGGGTTCATCATTTGGCCACACCTTAAAGCCAAACCACTCAAACTAATTGAACGCTAAACGGTTTTCAAATAACAATTTGTGCATTAAGAGTATCAACAAAAGAAGGACACGCAGCAGGAGAACTCTTTTCCCCTATCCCCTGTTCCCGTATCCTCAAGGACCTGCGCGTGTTGTGCACTTTGACCTTTGACTTCCTATCTTACGATGATAAATGTATAGACGTATAGGAGCTTGGTCCTTTCTTTTTAAGGTGCTTTATCTGTCTGCAAGTTCGAGCATTAGCTGCGCTTTTTCCTTGATTTATTTTTAATTACACTGAAAGAAATGCATGGGAAATTAATAAATTAAACAAATCAAAATAGAATTTTAGTAAATTAAACTGATAAAATAACAACTTTATCATTTATTGTCAAGGCTTAACACTTGTTCTTATTTACTACTTACAGTGAGAGTCCTTTTAATTTAAGATTTTAGATGAACTCTCTCATAATTTAAGTAAATATTAAATATGAAGAATTGTAAAAAAATGAGACAAGTTTATAAATAACAGTTGAATAATGTTTTAATTATAAAGACTATTAAACAATATAAATGACTTCTCTCCACCATTTCATTTCCTTAAATATAAAAAAATCTCTTAATAATAAAGAAATACGCGAAGTTCTTCAATTATATGTATAGTTTAATTACCTTTCAACTTTTTCAACTAACCTCTCTCTTGTCCAACTGCCAAATTGCATTTATTGAACTCTAAACTCTGCCCAGCTGTCGGAAAATGGGAAAATTGTAATGCATTTTCCAAGTAATTATGCATGTTAATTGAATTTGAGACGCTTTGATGATTGCCACTTTCGACATTGCTGAAATGTTGTATGTTGTATGTTGTGTGTAACAAACATTCAAATTCATTCAAATGCTGCGGTCTGGAACGCGTTTGTTGTCGACCTGATTTTCATTTTCAATTGTGGCTCTTTTTGGTGGGAATGTGGAGGAGGAGGCTGAGGAGGTGCTCAAGCGTTAACAGCTACCAAAAACAAATAACAAAACTAACTTGGTAGCATCCCCTCCCCCCTCCCCTGTAAACGAGTTTTACAACAGGATCAGCAAATGTGTGACAATTTATCAAGAGTTACCTGTAATTGTTTTTGCACCTGGTCAGGCTATCTTTTTCCGGACCGTCAGTTTGCCTGTCAAGTCTATTCTGTTGACCTGCTCTCTTGGCCATTTTGAGTGCCTGTCAGCAGCTCGTCAAATTTAACAAATTAATATGCAATTTAACTGTCAGTAGTCTCAGTCTTACATTTTTTTACCTGTGTGTTTACCTTACCTTACCTGTGCTCAAGTCGAGGCTCTGGTGCTTGAATTTGATTTCGAAGCTGCAGCTCATTCGTTTATCAGCCTTCGCCGCGTGCAGTTCGAATTCTCTTTTACTCTCTCTCTCTCTGGTTTCCCTCAGTGACTCTCTAACTGTGTCAAGTGCTTGTTAAACATTCAGTAAGTGCCAGGAATATAAATCTTTTGTTTTTGCACCCTTGAAAAAGGTATTATAGTGGAAAATCAATCTTTAGTGTAAAAAACTTGTCAAAGATTGTGTAGTTAGTATTGCTTAATAAATCCCCTCCAAATTATTATAACAATTCGACTACTATATCATATAGCTGACATTGGACCAATCGCTTAAAAGGCAACGTTTGGTTTAAATTGGAATACTATATTATATAGCTGTCATGTGAACGATCTTTAAAATATAAAAGTTTAAAAAGAAAACTGATCAGTCAAATATTCACTATGAGCATAGATCAATTTGTTGTTTCTTGAGATATCCCAACCTAACTCAAAGTTAATGTTGTTGATATTGTTTTATATTTAAAACTGACTTAATTTGTTTAAAATCGGATTACATCATATACTTATGTAGCTGTCATCAGTTGAAAGTTGTATACAGTTCTCTACAAGGACAGAAAATCTTGGAAGTGCTAAAGATAGCCTTTTTATATCTTTCTTATATGTACCATATCCAAATCAAAACAAGTTTCCGCACTTAGCGGTTTTTTCTTGTTTAATGGTTTCTGATAAACAATTCTGAAAACTGAAAATGATCTTTTGCATCGAAACTTGGAATACGTATGTACTTCTTGCTGGGTGACTAATGTCTCAGATACTCATAACGGTGCTGCTTACAAAGGCGATTGTTTTTGTTGTTGTTTTTTATTTTTTTGTTCTGTTCCGGTTTAATAACACAATCAATATTATGATATTCTGTGTAGTTTATGATCGTTTAATGACCTGTGATTTATTAATGGTATTTCAAATATGAAACTATGTGTGTGTGTGTGTGTGTGTGTGTGTATAAAGTGATAAATGAAGATTTATTTGACGCAGTTGATAAAAGGCATCATCCACAACAGTAGCTGTTGAAATACCTAAAGAAATGATAATGATAGATAACAGATTACTGGCATTATATATTAGTGTGGGATTATATAAGCTTTAACTAAGTCTATTCTTTGTTATGCTTTTTATTATCATCTCTTCTTTCTCTATGGATAATATAGCTAATTGTCTCTGAGCTAACATCTAATTTATTTTATAAGGTATCTAATGTTATAAATAAATAAATATTTTATAGTAAATTATTTATTTATTTAAATGAGTAGATTTTGAGCAGTACATATTTTAGTTGATTGTTTCTTTTAATCGAATTAGTTATTAAAGGTTTTAGATTTGTCTTAGCTTTGTAAACATTAAAAGTCCCTTATTAACTGTAACTCTTCTTCCTTCGGTTTAGGGTTTCTATAATTCATCTAGCTATTCAATAAAGTTTTAGATTGATTATAATCACCTTAGTGAACTCTGCTTCAATCCCTTGTCCACTTCACAACTTTCAGTTAAATGATTATAGCCAAAACGTTTTATACCCTCTACTGTCTCATTAAACGTCCGCAGTTTGCCCAAGCAAATTTATTTAAAAAAAATTCCAATCGAAATGAAATTTTGGCCATAACAATAAGCTATCTGCCTGACTGTCTAGCTGAAAATGGTGGCCCAGCGTTAATAAATGGTCATGGACCTCCTATTAAAGGAGAAAGTTTGACTTGGGAAATCGAACAGTAAAGGCTTCCTGTGACTCTGCCTCAAATCTCCGACTCTGGCTAAGAATGCAAGCTGCAATTGGGAAAACCAATAAGGCAGATCGACTCTGTGCTTCCCCCACTTACCTTCCCTCCCTCTCTCTCTCTCTCTCTCTGTTTTTTCTATCACTTTTTCTCTCTTTCTGCTCATTAGTGGCACAGCAAATGCTGCGTCACGATTTTGCTATTAATGGAGAATGACTTTAGATGCAGAAGAAGAAGGGGCAGGAAACAGCTCTCCATTGAGGGAAGAAAAAGAAATAAACGCATTGTGGCAGGCAGGCAGGCCAGGCACTGCATGTGGCATGTGGCAGGTTGCTTGTTGCACGTTGCACGTTGCATGTAACTGTTGGATACGCGCTTTAATTGCCACACTTTATGCACACTTTTAACGGTTTTATCTTTGGTTGTCTTGTCTTTTACAGCAATCTCATTGCGAAAAGCAAAAGTTACTCGGGCATAGCACCCATTGGCATTGGCCCCCAGGTGTTGCCACCACTTGGCGTCGGCGGCTTTGTCAAGTTGCGTCATGTAGCTGACGATAAGCCGAGCACATCAACCAAGGAATCACAACAAACTCAACCCGATAAGCAGCAACAAGAAGGAGAAGTAGCAGAGGAAACAGATACAACTGAGGTGAGTACTTGACCCCAATTTGCATTTATTCATTTGCTGACTCACTTGACTCACTTCTCA
The DNA here is from genome assembly GCA_035043265.1 of Drosophila testacea. NCBI lineage: Eukaryota > Metazoa > Arthropoda > Insecta > Diptera > Drosophilidae > Drosophila > Drosophila testacea. Next base: position 793,980 of record JAWNND010000459.1, read on the forward strand.
CAACCATTTCCACTTCCACTTTCAGATCATGGGCCCCGATCAACGCACAATTTCCAAGACAGGCTCCATTGCGGAGCGCTTGGCGGCATTGCAGAAAAGCGGAGAGGATGATTGGAAGAAACGCATCTCGAAGCGCGACGAGGTCGATGATATAAAACGTGAAAACTTTGTGAATGTAAGTAAATTCCTTTTTTTTTTTTCTTTATCTCAATGGATTAACTTGATCCACACGTGCCCACAAAAACCACAACTTTAAGTGGTAAAAGACAATTGGCAACAACTCCGATTCGGAGTTTGAATCCGACTGCGATTTTGATTTCGATTCCGATTACAAATTCCCCTTTTGCAATTGCGTGAAAATTGTTTCCTTATTGTCGGTCGGTCGGTCGGTCGGTTGGTTGGGGTATCATTTTATGATTACTTGTAACGCTGCAGATTTTCTTTCATTTTTTCTTCATTTTCTTTCGCTTCGCTTTTGCTTTCTGCAAGCGTCAGCTGAGCGTTAAATCTCTAGGCTAAATGACATAAGCTGAAAGAGTGCAAAAAGTGCAAGTGTTAAAACATAATACTTTAAAGTGAAATGAGATCATTTAGCATGCTCAACACATAAGTACAAAGCTATTTAATAAAAGTATATCTCTATATGCACACTTTTTTATAAACAAATGCTTAACTATTTAGTAAAAGCATATTTCTAACTATTTATTTATAAAGAAAAAGTATGTTTTTAAGTAATTAATTGAACCTTCAATTTATCAATTTGTCTTCAATACTGAATAATTTCTATATCGTTAACTTCGAAATGGTCAAAGTTGTTAGCAAGAATTCCATGTAATTTGAATGCCTTTTAAAAGGCTCTGAAAAATTTATTTTATTTAAAAAATTTACCGTTATTTTGGATTTTTTGCACAAAACAAAAGCCAAATTTTGGTTCCAAAAAAATGGCGCTAGCAAAACAATAGATAGCGCCAAACACTTTGCAATTTTTTTGTTGGGAAAAATTCCGCTTGAATTTATCTAATTTTTAATTTCATTGTTTTGTTTAAAATTATATTATTTATGTTTAAATTATTTTAAATGACTTTTTTAATATTTTTAGTCTTGTTTAAAAACTCGCGTTAGTTGCGCTAGCGAGCGTTAGATGGCGCTAAGTGGCTGCCTAAAAGTATGCAATGATTTTTGTCTACTTTTGCTTCGATTTATTTCTTTTTGTTTTCACATTTCTTTTTTGATTATTTGTGATAAACTAATTCTTAAACTCACTTTTAATAGTTTATGACTTAATTAAAGACAAAGAATAATTTGGCTAGTTTTAAATTTATAATTTGTATTTAATATCAACTTGATTTACGGTTTTTTTTTGCTACCCAAAATTCTAGGTAGCAATTTAAAGTCAACTTGACCAAGTTAACATCAGTTGACATTTTACTTTCATTTTGTGGCAGCTGGCCATGTTCAAAATATCAATTAACTTGCTTCACTTTTATGGGCAGGTGACATTTCTCCCAAAACAAAAAAGGCACTTGCAAAAAAGTCCAATCGAAGCAACAACAACACCAACAACGACAATAACAACATCGACAACAACTTTAGAGCTGCCGCCAATCAACGAAGTTTAGTGAACTTTTCTCTCTATTTCTCTGCATCTCTTTTTTCTCTCTATTTCCCTTTCTTTCTCTTGCCTTCTTTCTCTGTGTTTGCCTTATTAAAGAGCCCATAATTATGCGGGCATGCTGGGTATTCATAATATATGGACAAGTACCCCTCTTTTCTTCCCCCTGCCTTCCTTCAGCTTAATGTACAAGTAATCACATTTAATTACAATGAACACGCCCACTTTTGGGGCATCATCAGCTGTTTGTTGTTGCTGCTGTTTGACTCTTTTTGCGGTGGCGGCCTTTTGGGTGAAATTTTTGAGGAAATCATGTCAAACAGATCTAACAATTTAAAATGGGGAAAAAAGTGGTAGAAGGGGGGTAGTGGGAGGAGGAAGCCCACACAAAATGCTCACGAGGCAAATGAGTTTTGAATTGTTGTTGTCGTTCTGCGAATTACACGCGTTTTGAAGTTGTTGTCGTTGTTGTGCTTGTTGTCTACGTTTTTCGGGTTGCCTCAAGATGCAGATACAGATACAGATACTTAAAGATGTTGAAGCACTTGACGCCTGCGCCTCAGTTGCCTACAGTGGAGCAAGGTCAATAGAAAGGTGAAAAAATTGTAATTGCCACAGTTGTTGTTGTTATTGTGGCTCATTGAATGAATCAGCTAAGACCTTAATTAAATCTACATAATCTCTTAGTGAAATTTTGTTTAAAAATTTATGTGTCACACTGTGTATGAAATAGTTGACTTTAGTTTCTATGCCTTGTCTCTACAATTTATAGTCTGGTATATATTTTAAAATATAATATTTAACAGTCACCACACATTGTATTTAGTTTTTAAATGCATCTAAGCTTAATCTATTTTTAGCATATTTATTATGAGCTCTGCTTTTTTCTTTCATATTCCTCATATCTCTTTTTTATTCAAATATCTCTTATGTTATCCGTTAAAATTCTGGCACCACTGTGCCTGAATCAAAACTAAATAAACTATTAAATAGTTTACTTAAGCTGCTATGCCTTGTCTCTTCAATTTATAGTATATTCTAATAATAATTACGATTCATTTCTTGCCACACTTGAGCGAAAATTCATGCGCCGTTTGGCAGAGATCCCAAAAAAATATTATAAGTATATTTTTGTGGCCCAAGTGCAATTAGTTGGGGCTGGCAGATGTTGCAGCTCGTAACTGGGGAAGGTCACAACAGCGTCATCAGCGTGAATACAACTAAATATATACATATATACTTATAGGTATGTTTGTATATGTATCTCAAAGTGGAAGTCTAGCAAATCTTTAGAAGAAGATCGACCAGGCGAATGTTGTTGTTGTTGTTGTTATTCTGGCAGTTACGTATTATTGTTGTTATTGTAGTTATATATAGACAGGGCTCTGTTGTGTTGTTGTTGTGGTTGTGGCAGCAGCTGCCTGCCAACTTCCATTTAGCCATAATTTTCTTTTTCTAAACTTGCCTTGTGGGCAGCATCAACAACAACAATTACCAAATGAAAAAAAAAAAAGTGGGAAACTTAAGGCTGCCTTTGCTTGGGTTGCATTTGGGTTGGGTTGGGTTTGGACTCTTGGCCTGGCTGCCACTTCATCTTCTGCTCCTCTCTCTTTCTTCTCTTTTGCCTGATCTTTTAAATTGTACACAGGGAAAAAAATATTAGTGATCTTGGATTTTCTTCAACACAGTAGAAGTAGGTTTATCATTTTGAAAATTGTACTTCAATACATTATCTTTGCCTATTTTAATGTGTAGTTTTTTCGATTTTATTTGCATATAATCTTTAAATTAATTAATTATTTACATTAGTTATTACTCCGAACTTATTTTAGTTGTGTTTATTTTTCTCTCTGTATAATTGTAGTTGGGTCCAGCTGTGGCTGCATTTGATCTCTGGCTTGATCTTGAACGTGCTCATCTGCCAGCCAGCCTCACTCCCCCTTTCCCTCTTCTCTGCTCCCCTCTCCTGTCCCTCTATTCAGCTCTAAAGTCAAACCCCAACTTAGTTTTCGTCTCGCCTTTTGGCTCGTTGCTCGTGCTGCTGTTGTAAATTGTTTTGTGAATTTGATATACTTGCAGCCTGTCTATGCCCCATGCCCCTTGCCTTCTACCCCATCCCTCTTTGTAGCCACATCTTCTGTGTGTACTTCATTATAGTTCGCGTATTGTTCGTTTGTTGGCTGCGATTATATTGTTGTTGTTGTTGCTCTGCTGTACTTGTTCATTAGTCCATGCCACAGCAAGAAGCCGCATCGCAATGACAGTAGCCAGAGCTCCTATTATTGTTCTTGTTCTTGTTGTTGATACTGTTCATAAAAAACAGAGTTTTAACTAGAGATGAACATGGGCTTCTTCTGTAATCGTTATGGCCCGCAATCCTCTTCCAAAATCCAAGAGAATTGGGCCTAAAAAACGTAATCTGACACGGTCAAGATCATCCTTAGCAGTAAAGAATATAAAGAATCGTTTCCCATATCGCTAACACGATTATTGAGTTAATAACAAAGAAATGTTCGTTATTCAATAGATTTAGTGTAATAATTTCATACTCATATTTGCTATACTCTTCTTGTTTAAGGTGAATGAATTATTCGCTTTACCTCAACTTGGGAGCAAAGTGATCTGTACTTAACAATTGCTTTAAAAATAAGAATTAAAATTTCATGATTCACATCATTTTGGGCTGGACCGTACTTTATAGAGGAGGCCCGTTTCCATCTCTAGTTCTAACTACCGCCTTGGCAAAACTGTATAGTCCCCCCTCACTCCCTTTGCTGTTGCGATTGTCGCGTGTATCTGTATCTCGCTGCTTGTATCTGTATCTTTACAAGCTGCAAATATGCCAGCGGCTGAGGCTGCTGCTGCTGCTGCTGCTGCGGCGTCTGCTTATTGCTGATTATTTTTATTGCCTCTATGTGTATGTGATTCATTATTTTCTTTTAAGCATTTCTTGGCTGTCAGTTGTGGAACATTGCGATAAGGTGGCCATTCATTCTGTTTCTGTTTCTGTTCTTACTTTTTAGTTTTTCTTGTCTTTTTCTTGACTTATTGAATTTTTAGACAATTGCATCATCAGTGTTGCTGTTTTGCCTCTGCATTGGTTCATTTTTAAGTTCCTTTGCAGACACTGTGCATGTGAATCATCATTAGTTCCCCAGTGATGATCATCATCAAGATCATTCATCATTTACCAAAATTTCTGTCTCTCTCTCTCGCTCACTCTGTATGTAGCTTGTCTGCTCTCCATGACGATCTCGTTTATTACGTTCGCTTCAATTTAAATTCCCTCCTTTCGCCGCCAATAAAAACAAAAACTCGTCATCACCGCGCTCTTACTCTCTCTGTCTTTGGCTCTGACTCTCTCTTCAAGTCTACGTTTAGCTTCGGCTTCTTCAAGTCTCAGTTCAATTCGCGACTCCACAGCGAGCGCTTTGAAGTTTCGCTTCGTTTTTATTTTATTTGCAATTGTTTTTTCGCTCCGTGTTTTTGTTATTATTATGCATTATTTTTTGCTGCCGGTATTCATTGACATTCAATTTGATAAGCCGCAAATCAAAATAGACGCGCGTGTCAATCGCGCTCTCTCTCTTTCGCTCTCTTTTCATGTTTGACACGCTCAATTCGCTCCGATTGCATAAAAAGTAATGTGAAGTTATTTCCTGACTGGCAAATAAGTTGCATAAACTGTCAAATGCGGTGCAGCAGGAAGTGAACAAAAATAACGAGTATAATTAAAGTCATTAATAAAAATATAATTTTCTAACATTTGCATTTGTGAAAAGTGCAGTCAAAAAATGACAAACTGTTAAACATTTTGACAAAATGAAAAAGTATTTCAAGGCTGGCTATTCCACTCACGTTCACACACACACACAAACAATCATCTTTAAGAACTTTCTCATGTGGCGAGTTCACGTCTGACCGCAATCTGTGGCCATTACAAATCGTCACCCCACGTTAAATTGTTATAAATAAATCTAAATACATTCAGCGTGAAATGTTCTACAATAAAATCAAACATAAATGTATACAGCTGTCAGACATGGAAAGATGACATAAAATGCCTGAGAAATGTCAACAATTATTAAGAAATTGGAGTAAATCACTAGGCACACATTTGTTTTTATTGTTCGTGCTCTACATTGCATAGATATTCTATTTATAAGCACACTTATGTGATGAACATGTCAGAATATACAAGACAAATTTGCACTGGAACATAAAAACAGACTGAAAGAAAGCTCACATTCCAACGGAATGGTTCTCTACTCTCTACGCACACTGCGATTGCGTTGCATCTCTTTTCCTCCCGCGCAGCGGCTTATCAAAGTGCCAATAAGGGAAACATGCCCAGTTGACCTCAGGCTGCAACTACTTGCACAAAAACGATCACAACAACAACTACGATAGTATGAGCAGAACTCTGCGCAAGTGTAACCGACGTTGTTGTCTCTGAAAACTGAACGAACGAGCGCATCATCATAAAGCACACGAGAGCGGGAGCGCGCCCCAATGACCAACAGAGAGAGCAGCAGCAGCATTAAATCAAGAGAGAGCGCCAACTGTAGGCTGACTAAAGCTGCGCGCGTCGTCGGTTAGTTAAGTTTAAGACGAGCAGCCGAAGAGAACGACCGCTGGGTGCGTCGGAATGTAAAACGCGCCTGAAATATATGTTAAAAAATCAGAGAAAAATAAAACAAAAATCAAAACAAAAACAAACGATTAAAGAATTGTAAAACAAATAAAACGCTGCTGCTGTCTTGTTGGGAATATCAGATGACAGTCAAAGATAAAAATACGCAAAACCGTTGGAATATGTTTCGTTGTATATAAATAATAAAACAAGCTGTGCGGCAGATTGCAAAATCAAACTGACAGCACTTAACGAAAGGTGTGTGTGAGTCTGAGAAAAAGCGAGAGCGAGAAAGGACATGCCTTCGTAACAGATAAAAAAATATTGCAAAAATTGGAAATAAAAAATAAATAGTTTTTGCAATATTTTTTTCAGTTGCGCAAATGTTAGAAAATTACTAATCGAATAATTTTTGCACAATCCTTTTGCACAGTGTGTCGTGATGTCATGGTAATTGTGTCGCTTATCAGAGACTGAAAAACGATAACAAACAGCATAAAGAAAATAATAAACCAGCGGAAAAAGTCAATAAATACTCGCAAAATCGAAAGTTAAATTGCAAATTGTGATAAGAAACTAGAAGAAGAACAGCGGATAAATAATGATGTCGGACTATCAATTGTATTTGGATACAGCCTGGGAATGGATGAGTTATTTCTCCTACTTGATGGTGACCTATGTCCTGTTGACCCTGCTGCCCAAATCTCTCAAAAGGATGAAGCGTTTTGCGGATGCGGATTACGAGGCAAATCGTCATAGATTCCATCGTTGCTATGGCCCCGATTTGTGTTGCCACGCTCAAATTCAAGGCCAGGAGGTGGCTCCTGTCAAGCAGAAGCAGCGCAAACCCGTAACAAGAGTTTATCCCAAGCGACAGGTGAAAGAGGAACCAGTTGCGGTGACTCCTCCTCCCGTTAAGCGCAGCAATGTTACCAAGATTGCCAAGATGTTTGAGACGGGAAGTACAACACGGCAGGTGAGCCGAGTTTTGCCCGAGATTCGAATGTTTGGTGCCAGCGAGGAGTCCAATGAATCCACGCCTTGTGCTTCACGGAAGAGCAGTATTGCCACACAACTTACGGCACAGTTGCAACACATTGAACACGCCATGCAACTGTGGCAGGAACTGGAGGAGGAACAACATCAGCAGAAATCTTCAAAACTCAGTGACTGGGAACCTATTGCAGTGCCTCTTCCTGCCGTAAGACGTACTCGTGGCACCTCGGCCACACCCTCGACAGCCTCCCCGTTGTCCAGCTCCCCAGAGCCCACTTCCCCTGTGCTCTTGCGGCAACCTGCCGCCTTGTGCCTAAAGTCCAGCATGGAGGACATCTTTCAGGCAATTGCACGGAGTGCAGAGGAGTCTGTGGATCACAATAGTCTCGCTCCTGTCACCTGCATCGATGATATACTCTCGGAGCGTAGATTCTCAAGGCCTCTGTCCGCCTACTCCATCACAGATCTGCTCAATGAGGAGCAGGAATCAATATATGTGAATGAGACGACACTTCAACCTGTGGCAACAAGTTGAGACACAAAGAGAGAGGAAGATATTCAAGTGGATCAATCAGTCAGTTAGTCAGTTGGTCAGTTTAGTTCAGTTCAGTTCAGTTAGTCGTGCCATCAAAAGACTTCCTGCCCCGCCTACCGCCCATCTTACACTCTCTCATCCCCTTTCTCACCACTAGCTGTTAACATTCGCCTTTGTTTGAAATGACTCAGAGTGTAAATAAAAAGCACTCACTATGCGAATGTACGAATGCATTCAATGCATTCACATTTTGTTGTTATATATGTGGAATATGCCACGCCCCCTGTCCCATTCCCCCTTCCCAACAGACAACAATTGTTGTTGTTGTTGTTTAACAACTCCGATTTGCTCATTTGCATTTTGTTTGTTTAATTGATGAAAATTTAAACAAATTGAAATCGCATTCACAATAAATAAAATACAAAACAAAACAGAACAGAAAGTAAAGTTTAATATATTTTATTTTTGTTGTACTTATGCTTATTTGATAATTTATATTCATATTGTAATACAATGCCAAACAAAAGTATATCAACTAAAATCTCAAGTGACGTCACGAGAATTGTAAATACGCAAAATATATAAAAGTATATTATACAAAATAATATTTAAGACGATTTCACTATGAATTTGTAGTATTATTTAGTTAAACATTAAACCGCAATAAATATACAAAGTATAAAACATAAATAAATACGTATTAATACAATATATTGATTTAAAATGGGAAATATTCTTAAAATTATTATTCTTGTCAGCTGTGAGAAAGGTGCAATAATAAATTGATTGCCGGGTTAATTATAGCTGCAACCAAGTATTTGCCACGTTCTGTGCTTCGGCAGCTGTGCTAGCAAATTGTTTAAATAATTTATTAATTTAATCTTGCAGAGGGTATTATGAAATGTAGATGCATTTCGTAACAACTAATTAAACTTTTTATGAATCTATCTTAATAAAACATTTGTTATTTGTAGTTGAAATATAAGTTCCTTAAGCTATTGTAGGATTTGCTGAGTAGAGAACTGAAATGTGGTTAGGAGGTATTTAAATTATATAATTTAATTAAGTTATTGAAATTTAATAGGCACGAGTTTATATTTACCTTATATTTCATACAGAAACAATATTAATCAGACTTTATACACAATTTACATAAACTATTTTTTATTTAACATCAACATCATATTTCAGAAAGTTTCAATTAAATATAATAAAATTAAGAGTTTTTCCTCTATAACACCTTGTATTTTTTAGTTTTCCTATTATTTTCTCCAAGCTCACATTCAGCTAGGGTATAGTATAGTCGTATACCCCTTTTCACATATATTTTTATCTGTAACCGAAGCGTGTCTGCAAAACAAATTGACGCAAATCAAAGTGTTTTTTTTTCGCTGTTTATTCATTAATTATTAACTGACGCCTCAACTGCGAGAGATTTATAAAACTAAAATTATATAAATGTTATTATCGTAGTAAATCTTTTAAGTTGTTAAATTGATTTTTTGAGTGATGAGTTGAACAAAGAGAAAGGTTGTCTTTTGTGTTAATAGCTAGATAGATCACAATGAATAGAGTCTGGCCTATAAATGGGTATTAAGCTATGTTCTTTATATTGAGTATATATTATTTTAAATAAAAAAGATACTCGAGTGCAAAAAGCCAATGAACTTTGATCAGTTGCAAAGTGGCAACAACAACAACAACAAAAAACAACAACAGCTGTGTGCTTATCAATGCTGCCTCTTTTAGTTGCACAATCAACTGAATTAATTCATAAAGTGAATACACTCAGATACTAGATGGTTTGCTCGACTGAATGGAACAATCAAATAAATGAATGTAAATATGGAAATGGAAACTTTTCAATTGACTTTTGATTGTTTTCTACAGATATAGATATATATCTCTAACTATAACTGAACTATGAAACTATTGCCAAATTAAATCAAGAAAAAACATACTTCAGAAAAATTCAAATTAATAAAATGATAGAAAATCATTCAAATATTTTAATCGATGATTTATGCTAATTTTGACATTTTCGTTGAATTTTCGCATGCAAAATTTGGCAAAACAACATCAAGAAGAAGAGTTGGGCATGTTATTGTATTATTGTTGTTATTTTTTTTTTTAACAACTGCCTCAACAACAATTTTAACATATTTTCGATTGTCGTTTTCTGTATATTTATTTGGCTTTTAGGTAGCTTTTACCCATTTATTTGCTTGTATGTTATGTTGTTTATCAAATTGAACACTGATGATGATGATTCATCGACAAAACGCTGCTCAATGAAGTGTGGATAGGCTAAGAGATAGGAGGGGTAGAAGGGAGTAGGGGCATTGTGATGACACATTCAAACCTCCAATCAAATTCTGGAGAATTTTCAATGCTTTTTGATAACAACGTGAAAGAGTCGCCAAGGTCGTGTGTATACGAATACGAATCATGTTCGAGTATTCACTGTTTGATTTGAATGAGTTGATTTGAGTTTAGTTCACTTTTTTGTTTATATAATCTCAATTGTTATCAACAAAAGCTGTGCCAATAATTGCCAATCATTAATGTGCAACAGTGCAACAAATAATCAGACTGATAAAAAGAAAATTCAATTACAGCATTTACTTAATTATTATGCAATAACAATTTGTAAGCAGCGGTGAACTGGAAGATTAAGAGAGTGAGGGAGTGTGTGAGAGAGAGAGAGACAGAGAGAGAGAGAGAGAGGGAGAGGGGAAAAGAGTGTGAATATCACATTATAAATGCCATCAAAGATAAGTACTTGTTAAGACTGTCCCTTCTATAGATAAAGAACTGAAATTGATATGTACAAGATACGTTTACAGTCAAGCTTGGCCATAGTAAACTAATTCAGACAGACTGTAAAATGCTAATGAGTGTACATTTTTAAAGTTAGAGTTAAACTTAGCATTATAAAACCGCTTGGATCTAATTAAAACTGAAATTTTCTACTTGTTAAAAATCAAACATTTTTATCAATAAACATAAATTACAAATATAAAATAAAATTATTAAAATAATATTTAAACGTTTCTTATTTTTTGTAATTTTGTTCTGCTTTTTATACTGTATTTTGTTTTATTCACTAGAGAAGCAAAATATCAGAGTCTTATAGTATAGGTCTTTATTTTATTGAATATATAAAAATATCTCTGTGTTTATCAGCTTTAAATTGTTTATAGATAAACCCGTTAGTATCAAAATTCAGGTGTTGGCTAGCTTTATATTTGTTTCACATTATAATGATTAATATCCCTCACTTTCGTTCGTCTTAGCGTAGCTTCACTGTTTTGGCTTTAAGGTGTGTTTTTATCATCTTCTCATTGACATTTGCCGAATGAATTATGGTCTACTACCTTTAAGTAAATGCTACCTGCTATGCAAACAGCTGATAGAACGTGTCATCTAACCTCTCTTTCCTCTCCCTCTCTATCTTTCTCTCTCTCTCTCTCTCTCTCTCTCTCTCTCTATCTCTATCTATCTGTTCCCTTGATGATGTTATCTTTATTGTATGATCTGTAAATATTTACATTTAATTTGCGGCTTAAACTTTAAACTAAACGTAGGTAAACAAATATGCTCTCTCACTCACTCAATCAATCTCCTTCTCCCTCCCTCTCTTGCTCTCTCTTGTTCTGCATCTCCAATGCTCTCTTTCGTGCCCGTAAATCACAGATAAATAGCCACTTATCTTATCTCTTATTGCAAATAACACGCAAACTCTCTCATTCGCTCTCTCTCGCGTTATCATTCTCTCTCTTTCTCTCTTCAGCTTAGGTACTTCCCCCTTTATCTGCTCAATTGTGCCTTCACTTTGTAGGTGGCATAAACGCTTTCAATTCTCACTTCTCAGTTCATAATTCCGTTTTGTGTTGTTAACAACTTCCGAGATTCATTTGCGCATCAATTTGACTGAATTCAATTAGCCAAGTTTAAAGTTACGTGTGCTTTGGCTTTTGGTCATTGTTAACGTTATATGCGCACTTGGCTAAAAGGTGTGCCGCATCGGTGTGTGTTTGTGTGTGTGTTTTGACGGATTGAAATGCGCACAAAATGCAAAAAGTGAAACTGGTAAAGAGGCTATTTTAACTAACAATTTAACTAACTCAATTTACAGCTGTTGACAAAGCCCTCAACTAAGGCTAAGTAACTAAACGAAGCAACTAACTAAGTGAGCTTAAAAGGGGTTACTTAATGAGTCATGCCAAGTTTAGGCAGAACTTGGGAATAACCCAGGTTTATGGACTGCTCTATGGCTATAAAAAACATTAACAACAATCTCGACAACAATAAAAGCAACAACATGTTTGGGCCATACCCAAATATGGCTTGATTGACGACCATTTTTGTAATCATTTTGCGCGCTTTTATTTTCTTATTAATAATCGAGATTTGAATATTTTTGTTTTTCCTATATTTGAAATTTCTTTATTGGCATTTCGCTTTTTGGCGCCGACACGTGTGGGCGTAACGCCTCTTCCCCCTTTTGGACACCCTCAAGGTCTTCAACTGCCAAAATGTGCAAATTGCTTAACTAACTGGATTGAAGTGTGCAACTTGTTAGTAGAGATTGACCTTAACTATAGATGGTTCAATTAATTGCTTAGCAAATACCAAATTGTCTCTTTTCAAGAGGAATTTCTTATGATGTACCTGAAATTGCAGGTGCTAAATGAATGTGTTCAGCAGTAGTTACAAAGGCATGCTTCAAGTTTCTTAAATTAAAGGAAACAATACATATTAATAAAGTGGAAGGATATGTGGCATTTATTCCTATCAAAACTTTTCTGCCAAACTTTTCTGACAGATTTGACATTTTCCCACACAAAAGGTGGATATTTTCCTACCAAATCTACCCATTTTCTGGTAAATCAATAAATTACTTTATTAATTGAAATTTCTCCTTTATTTCTTCCACAGGAATCACTTTCTTTGGCGCACACGCTTTTCGACAAGCCTGTACCACCATCTCCTTTAATCGTGTCCAGTCTTGAGGGCGGCAAGGTCTCTGAACGTTTGGGAAAACTTAAAATCAACTCGGAAAACTGGAAGCAGCGCATAGGTAAGACATTTCTCTCTTTCCTTTCCAAGCAGAGAAACTACAGCTATCCTATCCTCATCTTTCCACAGAACAAACTGATGCCAAGAAGTTCACAGTCGCTGGACGACTGCAGAAGAAGTCGCAATCTCCAGTCGAGTTGCAATTTGAGCGTTCTCCCAACGATGCAGCCAAGAAGTGTCCGATGCTGGAGGTGCGCAGTGCCAATCAGCCGCAATTGGGATTGGCCAAGAGTCCCTCCATGATGGTGGGCATGACAAACAGCTCAAAGATTGCAGTACAACGCAGTCTGAGTGTTAAAGCCGAGGAGGAGACTCCTTTGAGTCGGAGTAACAGCAGCAGTTCCGATTCGGATGCGGAAAGAAGTTCCCCAAGGAATGCCAAGCTGGATAAGGAGTTGGCCAACAACAAGAGCGCTGCAGCTGCCACAAATGTGGGGGCAAGAATTCAAGTGCCACGGCTGGATGATGAGGAAACCTTTGAGAACTTCTTTGCCACGCAGTCGAAGAAGACAGAAACTAGCGAGGATTCACAGCTGGAGATTAGCTCCTTTGATGACATTAAACCTACAGAGCGGTAAGTTGAAAGTGTTAATAAATGAGTTCCACAATTTAAATCCTCTTCCGTTCTTAGTCTGGTCAGCAAGCGTAACATTCAGGGCCCCAAGGGTCGTCGTGCAGCACGTAATCCTCTCAAGAGTTTGGCCCAACGCAGCGACATCAGTTCGGAGTACACGGAACTCAAGACAGGAATTGCCGAGCGTGAATTGCGCCGCCTTAAGCTGGAGTCATGTGAGTTGGTGTTGCCTCTAATTTTTAGACCCTGTAAAAGGAGTACAAATTAATCCCACATTCTTCCTCCAGTTGGACAACGTGGCAATTTGGCAGCTGAAGCCATCGCAGGACTCGCTTCTATTGAGGACTTTAAGGCTGTGGCATTGAAGTCCTCTTCGTTGCCGTTGCAACAAATGTGGCTGCCACACAAGCCGCTGATGCTGCTGCATGTCAAGGGACGCACACATGTCCAGACACGTCTTGTGGCACCGAATCAAGTCTCCTTGAATCGTGGTGATTGCTTCATTCTGATTGCAGGATCCCAGCTCTTCCGTTACGTTGGATCCTTTGCCAATGTCATTGAGATCTCGCGCAGCAAGAAGATCTGTGCTGCAATTGTGGAGAACAAGGATCTAGGCTGCACAGCTGGACAGGAAGTCATTCTCACTGATGGAAAGTTTGTGAATGAACGTCAGTGGCGACAGTTCTGGACGCTGCTAAATCAGCAGCAGGAGAATGAGGATCAACAGCCGGAAATTGCGGATTGTGGACATGCAGAAGAGGATGATGTCTTTGAGAGCAGTCTCATCGAGACAAACAAGATCTACGAGTACCAGGACGAGGCTCTGGTGCCCCTAGAGAAATACTGGGGATGCATACCCAAGGTTGAGATGCTAGACACTCGCAAGGTGCTCGTATTTGACTTTGGCAGTGAGTTGTACGTTTGGAATGGCAAGAATGCTCCCTCGGACGACAAGAGGGCAGCCATGCGTCTTGCCCAGGAACACTTTGGAGCCACAGATGCCGCAGACTATGCTCAGTGTTATCTAAACCCGTTAAACTACTCGGCAATTGTGGGCAGACGAGAGTCTACCAAGTATGTCAAGCGTTCCACGGTGCGTCCAGATTGGTGTGTTCTTGGCAAGATTACGCAGAACATGGAGACGGTGCTGTTCAAGGAGAAGTTCAGTGATTGGCCAGAGTTGGAGCGTGAAGATCTGGAGAAGGATTACTTGGCAAATGGTGTCCATGTAGTGCGTGCTCTCAATGGCGTCGCTCTTCACAAGGGTGATCCCTACCAGGAGCCCAATCTCGTGCTGGAACAGTCAAATCTAGGACGTGGCAACTTCTATTATGACAACGATACCATGCGGCATTTTGATGTCATCACCAAATCCACGGATAAATGGCAAATTCACGAGTTTAACTTTGATTCAGCCGAGGCTCGAGAGGATTACGGGCACTTCTACTCTGCTGAGAGTTATATTATACGTTGGATTTACCAGATTTCGGTCACAGTCCGTGAGTTGAGTGGCAAGGTGTCCAATCGGAGCACAGTTGGACGTGATCGCTGTGTCTACTTCACCTGGCAGGGTCAGGACTCCAGTGCCAATGAGAAGGGAGCCGCAGCTCTGCTCACCGTGGAGCTGGATAAGGAGAAGGGTGCCCAGATGCGTGTGGCCCAAGGCGATGAATGCACAGCCTTCTTGAGACTCTTCCGCCAGATGTGGCAGCATCAGGGACGCAAGGAACAGTGCCTGGCCAGGCGCAATCAATGGCGTCTCTATCAACTGCAAGGCAATGTGCCCGAAGAAACGCTTCTTAAGGAAGTCAGCTGTGAGTCGCGTCAGTTGCGTTCTCGTAGTTCCATGCTCCTCATACACGGAGCCGACGGTCAAGTGCTCCTCTGGCATGGTTGCAAGAGTGCGGAACACACAAGAGCTGTTGCTTTGGCAGCTGCAGAGAAACTAATCGAACAACTGCCTCAAGACATGTTCAGCTGTAAAGAAGCCACATTGCAGGAGTTGGAGGAAGGATCCGAGAGTGATGCCTGCAAGCTGGCTTTGGGATTGGAGGAGGAACGTAACTATGGCAGTCTACTGAAAGCCACCAAGTGCTATGATTACACAATGAGGTTGTTTAACTTCTCAAGCACTCAAGGTGTCTTCAAGGCCTTGGAGTTGATCGATCCACTGCGTTGCCAGGATCGTCATAGTCCCTATCCATTTGCACAGGCACAGATCTACAATGCACGACAGCCAACTATCTTTCTGCTGGACGATGGCGATGAACTATGGCTCTGGATGGGCTGGTGGCCACTAGAGGATATCAAGAGTAAGTCAGACTGAGAGATCGATTGTTTAAAGAGGTACTTACTTATATTTTCCATCCAGTCAATACCGAGGAGCGCAGCAGTCCCACTAATGATAATCGTGCTGGTGTTAATCGCTGGATCTCAGAAAGACGCGCTGCCCTCGAGACGGCCGTTGATTATTGGCGTGCCAAGCACGGCGACAACGAGTCTGCCGCCTTTCATGGCATCAAGGGACACGTTGTCTGGGCGGGTCTTGAACCTTTGGCCTTCCAAGCCCTCTTTCCCGACTGGTCTCCGCGTGAGGATGTGCGTGAAATCAATCTAGAGGCAAGTGCAACTACTTTGCATCTAATATTTGTTATTTCATTTATATGTTTATTTTCCGTAGGATGGACGCACTAATGTGGCCACGCCCATTAGCGAAATGCTCGCACAAATGACCCAAACCGAGTATCCTTTGGAGGTGCTCAAGGCGCGTCCGTTGCCCGAGGGCGTAGAACCAACACGACTGGAGCTCTATCTGAATAGCGATGACTTTCAGCGAGCTCTTGGTGTAAGTCGTGTGGAGTTCGAACAGCTGCCCGTGTGGAAGCAGACGAAGCTAAAGAAGGAGCGAGGACTCTTCTAGAGATCTACTAAAAATGCAACCATATAGACTTGAACACAATCACAAAACAAAAAAAAACAAAACAAAACCAACTTTTGTATGCACATTTACAATCTTAAAGAGAACTTAATGTATTTCGATTAGGACTATTTATACAACACGTGCGCATATCCTTATATACTCTCTACTATCTCTCTATTAACTATTTTACACCAACTCATCTTTTATATATACACACACATATATATATATATCCTTTTACAAATACGTATACACATATTTATACTGCGACTGCACTGAACTATGCAATAAACGCAAATTAAATTCGCTTCGTTCGAAATCCTTTTAGAGAGTTATTCGATTTTACCTGTACATAACATTAAGCCCAGATATATATACGATCTATAATATATATATACATGTTTTATGATTTATTTAAACGATTTTAACAAAATTTGCATTTGTTTAATTTCTGCAAAGCACCAAAAAAAGCAAACCAAGAAAAAACCATCGAGCTATCGTTATTTTTATTGTTTTCGTTTATTCGAAATTCGATTTTAATCTAGTTTTATTTTTGCCTATTTTAGTATTTGTGTTTTATTATGTTACATCATTAATTCGTATAATATATTCTAGTTTTTATTAAATAAACATTAATTGAAAAATGTTAAAATTATGGTTATAAATAAGTATTTTATATAACTCTTTATAATTTTATTGATCTTTTGCTCGAAGCTTAACCATATTCTGCAGGATCTCAAATTTTGATGCCGATCGATAGATTTCGTCCTTGCGAATCGAACGAGACATGTCCTGTCAAAATGCGCAAGGATATGGCCGAGTTATAGCGAATTTTCAAGCAAAAATTTTGTCTATAAACAGAAAAACCGCCATTTAAAGGACGATTTTGATGTCCTTTGGCACACACACTGTCCTTGCTCTACTACATCAGAATATTTGATCAAAAGGACGAAAGTCCTTGAAACAGCCAAATTAGCTCCTTAGAGATCATACAACTTTGCTATGTCCTTGCGATATCCTGTCGAGTCCTTTGTCAAAAAAAGCGCTTCAATCAGGACCACCAACTGACCAAAGGACATCAAAATAGTCCTTCAAATGGCGGAGATATAGCGGTTTTTCTAAAAAACGTTTCGCTGAAAAGTGGCGCCATCCATGGTCCGTTTAGAAAAACCGCCATATCTCCGCCATTTGAAGGACGATTTTGATGTCCTTTGGCACACACACAGTCCTTGCTCTACTACATCAGAATATTTTATCAAAAGGACGAAAGTCCTTGAAACAGCCAAATTAGCTCCTTAGAGATCATGCAACTTTGCTATATCCTTGCGATATCCTGTCGAGTCCTATGTCAAAAAAAGCGCCTCAATCAGGACTACCAACTGACCAAAGGACATCAAAATAGTCCTTCAAATGGCGGAGATATAGCGGTTTTTCTAAAAACGCTTCGCTGAAAAGTGGCGCCATCCATGGTCCGTTTAGAAAAACCGCCATATCTCCGCCATTTGAAGGACGATTTTGATGTCCTTTGGCAGACACACTGTCCTTGCTCTACTACATCAGAATATTTTGTCAAAAGGACGAAAGTCCTTGAAACAGCCAAATTAGCTCCTTAGAGATCATGCAACTTTGCTATATCCTTGCGATATCCTGTCGAGTCCTATGTCAAAAAAAGCGCCTCAATCAGGACTACCAACTGACCAAAGGACATCAAAATAGTCCTTCAAATGGCGGAGATATAGCGGTTTTTCTAAAAAACGCTTCGCTGAAAAGTGGCGCCATCCATGGTCCGTTTAGAAAAACCGCCATATCTCCGCCATTTGAAGGACGATTTTGATGTCCTTTGGCACACACACTGTCCTTGCTCTACTACATCAGAATATTTTGTCAAAAGGACGAAAGTCCTTGAAACAGCCAAATTAGCTCCTTAGAGATCATGCAACTTTGCTATATCCTTGCGATATCCTGTCGAGTCTATGTCAAAAAAAGCGCCTCAATCAGGACTAGCAACTGACCAAAGGACATCAAAATAGTCCTTCAAATGGCGGAGATATAACGGTTTTTCTAAAAAACGCTTCGCTGAAAAGTGGCGCCATCCATGGTCCGTCGCCGGAACTATAATTTCAGTGGCGCCATCCATGGTTCGTCGCCGGAACTATGCAAAAATATTTGTAGTGTACTTTTAGGGCAAGCCCCTAGTATATGTTAAGTATATGATGAAGCCTTAGCACAGAGGAAAACAGAAAAACAATAAAACGAACGCACCCAAATAACGTCAAAATAGCACATACAATTTTTGTCTTTGCTTGTTCTCGAAATACTCAGAAAATTTATACAGAAACAACTTATATATTTTTTAAATCGGTCATATCCTTGCGCGTTTTGACAGGACATATCTATCTCCTTATATTATTTGTAGGACGAACTATAATCGAAAACAAGGGTATGACCGATTAGGAGGTAAATATTGGTTTTTCTTCGGATGAAGTACATAAAGTGTTGCAAGCTCGCGAATTGTATTCACTAAAACATTTATTCTTAATGCTTAAATTAAATAATTTCTATGAATTAGCTTATACTGTAAATTTTAAAACGAAATCTAATTTTTGTTCTAAATTTTAGTTTTAAATCGAACACCCGAGTTAATCCGAATCCTTTCCAGGACGATCCCTGATGATCTAAGAGCCTTTTTGGATTTCTCCAATGAGACGGGAGACAAGCTCGCAGCAGGATTTTTGTCGGAGTTTGGCAACAGCCATAACCTCTTCGTGGTTGGCCTCGTCATCCATCTTATCACTGTATTCGGTGGGGCATTTGTTGGTGATCAGACTGAAGGCGAACACTTTCATGTCGCAATGGCGGGCAGTGATTACTTCGTGGACTGTGGACATGCCCACTGCATCGACGCCCATCATGCGGAGCGCCCTCAGCTCAGCGATAGTCTCGTATGTGGGACCTCCAAGGCAGGAATAAACGCCGACGTGCATATTCGACTCGATACCCATTGTTTTGCCAATCTCGATCGCCTTGTTGATGAGATCCTTGTTATAGGAATTGACAAGGGCAGGGAAACGAGGTCCAAAGCGAGGATCATTAGGACCCTGGAGTGGTGAGTTGCCAGCAAAGCCGAGCATGTTGACATGGTCATGCATCAACATAATGTCGCCCACATTGAACTTGGAATTGATACCACCAGCGGCATTCGTGGCAAACAGATACTCTACTCCACAGAGCTTCATTACGCGAACAGGCATCGAGCACTTGGCCAAGGGATATCCCTCATAGAAATGGAAGCGTCCCTGCATTGCCATCACATTAGCACCCTCCAAGGTGCCAACAACCAGTTTGCCAGCATGTCCCTCCACCGTGGACACTGGGAAGTTGGGAATCTTCTCGTACTCAAAGACCTTTGCATCCTGAATCATATCGGCAAGGGAACCAAGTCCAGAGCCGCAAATAATGCCAATCTTAGGACGCATGCCAGCCCCCTTCACAATAAAATCGGCAATTTCCTGAATCACCTCATAGGGATACCTGGGAAAATATAAAAAAGGATTAGTTAAGAGTCCCAATAAATAGGAAAATAACAAATTTAATCGGGATATGGACAGTACATATTTAACCAAGGAAAACCAAGAGATGTCGATCTGTTCTCCAAAGCGGGAAACAATCAACTGGAAGACATTTTCCAGACTTGTTGTTGACATAAATTATTCTCGATAAAAGAATACAAATGAATATAAGTTTGATGAATAACAACCGATGTATGATAAACAGACAAAGTACAAGAACAAGTACAATTACAAGAACGAAGAACCATCTCAAGGTGGTGGAAAGATGTAACCACAAATGAGTGAACGCATTGGGACAATAACGATAAATAATTGAATGGCTACAAACGTGTCTTCATTCAATACGCGAAGAGCTCGCACCTCCTCGGGTGACAGAAAGCATTGAATACGGTTGCCATTGTCGCTAGAATTTTTAGAAATTTTGGAAAATGAATTCAAATATATTAAACGTTTAGGAAAAATATATTATCAAGATCAAGTAATGTTGAGGATAGTATCTTTATTCCATCTTAAATCTGGATATTTGTAGAGCTGTTTCAGATACTTTTTCAAAGAATTCTTTAGGCCAATTTCAAGTCGTACCTTAAAGATGTCGATGGCTATATCGTATGGGTTAGTATACTATAACCAAGTTAGTTATTTATGTATGTATTTCAAAAATATATAATTAATTTAATTGAACAACAATCTGTGAGAAACATTTAGATGATAAACGACTTGTTGAAACTATTAATCTGTTTATATTAGATTTATAGTCATAATAGGGTTGGCGTTTGATATGTTTTGATTGACAACTGAACCCCACTAGCCCCTCTTCTATCGAACGTGCTGTAAAGAGTGAAATCTTAAGGGGGAGGTTTCAGCAACATTCCTCACAAGCTCATAATCTATATCATTAAATAACAAACTTTGTATAATTGCCAATCAACAAGAAATTATAATACTTAATTTGCCGCACTATCAGCCTGATTGACGCAATCTCCTGCTATTCCAAAAACCGGCTATGCAAAAGAGCTCCAAATATTTGGGAAGGAACATCCAGACGATAAATTTTAAAATGCCAAATGAATTGTATTAGAAATGTGATTCTATAATAGAACACGCGACAAGAAAAATGCGACGCAAAAACTAAAAAAAAAAATTATGTTAAAAAAAAAGAATGTTTAACAGTCAACCAGTTTTACAAGTGAATCAACGAAATTGGCTAAAAGCAGTCGAGACATGGCCAAAGCAAGCACTTGGGCTTTTATCAGCAGTCTTGCCAATTACCAAGATGTTGTTTGTTGACTACAAGTGACTACTCTACATATCAAGTATACGACGAGACAAAGGCCTATGTCAAGATCGCGGCACACGCCCATTTCGTTCAGCCAATCAACGTTGACTTCGTTAACATGACTAACTGGGCCAAAACGCATTGCATAATCTAACTGTTGGTGTTGTTAGCTGTAGCGATTGCTGGTATTTACCGGATCGTATCTGGGGGCATTAGCATTTGTGGGCTCGAGCATTATCAAAGAGACGAGTCGTAATCTCGTATGCAGATTGAAGATGTCGCGATGTATTTTTAATGGGACAACGTTTTGATTTGATTTAATGAGCCAACGAGAGCTACGCAAATTGATAAGCTCCCTCAGTAGCTGTTTTTATTATAATTTTTCTATAAAAACTGTTTTAAATTATGTTTAGCTTTTGCGATGTTGTATCATATTTTCTGATACGAGCGGCAAGATCAAGGACAGAGTTCAGCATTTAATGATCATTCACAGCTGACACTGAAATGTGAACACAATATTTGTATTTTTCGGGCACGCATATTATAATTAAGTTTCCAGAAAAATAACTGAATTTAGAATTTTAGAATTATGGATTTTTGAAAACACAACACACAACATCCAATGTGGAAAACTTACAGCAAACTTTGCGGCGTTGGCACTATAATCTCGGTATCCTTTTTGCCACCACCTTTCTTATCGAGGCAGGCATTGCCGGCCCTGTTGTTGGCCCCTCCTTGGCTCGTACAACAATCTCGGGAGCACATCCTTAACCAGTGAGTAGATCGAACGAGTTACAATTGTTTGTCATTCAATTAAAAGAATGTTGAGAATTTTGTGCCCGAAACCGAAATGTTGATGCCAAGAAAAAAAGCAACTATTTTATACAACTAATAAAATACAGGTGTTGTACACCTGGAAAAAGCAAAGCCTACTAACCATATCAGCTATGTCAAGACCTACTGAAACTACATATACATATAGTAAGTACACACATGTATCGATTTCAGAGGGGGTTGACCGCAAAGCAGTATTTTGAGTGTTGTAAAGCGCGCAACTTAAAAGACAAACTAGTTCTTAACAGGACTAGTTAATAATAGCAACAATTAAAGGTACTATAGCTATGCTAGAGTATGAGTTCCGACTTAAGAAGCAGCTATGCCAAGTTTCAGCTAGAAAGGGGGTGCAAAAAGCGTTGAAAAGCGGTTGGTGCAAGGATAATAGATATAGCCTTGGTTAAGTACACGCAAAGGCAACAAACTCAATTCTATTGAGAACTATCAACTATCAATTATTGTTGATTGAAGTTTAACTAGTTGTTGGCGTGCCCCCATTACCATATTTCCCAAGCCCCTCCCCCGCTCCCTTTTGTTGTCACGCCCCTGGACTTACGTATGATTCTCCTGTGCGGTGTATTCGGCGGATTTGTTGTTGCTCCCATTGCTGGTGCTGTTGTTGTTGTTGTTGTTGTGATTGCCATTGGTGGTAGCCACGTCACCCTTGGAATTATAGCCAGTCATTATAATATTGCACTTGATATCGTTGATAAGCCAAAGTTATATAATCAGAAGCCACACAACAGATGATTGTTAGTATCTTGTATATCGTATAACTTGCACAATGCGTTGATTATAAATCAGTTGTTTGTTTGTTTATATGATAAACAAATCAAATTTAATTTAAAAAAATCCAAGCAAATTGAAATTCTTTGGCTTTTGTTATCTCGTTTCGCTATTAACTCGTGATTCTCCTTTATTGTTGTGATTACTCGTTTCGCGTTTTCAATTCCTTCCTCTTTTGCTTCTCCTTCTGCTTCTGCTTCTGCTTCTCCTTCTGCTGATTCTTTATAGTTAGTTTCTCTCCGATCTCTGGGTTCCTGACACTTGTTGCCTGCTCGAGCACACTTTGATATTTGAGCGACGTCGTCGTTGGCGCCTTTGCTTTTAAGGCGCAGCTCACACCGACGCTGACGTCGACAGCGCTGCTGACGTTGCAGTCGATGTCGCTGTCGCAGCCGCAGTCGCAGTCAACGCAACTGTTGGCGCGTTTATTGTTCAATATTCAATTTAGGATCTGAATAGTTGTTGTCGTCGCAACGGCGTATACCGGAATCGTTCTTCTTAACTGATTCAATTGAGTAAAATTTAATAAATTTCTAAATAAAAAATGTACAAATATATAGTTAAAGAACAAGAACAATACGAGTTGATAAGCAATACTAGTGTAATAAAGCTAATTGAAACCATCACATATGACTCTTAATGGTAGTTATTAAAAGTGTTTTACGATAAGATTGCATTGCATTAAAGGTTTTGAATCCAAGGGTGCTAGTTAGCTGGAAATACCTTTAATATGAGCTATATATCGTTTATAGGTATAATATTCATTGTACTATACGACTCTTCTATAAGCAAAACAATATTTGCGTATTTTATAGCTATTTTTAAACCTAGTTTTTATATGTGTTTTTGTTTTATAAAAAAATGTGAATCGTTGTTGTTGTTGATTTGTTTGCTTATCAAAATAAAAAACAAAGCTTCAAAACAAGTTGCGAAAATTGTCTGAATATTAAAATCATTCGATTTGTTGATAAGGTCGTAAAGCAGAGAAAGCGCATGTTGTAATCGGAATTGTAAATTGAATCACCTGGCAACAAGTTACAGCTCAATCTAATACCACGTGTGCTTCCCATAAATTAAAGCCAAGATGATCCCCAAATTGTGCATATAAAGACAATTGATAATGATTATAGCTGCAACTTCCCAGAATCGCTTATCAGTTCACTCTTAGTAGGGAGGGGAGGGGGCTAACGTCAATGGGAGGGAGATTACAGATTTTTAAGACCCCCACGATGCAAATTGCATGTCAAGTAAACAACTTTATGGGTCTTTGTGTGGTCATTAATTAGTACAATGTGTATTTTCCAAGAATTTTTGAAATCTAATACGATCTCATTGATGCTTAAGTTACTTTTATTAACCAAATAAAAATAAATATTTAGACTACAGTATTTATAACTAAGTTATTGTTATTAAGTATGGGCATAAACTGAAAATTTATTTATTTCAAGTTGAACTAAAAAGAAACATAAAAAAACATTTGAAATTCGACCTACCTGTTTTCTTGGTTCGGTAAGAAAAACACAAAACTGGACTGTGGAAAATTCCCAAATTGATAAGACAAAAATTCCACATCAGTGAGAAACAAAGTATCTTTGCAGAGGCAAAGCATCTTTAGGTATCTGCCGGCATGCATCTTTGATAGAATGACGCTTGTGTTGCATCTGCAACGTGCAACAAACTCAAGATGCTTGTTGTTGTTTTTAAAAATCGAAATCTGTTTACACGCGTCATAGACACAGATACACTTACAGATACAGAGACAGTCATAGAGATACACTTAGAGACAACAACAACAACAACAACAACAACAGCAGCAGCAGCCGCCACAAGCTGAGAAATAACTGATAAGGGAGCGAAATCAGTTCGCTGTCAGCGTCGCAGCTGGCGTCGCTGCTGGCAGCGTTGAATGACACTAAATGAAAAGTTTATTGCATTTTCAATTTAATTATTATTATATTTGTAATTTTATTATACTGTTTGTTTGTTGAGTTTTCGAGTACTAATTACCACAATGGCGAGACAAATATTATTTAATGAATTATGCATTATTTTTGAATGATTTGTAAGTTTCAGTTTGTCTGATTTGCATTATAATTTGACGATTACCATTTTGGTATTATCTATTTAAAACTATTAAACTAGCCAAGTTAATTGCAATGCCATTGTTTAAATGTCTTTAGTTGTGCTCTTGAAATCAATTAGAATATCTGATTTGTTGTCGGAAGTTGGAGTAAAGAAGCAGAAGCTAAATTAAATAAGAGAAGATATAGTAAGCTGTTTCCAAAGAAAGTCTGTTAAAAACTGAAATACTTTATAACACAAAGTTTTATACTCGTAAAAAGAAGCGATATCAGACTAGTTGACATAGAACAGACAGACGGACAGTCAGACTTGATTATTATGCAATTCTGCTTAAATATATATGAATAATTAACTCGGAATACCTATAATTTAATTTAAAACACATACAATAGTATAAAAAAGCCAGTGTTGGCTAACTCAAACACTTTCATGCACGACAGTCACTCAAAATAAGTTTTAAAGTAAAGAGAGAATAAATAAATATTTAAATAGTTGCAGCTTAATATTTATTAGTTAAAGCATAGAGCTTTAACTGCAAAATACGCTCACTGAAAATAAAATAAACAGGACTTTTACTCCACCAACTCCACAGTACAGTTGCCTACAAAAGCACGATTGGACTTTGTTTGCAAAATGGTTGGACTTAAAAAAGATACGACAATAAATGTTTCAAAAACTACAAGCAAAATAATAGATACAAAGTTAATAAGTTAATCATCTAATGGGTAATATAATTTTCTTGTTTAAGGCATTTGCGGGGTATTTAAATGGTTCAACGTATTCGTAAGTATTTCAGATTCGGACACAAAGATCCAGTGTTGGGAAACTCAGAACGCAGACAGTTTCCAAAGCATACACCTTCTCTCATGTTTTCCTCATCATTTGGATTTTTTTTTATATTTGTGGGACGGTTTTTCACAATGGAAAAAGGCACGAATGTGTTTTTAACATTTTCGTTTTGTTTTATAAGGCCGGGCGACTCTACTCTTTAAGAATTTCAAGCCAAACAGCCCAAAAATACATATTATTATTTAATTTGATTTAAATTTTTCGAACTTTAAACTGGTGTTTTGGTTTTTCTTTTGTTTTTGTTTAATTTCCTTGTTTTGTTTTTGCTTAAATGTGGTGTAAAAAACGCGTACAAACAATTACCCAAAAATAAAGTGGAACTCAAAAAACATTAGTTCAAAAATAACAATATACAAGTTAATTATACGGCGTTTCATCATCACTCCCTTAAGTACAAATCGTTCCCAAATAACCCGGAAATTTCCGATAGGGAAGCGACAGGCAACACGTGGGATTTGTTTTCTGAAACGCCCTCAATTTTCCTTTATTCGTTTCGTATCGATTAAATTACTTAAGTAATGTTCACAAAAGTCGAATATCTAGATTAAAGATGCATCAACATGAACACAGTTTATGGAATTTGGGGAATCCAGTAAAACTTGAAAAAGTTAGGGAAATTTAAGGAAGTAGTTAGAAATACACTTTCAATCAGATATTCGACTTGTGAGAACATTAACATTTTGGTATTTTTCGTATTTTTTTGATATTATTTCGTAAGTTTTAACGGTTGTTGTGGCACTGTTTAGAGGCGAGCTTTTCAAAAGCTATTTTAAGGACTTGCGACGAGACGAGTGACTAATGCACATGCGGTGAATATGCGCTGCCGATCGCTGGCAAACTTTGGGGCATCCACCTTAAGTGGCAGGCACCCACATTGGGCCGCGATCGGGGTCTTAAAAGTCAAATAGAGACGACAGTTTGAGTGAGAAAGAGATAGAGAGAGAGAGAAATATAGAAAGAGAGAGACAGAGAGAGTAATCGTATATATGTATGTTTTTTGTTAAGTATTATATGCTAATTGTTAATAATCAAACAAAGGTCTAGTTGCTAAATTTTGGTTTTTTCTTTCCTTAATAATCCAAAGTCCAATCAGCTTTTGTGGCAGGCGTATCCCTTTAATATCGAAGGGGGCGTGGCAAAGCAAATAGATTTGCAATTGATAAAAATATAAAGTTTTATTGCAACATAAAAGATTAAACAAACAAAAAAAAGAGCACAAATACGAGTTGTAAGAGACTAAACATAATATAACTAAGGTAAACGCAATACAATCACTAAATCAATACAGATATCAACTACATAGTATTTATACAAAAGTAATATTAACTAAAGGAAATCGATAAAAACATTCACACACAGAAAGAAAGACATACGCACTCACATACAAACATATCGATAAGTAAACGATATCCCAACGATCTCCCAATCGATTTCAGCTGGTTACTTAAGTACTTAAATGACTCTGCAGACATTGCATATATGCGATATATATGTTTGTGTATATAGCAAATATGAATACTTTAGCAAATATTGAGGCTAGTTGCATACAATATCTTGGCAAATACAGTTACATACAGTATATATATATATATATAGAGGCTAGATTGAATACATACATAGTCATATCGTGTTATCGTAATATGCGCTAATCTTTAAATTGCACAATCAAAATAATTATTGAAATTATGAAAGCAACACATTGTCAAAAGTGCCCTTTGCATATTAACTTAAATGATATTACAAATATATTAGATATATTATTATTAGAATTATTATTAAGTTTATAGATTGTTTTTTTATTAATTTTTAGTTGAAGCTGCTTTTTGTTGCATGCTTCAAGTCTGTTCAGCGAATTCCTTAAGTGTGCTACTCATACAGTTTATCCTTCTCTTTGATTCAATTTATGTGTTTCATTTTTTGGATTTATCATTTCAAAAAGAATTCCTTTCTTTACTTTTATTCTTTACTTCTTCTATAAATTAATCATAAAAATCAGTCAGTCCAACGCGTTCTCTTGTTTAGTTTTAGCTTCTTGTATTTGAGTGTCTGTGTGCAGGTGTGTGTATTAATGGGTGTGTGTAGATCTGCTTAGGTGTTGATGTGTGTAGATTTTAAAGGTTGTTTTGGATTTTGTTGGGATTTTGGTCAGATTTCTGGTAACTGCAATCGCTATCCTGACCAGCTGTTAATCCTTCTTCTGCTGCTATTTTCTCCTTTTCTTTAACTCCTACTACTTTCTATTCTTCTTCTTCTTCACGTTATTATTTATTAGAATAATTCATAATTAATTCTAGGTTCCATTAATTTCAATAAGTTAAAATGTAGTACGTATTGTAATAGATGTATGTGTTGTACAAATAAATTATGATTTCTTTTCTCTTTTTCGTATGCATTATGCTAGAATTATTATTATATATAACTGTTATACAACTGTTATATAATCGTATATATATATATATGTATATATATAATTATTTATATATGTATGTATGCTGTGGCTTGCATAGAACTACTTAGGAGTGCTATTTTTTTATATGCATTGTATATGGTTTTGTTTTTTGGCTACTTTGTTGCTTAAGAACTAGAATTCAACTACTATTTCTTTTTGGCCGCCTTCTTTTCAGCCTTTCGTATGGCCTTCTCACGTTCACGGCGCTCCCTCTCCATATCCTTGCGTTCCTTTTCGATGCTCGCTTTGAGGTCCTTCAAGCGTTTCTTCAATCGATGCTTATCATCGCCACAAACGCCCAGCGTTTTGAAGTCCTTCGAGTCGAGTGTCAACAACGCACCTCCCTCGACATTGTGCTCCTTGAAAACGGGTATATAGCGCTCCAATTCAATGCCCATCAGCCAGTGTCCCACCTTTAGAGTTGGAATTGATTCACTCGTTAACAAATCTCAATTTCATGTTTACTTTCTAACAGTATCGTTTACCTGTTCCTTGGTCCATTCATGAACGGGGCCACCTTTGTAATTGTAGCAGGCAGCGGCCACTTTGCGATCCGAGAAACTTGAGCTGGAACCGGACAAATCCAGAGTACGGCTGGGTGAATATCCGGGCGATGAGCAGCCCGAGGACATGCTGGTGGGCGAGGGGGGTCCGGTGGCATGGGCCGATTGCGAGAGTTGTTGCTGCTGATGATGTTGCTGTTGCCAGGGCACTGTGCCGGGCGGAGAGAGCGATTGTGGAACAACTTGTTTAACTTTAAGACGATTTACAGGGTATTTGTGGTTTGATTTTTGTTAGTGGCGGTAGCAAAGAGAACGCGATAGAGAGAGAAAGAATGAAAGAAAGATTGTCATATTATGTTAGTAATCATTTTGGATGTTATATCGTATGCACCATATGAACGTTGATAAATAGATGAAGAAAAGACAGAGAGAGAGAGAGAGAGATACATGAGTTATATGAATAGTTATAACATTAAGTATAACAGTATTTATCAATGAACGCTCTGGTTATCATAGAATATTGGTACACGCAATTAACGTTCAATATAAACAGTATAACAATTGATTATAACAGATTTGTATGGTATTCGTTTGGTTAGTATAACAGTATGTCAATATGTACACATGAAATGATTGATAGATTTGTGTCTACGGAGTCCGGATGGGAAAGGAAAGAATATCAGGTTAGTCTTCTATTTTGGAGTAACCACGACTTGTTCTTTTTATTTGGAACCGGTAATTGGCAGGAATCGTTCATTTAGTTCAGTTCATTTGCATTAAATAGTTCACCTTTTGGCTGTGCTTCATTGACCGCCTGGCGGATCTCGTTGATCAGTGTCTTGCAGTTGATCGCAGCGACGCTTTGGCTTTTGTTGATCTCCGTGTAATCGTCGCTCGAGTGTCGCGATGAACCGTCGCCGAGCCGCCTGCAAAATTCGCAAACGTATAACAGTTTGTATAACAGTGTGGAATGTGTTTGTGTGTGTGTGTTACACCCACCTCTCCCGATCAGACAGCGCCTGATTAAGCTGCTCCGTGAAACTGGATGCTGGCAACTTGCTGCCATTTGGCACAACTCGACGTCGACTCGGATACATCCAATTCTCGGCCTGATCATTCTCCGATAACTTATCGTTGGAACCCAATATGGAGTCATATGAGCTGTTGAGATCACGATTGCTGGCACTGCTGCTGGCGGGTCCAGTACCAAAGGTTGTCATGCTGCCACGATGGAAATCATTCAAACCAACTCCAACTCCATTATCCGCTGGCGAACCCAAGGAATTCTTGAATAAACTGGATGATGTTGATATTGGCAGTGGCAGTTGTTGTTGCTGCTGTTGTTGTTGTTGCTGCTGCTGTTGTTGTTGCTGCTGTTGCTTGCTGGGATCCTTGTGAACCTGTGCGTAAAGTTGATTGATCTGTGCCTCTCGTGCCGTCGATTGATTCGATGAACTGGACGATGCTGATGATGTAGAATTAAGGAGTATAGCTGTTGTGGTTCCTAGATGACCATTCGAAGGGGGAAGAATGCCAGTGCCAATTGTTGCATTTGTGGCAGGCAGATGATGTTGCAACAGATTGTTGACATTCGCCAACAGATGTGAGTTGCCATTGGATAGACTAATGTTATCATGTCCACCTCCAGACATGGGATTAAGTGGTGATTGCTCCAGTTCCACCTCCTCATCATCGCTGTCATCCAGGGTGCAATCGGAGCTGCGACTGTTGCTCCTGCTTCGCTTGCTCAAATTCCCATTGGCGAGGAGTTCGCTACTGCCGTTGATGCTGCTGTTGCCATTGGACACACCTGACGTCGACGTCGCGGTCGCAGTCGCAGTCGCTGTCACCGTCACCGTCGCCGTCGAGGGCAGCTGACGATTGGCTAGACCACCACGGGAGGCTTTGGTTTAGATATCGATAATTCGATTTGGATTTTGATTTCGATTTCGATTCAATGCGTTGCGAATTCGTTTGCATAATTGATTTCGATTTTGTAAAGTGTAAAAAGGGTTGTGTGTGTGTAATTGTGAAGGAGGCGTAGCGTGTATGTGTGGCGTGGCAATCACAAATCAAACAAACAAACGAACCAACAAACGAACATTTACACGAACACACGCAGAAGAAGATGAATAAAGACACAGACAGAAAATCAAAGCGAACGTCAGCAACAAAGCGCACATACACACACATACACACACACAAAAGAGAAAGAGAATGAAAAGAAGAAAATAGAATGATAAAAATATACATTTAGCACAAGGACAAAGCGCATCAATCAACAATTTCAAAATAACTAAATGGAAATCAATACAAAAACAAATCTTAATCGAAAAAACAATTTACAATTTGATGATGTGCGAGAAAAGCTTGAAGAAAAGTTTCCATTTTGAATTTTTCTTTTGGATAAACTACTCACCCAGCTCGATCTTGGTCTTGTTCACAGAATTGTCGAGCAGCTCGTGCTGTGGCACGGCCGCATCTAGTTCATCCTTAACTGGCACCTTACGTTCAACGGTGGCTGTCTTGACACCATCGCCATCGGGTGAGAGATCTGAGATTTCCGTATCGGAAAGTTCCGTTTCCAGTTTGTGGAAAAGCGGTTTTGGCGGCGTCTTACGCATCATTTGTGGTGTTAACTTTAGGGTGGCACTGTCGTAGGGCAATCCCACTGGGAAGCCAGCCTTACGTTGTGTCTCTTGGAGCTCATGCTCCAGATTGATGACACGATCCTTGAGCTTCTTCACCAGCGCATTGTACTCGGTGTCCTTCTCCTGCAACAGTTGCTGATAGAACTCCTCACGATGACACATGTCCAGCTCTCGTTGCTGATATTCTCGCACCAGTCTCTTGGCCTTGTTGTATTTCTTGTCCAATGCCATGTATTGAGCCTGTGATTGTTGCAACATATTTTGTAGATTTGCCGCCTCCTTCTTGATGTTTCCCAGCTCCCTTTCACTCTGCCGAAGACGCTCGCTAAGCAGCTCATTCTCATTGCCTGTCGTCTCGAGCTTCACCAGCTGCGAAGTGGTCGAAAATTATTTCAATTAGTTGTGTTTTTGTTAAGTAAATAAGAAAAACTATGTGCAATGCATGACATGATATGATATGAGATGATATGGGATGGTATAAATAAAAGAAATAAATTAAAAAACTGTTAACAAACCTTTCGTTTCAGATTTAGTATAATTTCTTCCTTAACCAGGCAACCCATTTCGCTCTGGGGGAAACAAACAATAATAAAACATAAACAAAATATCTAAAAATAATAAATATAAATTGTGAACAACCCTAATGCAATTGCCGTCATATCGTGTTAAGAATCAAATCAAAATTATTAACAAACTGAAAAGAACTTGGCGAAATGTGCTCTACATATAATTTAAATGTCTTTTAAAGACTTTTCATTAATTTTATTATTTATATTTCATTTTTCATTTATCTTTCAAGTTTTTTTAGGACCAATTACCGCTTTATGCTGCGTTTCAATATCCGCGTAGGTATAAACAAATTTTGAAATTCAGCAAAAGGAGAAAAAGAGAACACGATTTTAGCACAGCTGCAAATAGAGTATTGTTTTTCTGGGTAAATCCCTTGGATTAGGGAAACATACCTCCTGGAGAAGTCGCTTGAGCGACTCAACCTCCTGAGAGTGTGTTGCCTCGACCTCCATGGGATGTTCGACTTGTACAGGACTTGAAGGTCCTTCGCAGACACTTGAATTGGCCGAAACGGGCTGTGTAGAGTCCTCAGAGTAATCGAGCGTGCGTCTCAGATACTCCTCTTGTTGGCTGTGAAGAGGAGAGGTTGATTGTAGCAGAAGGATCATCCAGTTGATCAATCTGTCGGCTTACCGCTTAATGCGCTCCTCCTTCTCACGATCCGCCTGCAAACTCAGCCGTATGAGTTGTGCAACTTCGGAATTTTCCGGATCGCGTTCGCGTCCGATTTGGAATTTGACTAGACCGGAAGTATTGCGCAGCACAGAAGCTGCATAGGCTTGTGTAACACCCACTAGACTCTTGCCGTCTACCTCAATAATTTGATCGTTAACCTGCAAAGGAAGTGCGGAATAAAATGTAGGTTAACTATAGATATCATCTCTCTATACATATATAAGCAGTTTGATCTAAAAGTAATCAAACTAAATGGGTTACTTACTTGAATGCGTCCGTCGCGTGCTGCGGCGCCGTTATCTGTGATCGTCTTGACAAATATACCCAATTTCTCTAGACCTGCATCGGCGCCAACGCCCATACCAATAATGCTGAGACCTAAACCTTCAGGACCTTTCATTAGTTCAACGGGAAAGACATGCATCTTCTCGACCCGCTTCTCCAGTTCATATTCCGCCGAAGCGGCAACGGGATCAACATCTTCATTGCGACGATCGTAATCGGTCACTGAGAATGTGGAATAGACGTGTATGGGGCCAGAACTGAAGCGTACCTTTGGATTCTTCCGGACTGTGATGGGCGGATAGGAGCAGTCGTCGTCATCAAAGTCTAGCAGACCTTTTAGAAGTTTTTGAAAGGAGCGAATTTTGAAAGGAGCGAGCTTAGAGCAACGACTTAAAAATAATGGAGCCAGCCACCTCGACCTACCTGGCACTTCCATCCAAAAGTTGCCATCCTCAAAGTAATGCACACCCGCCTCAACGAGAACTTCCTTGCTACGAACGGGCGGATATTCCGGTATATAATACTGGCTATCGTCTAGCTCAGTTATGCCAGTGCTAAGCACCGTTGAACTTGTCGCCTGCTCGACATCCGCTAGAGAATACGTGGAATTATGTTTGCTAGAGATGATACTGTCATCAATGGTTGTCGTCTGATTGAATGTGGCATCCGATTGTGTTGATTCCACCGAGACAATTGATTCATGCAACGATTCCCCAGTCACATAGGTTTGATTTAAATCACAATGGGCATGTTTGACTCCCTCTATGGACTCGTAGCCATTCTCAAGTTCAGCTCGATGGATTGCCGATGATGATGATGCTGATGTGTTTATTAGCAGATTCTCTAGACTACGCTTTGGTGCCTCGAGTACATCACGTAACCATTCGGGCTCATCATCATCGTGTCGTGTAGTTGTTGCTGTTGCAGTCGATGGTGTTGTTGTTGTTGTTGTGGTTGTTGTCTCGGTCTCTGTGCTATCTGCCTTGACGAAGGTTGCATTCAATGAGGTTGCATTTGTGGTTGGTGGCGGTGCATGTCCAATGCCCACAATGTCAACAGCTTCAACATCATCCGAGTCAAAGTCTTCTTCAAGCTGATGTTGTTGCTGTTGCTCTTCCTCTTCTTCAACTACCTCGACGATATCCTCGTCGTCCTCCTCGTGTTCCTCCTGGATGACCGCAGGGACTGCAGCAATTTGTATGTCCTGCTGAGCAGCTGGGATTGTCTCCTCGTTGAGATTCTTGATGCTGGTCGGGGATGTTGCAGTTGCAACAACGGCAGCAACAGCCACGCTCACATTCGGCGATGCATTGAGTATCTGTTCAACTTCCTTGGCCTGCTCGTCCGACAGCAGCGACTGTTGCCTGTCAATTGATAACATATATCAAATATTAGCATTATTATATATTCCAATATTCCACAATCAAGGAGAGGGAAGGATTTAAAGGGGGAAAATTTATGCATATCGAGCACACTACGAACCTGATTTTGTTCTCCAAAATGCTACGGCACGAGACAAACACAAACGAGACAAAACGACAGACAGACACATTGGCAAACGTTTACATTTTGTAGGACAGTGTACAGAGTAGCAACAATAACAGGCAATTACCATAAAATGCAATATAAAATAATTGTATATAAAAAAGATAAAAAAGAGAGAAAGAATACAATCAGAAGTTAAATAAATACACATGCAAATTAAATACTTATAACGCTCAATTATTATCGACTGTGTTTCAATACATATTCTGTTAAGCAACTATAATTAAGTATACGCATTAATAATTAAAAAAAAATTACTGTAATTCAATTCCATTTACTCTACAACAATAACGCATTAAAGAACAACAGTTTAAATTAATATTATACAATAAATACTAAAATTAATGTAAAAGGAAAATATTTCACGTTAAAGTTGCCTAGAGTTACTTGTGTAAGTTCAATAAGAAGGATTCAACTTTGGTTATTTTTAGTAAAGAAAAGTTTTTCTTAGCTATATTTAATCTACATTTTACGTTCGCTTTATTTGTTATTCAAGTTCTTAAGACTTAGATACCCTACAATTTATTGTGCATTAAAATATTATATCAAATTTTCTCTAGAAAACTTGAATGAAAATCTAATAAATTGCAGTTATTTCACAAAGCTAAAATGTTTAATTAAAATAAGTGCAGCTATAACTAGTAAGTAGAGTAACTTGTAATTAGTATTGAAAAGCTCTTCTCTGTATAAAAAATATATATCATAATGGATACAAAATGTTCAAGAATTATTATAAATAACTTTTGAAAAAAGTTTCTATAAATTTATGTATTTATTTGCTCGTAATAAAATTTACAATGAGCATGTTTAACTTTATACCTCTTAAATAATAATAAATAGTTAAATGTCATAAATTAACGCAGATTTGTTATATGTAAATATATTAACTGCCATTGCACCTTAAGTGTTTTGGTCACAGGTTCCATTAGAAGCACTTTATGACTTTAAAATGCACCACTTGTGCCACTTGCACCACATATCAAGGCAGGTACGCCAACAAGTTGTGAACTTTATAGCTTGACATTAAATGAAATGGCAAATGTAATAAAATAAACTTGCTCTCTATCTCACTCACTCCCCATCCCCATCCTCCCTCTCTCTCTCAATCTTTCTCTATGTGGGATAAGAAATTAAAATGCATTTCCCATTTGGCAAGCGCCGCAAAGTATGCAATGCCAAATTAAACATGCACGCTTACACGAGCACGTCGCACATTCGCGGGAGGCGGGGGCAGGAGGGGCGTGGCAGTGCGTTGAGAGTGAGTAAAATTATGGCGCATACGCCGCGTTGCACACGCAATGACACCTGGCTGGCAACGAGATGTGGCACAGAGAGAGAGAGAGAGAGTAAAGAGAGGAGGATAGACTTTAGTTGTTGGGTGCATTTAACGCTTAAGTGTTTCGTCACTCTCACTTGTGCATGACGTCACGTGTGAGCAAGTCTCGCCTGTTAGTCTATATAGATGAGTGTGTGTGTGGGTTTCTGTAGGTGTATCTCAACTATACTCTGCTTCTACCCACACTCATTTTTGCACACCTCTTCAGTCTTTTCGCCTCTGAGTCTGTGTTTGTTAATTACTGCCAACAATTGGCAAAGCTACTGCTGGCTCTTCTTGCTAATCAGCTAAGACACACACAGCTTTAACACACATACAAATACACACCCACACACACCGACAGGCAGCACTTGTGTTGCTGTTGTTGCCTGTTTTAAGTGCTTGATTATGTTGTTGATAATGAGCTACCATAGAGAACAACACACGGTGAAACTGCTATGTGGCAGCTCGGAAATGCTGTACCTCCTTACTCTCTATACCCCTTAACAATGTGTCAAATGGGGTGCTATCAAATCATGCAAGCTTTAAATTAAAGTAAACTTACTACTAAATAAAATAAAATAAATCAAAACTTGTGGTTTAATTTAATTTCCCAAATTATTTGTATTATATGTGACTTGTTAGATAAATAAATAAAAAATACAGCTTCACAAGTTTAGTTTCTTCACACAATTTATTTCAAATTCTCCATATCTTTTTCTTACTTTTTCTACAGGATATCTCTAAGTCCCTCTTCTACTGTCATTGTTTTTGCCATGCATTTAAATGACTTTTACTGACAACTTCAATTTTATAATTGCACAGTTGCCATTGGCCAACGTTAATTAGCATTTTGTGGACGGAACTGATTTCGAGGCAAATTCTGTTGCACCTGTCGTTGTTCAAAGGGTGTGTGTGTGTGTGTGTGTGTGTGTACAGGTGTGAGTGTTCCTCTATGTGGAAGTGTATAAAAACAATTTCAAAATAACAATTAAAATGTGAAAAATATTTGGTAAAACCACAGAAAATGGGAAAGTTTTGTAGTTTTGAAAGCCGCTTAGCAGTCAATAAAATGGAATTTTACAACACGTGAGAACAATGTAAGTGAGTAAACGCGACTAGCAGATACCCTCAGTTGCTAGAACTATAGTAAAACAAACATCTGTCTACACTTTAAGACTTTATAAATTCCACTTTGGAATATGTTTTTTGGAAAAGTTTGACCTTTAAATTCAGTTTGTTGAATATTTTCAGATACAGAGTATACTAACAATGCAATTTTCAACTTAAGTACGTACCGCCAAAAGCGACAACAACAATGAATTTTTTGGGGAGAAAAGCGCGAATTTGAGGGGTTAAAAACCGTTTGGGGAAAACTCTAATCGGCTTATGCTTAACTGTATTTTGCCACTCCCTAAGCTAGGGGAGAAATCAGCAGAAGGATGAGGGGAGAATGAAGCTAGATTAAGAATTGCAGAACCTCCAAATAAGCATAGAACGATAGTTTTATAATTAAAATAAAAATAACACTGAAGCTTTTAATTGCATTTGAATGTGTGTCACACAAATAGCAACACACACACATACACATACACACTCACTTGCCTGAGGGTAAAACCACACACATCACCTCATTTCCACCCTCTTCACCCCTTCTCTGTTAAGCGCACACGCGACGTATGCATAACGATATGAAATATTACGCATACGACGCGTGTGACGCTGACAAAGTTACATTTTGGCTGGCAAAACGGAAAAAATAATTATGAGAAATAATCGAGTTGCCACAGAACCACAGCCACAACAACTACAGGCAACAACTTTAACGATATTTAAATGTGTGTAAAACGTCACTAAAAACAAAGAGCGAAAAAAAGAGAAGATGAAACAATGGAAATATTCTTTGTAGGAAAATGCATGACCAAACATCTGCTCATAAATACTCTTTCAATTTAATAGATAACAG
The DNA here is from genome assembly GCA_035043265.1 of Drosophila testacea. Lineage (NCBI taxonomy): Eukaryota > Metazoa > Arthropoda > Insecta > Diptera > Drosophilidae > Drosophila > Drosophila testacea. The sequence continues at coordinate 831,687 of JAWNND010000459.1, forward strand.
CATGTTTAATAATATTAATATTTAGTATTATTAATATCTACTTTAAATTAATGAATTTTTAATTAATTATTATTGACTTTAATTTATTTTTGATGATAATTAAACATTGAAACATAAATGTCTGATAAATAGTTCAGTAACTGTTGCAAAGAGCCTCTTTTAGCTAATGTACCCTAAAATAAGAAGTAAAAGCGTAAGCAGGCAAAGGTAAATGCGTTAAATATTCTGACGCACACACACACAACAACAGCGAAAGCGAACGCGAATATGAATGTGAAAGACAAATGCAATTATGCGAATGGGAAAGGGAATGGGCGTAAAGCGGATAGGCAAAGAGAGAAAGAAGGAATGAGAGAAAAAGAGAAAGAAGGGTCGTTTGTAACTGTTAACCCACAGTTAACAGAGGGCACAATTCTTGTTGTTGTTTTAGTTTTTGTTGTTGATGGGCAAACAAAGCGCGCGAAAAAAGAAAAAGCGACAAAGCTGCTTTTCATTGTTATTGTTGCTGTCGTTGTTGTTGTTGTTTTTGTTGTTGTAGTTTTTTGGAGTGAAAATGCGCCTGAAAGCGCTTTTTGTTGTTGCCTACTTATTGGGGCAACAGGGGGCAACGAGCAAATGCTCATTAGGAAAAGCCACAAGAGGGTCGCCTCAACATATGGACACGCCATAAAGTCAAACAAACAGTTTAATATGACGGAGTGTGTGTGTGTGTGTGTGTTTGTGTGTGTATGCGTGTTTGTTGGGAAAACAAGGTCAACGCTTATTGTTTTGTCATACACTTTTAATTAATTTAAACAACAACATGAAACTAAAAGGAGACGCAACAACTCACAGTCACAATGTAAATGGAAAAGCCTTGCCCCACAAAATGAGCAGCCGAAAACAGCTGGATGCCATCTCTCTCTCTTTCTCACTTGTTCTCTCCCGCTCTTTCTCTTGAGTGAGTTTGTTGTTTGAGTGCAATTCGCAAGGTTGTTGCTGCTGCCACAGAGAGATGACGTCATCGAGAAAACAGAGACTCGTGTCCCTTGTGTGATAAATATAACACAATTTATGTTTAGTCATTCGTGAGTATTCACTGTGTATTCAAAGGAAGGTCAAAAGGGAGAATGGGAGAAGGGGTCAGCTTTATTTTATTAATAGCTGTCAGTTAAATTAAAAGAGCTGTCTGGACTTTTCAAAGTCACTTTGTGGCCAAGAGTTTTCCCAACTGGAGTATGCCCCAAAAATAATGGAATGCAAAAGCAGAAAAGCTGAAAAGCAAGTCAAGGTAATTGCTGACGCTCTGCGCAAAACGAATATAAACTGAATACGAGTGCAAGTACTCGTATTCACATTTACATTCCACATGTTTTGTAAAGCTAATTTCGTAGTTGCTGCACTTAAATCATTTTTGGCAATTTTCGTACATAATTTCAGATTCAGTTGCATTTCAGTTACGACAACTACGAAAATTGTTCTCTGCCTGTTGACAACGACAACGATATAAATTGAAAATACAATTTTATCATGGCAAACACGTACGCAACAGCAACAACAACAGCAACAACAACAGCAACGAAAACAACATGAGCAACAGCAATGACAACAACAAACATGAGCTGGCAGCAACAATCAGGCTGCTCTCCAAAGTATGCAACAAGAAAATCACAAAGGCCAGGGCATGTGGTAAGTGAAAGGCAGAAAGGGTAAGGAAGAGAGGGAGAGGAGGAGGAGTGGAGTGAGAAGCGGAAGCATGGAAAGGGGGTTACGGAAGTGCAGTTGTCAGTGTTGAAAATGACAAGTTGGCAACAATTATAATTGAGCATCTGTTTCGTTATACCCTGTATGTCACCTGAATTGAAGGAGCATATTAAAGCTATTGATACATTTGGGAACAATTCCTATAGATTTAACTAAAATAACTAAATAATTTAACACTTTTCTTAACAATTACCCAACTTCCAATTACCTCAGCAGTTTCCAAAGTAATTAAGCTGGAATTGGTTTATATTTGGCACATTCCTAAACTGTTTCAACAAATATTTACTATACATTACAAATACATATACAATTTTAGCTTATAGCTTTAAATATTTAAGAAATTGCAAAGTAATTAAGCTGTAATAGCTTTAAGTAAACAAAGCGAAACGAGACTGACATAAATCAATATATAGGGTATAAAGCATATTTGAACTTTGTTTGCTGATTTATCTTCAATGCGTGTGTGTGCGTTCATGTGTGTGTGTATGTGTGTGTGTCACTTATTGCGCTCGATTGCACAGAGCATATGAGGGGAAAAAAAGAGACAAATAAACGACAATGTCAACAGCAGCTGGAAAATGCTAGGAAAAGCTGAAACAGTCGCAACTCAATCGCAATGGGGGAAAATTGCTGGGAAATGCCAGCGTAATGCAAAATGGCAATCGGCAGCAGAGCAGAACAAGAACAAGAAGAAGCACAAGCTGAAACTGTGGCAATAAACAACGCATAACTGTTGACAGTTAACTGCGAATGGGAGATGAAAAGAGATAAGACAGAGACAGAGACAGAGAGGGTGAAAGAGAGGGAGGGAGGGTAGGCTCATAATTCAGTTGAATATTTGCCAGTTGCCGAGTGAATTACTGCATTCAAAATGATGCATGCAACCAGACAGTAGTTATTTCCCAAGTTGCATGTTGCACGTTGTCTTTAATCAGTCGAAATGTACGCTCAACCACATATTAATAAAATAAAGAATCAGTCGAGTGTTGTGCATACACAGAATATAGTTAAATATAATTTTTGGCATAAGTTGAAATACTTTTACCCCTCATTTATCCCCTTCCCTCTTTGCACTTAACACACTCAAAAGTGCAACAGAAAGCGGCAAGTGAAATACAAATTCCATAACTTGCAACTAAAATGCAAAGTTTCAAAGTGCTTTGCCACATCAAGTGGGCGCCGAGTTAAGAAAGGAAACGCAAGGAGAGAACAGTTGAAGAGAGGTAAGGGAGAAGGTGAGGGTGAGGGGAGTTGTGGCAACTGGAAACACTTTCACATGCAGCAGCAGCAGCTGCCGTCAAGTTGAAGGCAATCAACGTGCGCTCAGAACACAGCAGGCATTTCTCCGTTGCACACAAATAGACAGGAAGTAGAAGTGAAAGCCAAAGGGGGGAGAGAAAGTGGGGGAAGTGAATAAAGAGTGATGTGGCATAACGACAAACTGCTGTTGGGGAGCCTGTTTATCTTTTATCTTTGCCTTCCAGCGTGCACTTCAATTAACAAATCTTCATCTCCAACTTCAACTCCATTTCCATTTCCATTTCGTAAATGCAACCTCAGTTCTCTACAGTTCTCTACAGTTACTTCTACTTTTCTTTCTAGACTTTTATTTCCTCTGCTTTCTCTCTCTTATCCCACTGGCCCCATAAGTAAAGATTAAAGATCTACGCGCAATGGCAAACAAATAAATTTAAGTATTTGCTCAAGACTGCAACTTACGCGTAAAGTTGGTAAACACAAAGCTTAACATGGCCGATAACAAACCCAAACCCAAACCCAAAACCCAATAACAACAAAAGGAACAACAACAGTAAATTGAAGTTCAAAAGGTGTGCGTAGCGATAAAGTCACAAAAAACAAAGCATAAAAGAGAGCGAGCAAAGGGACTTTACCGAATGTGGAACTGCAATGAAGTAAACATGGAAAACAGGGGGATATTCGCGAAAAATGAAGTGTGATATGCACTAAAATTTATATAATTAGAATACACCACAATAGACAGCAGTTATTCATGTCTATTTCATTTAAATACCACGTAATTACTTTAGTAATTAAGCGGTAATTGTATTCATTTTGTGAATAGTTTCGTAGCATTTCTTATATCAAATGAATTAATTCCTTAATTTTCGTAACAAAGTAATCTATGTTAAATGAATAAATTTATATACATCTTTTAGTCTCAACTGTAACAGCTGCAGCGAAAATTGAAAACTTTTCACTCTATACCGTTACAAACTCCATTAAAACTCGCACAATTCCCACTCATTGAGTGTAGAGCATCTCGAGAACCATTCAAATAAATACTCGTACCAACAAAAAGCAGAGTGTGTGTGCGCTCCATTTCCAAAGTTGCCTTCAGAAAAAAAAAAAAAAACCCCAAACACAAACTTTTCTTAGTGCACTTGCCGCACTTTTTTCTGTTTGTAGCGCTTTCTGTTGTATTTTGTTGCAATTGAGCGTGCGATAAGCAGAGAAAAGCAAAATAAAATGAGATTACAACGCGAAAGCCAACAAAATAAATTGAAATAAAAAGATGGAAAATATAAAAAATTTATTCGCGTTTAAATCCCCGAGGCCAAAAAAATAGTAGAAACTTACTAAACGCAGTCAAAAGCAAAAGTTCAAAACTAAAAAAGGAGGAAGCACGAAAAATCAAATGAAAAATAAAAGCAAAAAGTTGAAAAACCCAAAAATAAAAGGCACAAAGATTATTGAGAGCTAAAAAAAAAAAAAAAAAAGAGGGAACTGCAACTGAAGCCAAAGTGGCCAACGGGCAGTTTAGCCAAAAATAGAAACGAGCCAGCTGTTAAGAAAATGGATTTCCCACTACTCCCTTTCTGCACAATTACATGCAACTCGCCGTGAAAAAGAGTCCACAATTGATAGCAAATTGCCACAAACTGCCTGCGATGCAAATGGGAAAGAAGGCCAGCAACAATTTGGCCAAAACGACGCGTGTCAAGGACAAACGCACTGAGTTAACTCCGTTCAGCCTCTTTCTGCCCATACAGCCTGGCAGATTGCCCAACATAAAAAAGGAGAGAAGTTGTACTTTTCTCCCCTCTGTCTGCCTAAAAGATAAATGAGCCGAAAGAGCTAAAGGCCATTTTTGGGCGACTTTTGGCCAAGGACATCATCAACACATGGTCTAAAGCAAGCGACGGCTGCCTCCACCAGCAATTTATGTAAATTGCGGGCTAGTTGCGAGTTGCGAGTTGCAAATGGCAAGTGCAAGTTGCAAGTTGAGAGCTCAGAACGCATTAAGCAGTTGCCGTAAATTGCAGTAACAGCAAGCGGCAACGCGGCGTATGTGTAATATTTTTTGCTTCTCTTTTACAACAGCAAATGAATTTCAATTTTATGCAACACGAGTGATGCGTGCTAGCAACTTTCGTGACAGCGGGCGGTGTTGTGGCAAAAGGCAAGTGGCAAGTGGCAAGTGGCAACTAGGGGCACATGAAGTTTTTCAATTAGGCCACAAAAAATGCACAATTTTGAAGTTGCAAATATGTTTAAAATATTTGTAACGCTTGTGTTTATATTGTAAGGGTTGCCTTTCAAAAGGGTGTGTGTGTGTGTGAGTGTGTGATTAATATTAAAAGTTCACTTAAGCGTTAAGTTTAGTAAAACGATTCAACGATTGAGTTTCCTTTTATGCTGTTTATTTAGCATTTTCCCCATATTTGTCAAAGTCTATCGTAACTTGTACGTTTGTGGCACTTAAAACAGAACTTGAAATAGAAATACTGCTGTTGCAGCTTTGAGTTGCCACCGCAGCAATTGAAATCAAATCAGCTTAAAAAGAGCAATTGCTAAAAGCAACTTGACTCTGTTTCTATCATCCCCTCGCTCTGCATCTCCCTCAATCTCCCTTTTTCAAATGCATTTCGCGTGCAAAGTCTGACAGTTGCCCCAAGGGGCAGAAGGCAACACTGCGGCATCAAGTGAGGGGCAAATGGAGGAGCTGCAGTTGCCTTAAGTGTTGGCATATTGAATGGCAAATGAGCGATTAGCACTTGTCGCCTCAATCTTGTGTCAATTTTTTTGTGGCTTAAGGCAAACTTGGCTTAAATTATACTAAACATTCATTTAATTTGAATAAACTAATGGAAATTCATAGCGCTTTTTCTCTGTGTCGCAAACTGCAACAGCTGCAAATTTTTGACAAACTAAAAAAGGATATGCAAGAAAATGGCATTTTTTCTTCCCCGTGCAAATGATTTTATGCAATCAAAAAGTTATTAGTTCAACGCAAAAAAGGAGCAGGAAATTAATGTAATGTCAACTGGTAAAAAGCAAGAAAATGTATTTATTAATTTATTGCTCACAAAACATTCGGCATAGGAAATTAATATCTAAACTTTTACATAAACTTGTATTTATTTATTTATTAATTCATGGCAAACTAAAAACATTTGACATAAGATTATATTAAATTAATAGCTAAACTTTAAGATAATCTAAAGTTTGTTTATTTATCGCAAGCTAAATGCCGTTGACATAAAATTACATCAAATTAATAACCTAACTTTTAACTGCATTTAGTTGGCAATAAATAAAGATATTACATTTTCTTACTTCTTTGTGAAAGAACTGCAAATCATTAAATTTATTAAACTGATTATCCTTTTATACACATAGAATGCCAAAGGACATGCAATGCAGCACTTAACACCAAAACCCAAACTAGGCTCAAAGTAAACTCATTTAATTGTGCATTGGCAGAAAGAGTATAGACTTATTAAATGGACTCCAGCTGATCTGAACTGACTGGACTGCTAACCAAACTCCACATGACACGGACACGGACTTGGACACTATAGACGTCTAATTAAAAGCTAACGATGCCCACAAAATGCAGTTAATGTGTGGTCAGAGTCATGGGCAGCAATCGTGACATCAGCACACAAGCAACAACAACAAGAACAACGGCAACAGCAAGAGCAGCATCAACGACAGCAACATGGCCATTAAGAAGTGTCAATTGGCATGGCCAAAAACCATGACAGCATCATGATACCGCAAAAACATCATTATCATTATCATTATCGTTATCGACAGCATTGTCATTATTATCGTTATATTTTGCACCTACCCCAATGAAATTTCAACAGTTTCCTTTTCTTTTTGGTTGTTTCAACCAACTTAAACAGGTTTAAGCTGCTGCAATGTCATCACACGCGGCGTATACGCAATATTTTAATTAAAACTTATTTCCGTCGCGACGGCGAATTCTGTTATTTTCTTACGGCTTTTCCCACAATTTTCCTTTTTTTTTTCGTTCTGTGATATTTTCCGCTGAAGCACAAAATGTTAATTAAAAGGACGCTTGGCGTAGGGCAAATGCCGATTGCGAGGATAATTTTCAAGAGCTCTGGGAACACAACAGCAACGCGACAGGCGAACGAATGGCGGCCATGTGATTGGATCTATGAGTTGCAACAACAGCCGAGGCATGCCACAAACTGCACAAGCAGCAAGCTCAAAAACTGCAGGCGGCAAAGGCGAAACGAGCAAAGGAAACGAGTTACCAGAGAGCAAGAAAAAGAGAGTCAAGAGTTCACACACAGAGAGCAAAAGCACAATACACTCAACAGGATAACAGGCAAATTCACTCACTCTCTTTCGTTCACTCTCTCTCTCTCTGGAGTGTATTTGTTGAGTGAATTTTCGCATTTGAGTTGTTTGACACTTCACACGAAACATGCACATAAATATAGACCTAACAAACAAAGGAAAAAATTGCCTCAAATGACTGGCTAATTGACGCAACCCGCAAAGTATGCAACACACATATTGCCATACGTGCTGAGAATCAAGTTTCGAGTGTAAGCGACTCAGCAAATACCCTGTAATCATTTTGAAAAGGGTTTGAAGAGCTGAGAAATTGTTCACAGTTGCAGTACAAGAGAAAGATCTGAGGGTAATTATTATAAGCAGATAGATATTGAATTGCTAGTTCTTAACACCAAAACTATATAGTTTTTCAGGCGAGTCCAAATATATCTGCAATTTATATTCTTTTGTTTGTTTACTTCAGTTAATATTTTCAATCTTTGGATCTTACTTTTGTTGCTTTTTTAAGCAAAACATGTAATTTTTTTATATGTTTATTAAATTTAAATGTTGCCTTTAGTATTTAGTTCCAACTAACCTTTTTCTGTTTTTATTACAAGGCATGGATATATTTATATAATTTGTAAACATATTTATTTCGCAGTAATTCATTAAAAATTTTCTTTTGCATATTTGCAAACTTAACGAGCGCAAAACTCCCTTTTAATAGAAAAAGAAATCTACAGGAAACTACAAACATTTTCTTCTGCATTTTTTTGTGTTTTCTTTTTTATAGAAATTTACGTAAAAACCTGAAATTGGTTATTTGCGTGCCAAGCCTCAAAATAACTGAGCACCTTGCTGTAAGGCAACCATATAGTCGACTATAAAAGGCATCTCTCCCTTCCCTTGAGATACTTTTCCGTGTATATTCGCACATTTATAAGGTAGCCCCAACAATTGTGCATGATAAATAGCCAAACAAAAGTCGAGACTCGCAGCTGAAGAAGAACTATAAAAGCTTCAAGCGTTGAAAATTGCATTTTAATACTTTTAGAAAGGAGTTTTGCAATGGGAACACACTCACACATAAATCAATGGCAAGTCAATGCAATAGGGGGTAGAAGAAAGGGGCAAGGGGTGAGGGGCCAGAAAGGGCCAGAAGTCAAAATGAACAACTGCGAAAAATCTACTTAGGGCCAAGCCGCACACAACCAGCAGGTGTCCAGATAGATAGTACAGATATGGTGGGGCAACAACCAAACACACTTACACAGATGCCACAAACGGTGGCACACACCTGAGAAGAGCTATGTGAGTGTGTTACACCAAACTACATAAAACTGAGAACAAGCAACTGAGAAATTGACTCGAGAGTGGGCAACAAAGCAAAGTGCATTTTGTGGTGCGTAGCCCAAACGACGTCATTACACAAATTGATGCATGACTCGGCCAACAAGGGATACAGAGAGGGGTAGACTAGAAAGAAAGAGTGGGGTGAGGGGGAGTGGGAGGTTATCCAGTCAATGGGTTAAAGTTCAGCACAGTTCAAAGTTTTTGGCAGCTTAAAGTGTAGCGAGAAGCAGCTTAAAAAGTGACTACAAAATGCGTGGACAAGTTGCTGCCACAGTTACCGGAAGGAACTTGCAACTGCCACTGCAACTGTGAACTAGAACTTGCCACAGACAAGAGTACTAAGAGTACTGAAAACTGGTAGCTGCAACTTTGGGTTACAGTGCGACAAACGACAGATTAGCTTACAATTACAACAATGTTGATGATGATAGAGCGAAGACTAAAGTGGGAGGTGGAGGTGGAGCTGGAGGTGCGGCAAGCATGATGAATAGTTGCTTGCCTCATGAGGCACAGCAGACAGCGGCTGTGCCAAGGACAAACAAAAGCAGCCAGCCAACAAGGCAGATTCAAAAGGAAGAAGGGAACGTAAATATTTATACAGCTTGTGAGCTTGCTAGTGAATAAAGGAAGCAGGAAGCCAAGGATAACATCAACTAAAAGCCAGCACAAGATCAAGACAGAGAAGAGCTTTCTTTCTCGTCTCCACAGCCAAACTGCTTGGACTACATGCTTAATAGAAACAAATGCTTAAAACTAACTAAAAATAGCAAAAGACACTAAAACTACTGCAGAATGTCGAGACATTGTTGAAAGGACAGATAGGATTGATTATTTATATCTGCAACTATTTTTAATTTCCCATTTACAATGAGAATGTTTCTAGTTTTTCTTTTGGGAGATGTTAATATTGAGTTAAATTAATTTATGTGTTTCTTTTTAACCTGCTACTCGAAAATTAAAGGCACTTTCTTTTAATTCATGGAAAATGAAGATGACACCAGTTATTATTAAATAAAAATTATTATAGTTAAAAACAAGTAACACTTTTAAAATATAGAAACTAAGAAATATTACAAAGTTCCACTTTCCACTTCCACAATCTACCCCACTTTGAAGAACCTAATTTAAAACTTTTCATAATGTAGTAACTAAAAATAAAACTTTTTTACTTGGTTATTGGTTTGACTAGAATTTCTTGTAGCAAATGTGAAACCAATATAAAGTTTTTTATTAGCCTCAAACTTTTAAACTAAAATTTTACATGTAACTATAAAAATATCACAAGTATTCTATTTAAATTTATTTCAACTATTTTTAATTGATTTCTGCTCACAAAATTCCACTAGCTTACTCCAACAATGTCTCAAACTCAAAACATGCTTAAAACAAATAACTAAATACAAAAACACATACATAACATATACATATAGAATAATCATGCCTTATATATACACATACATATATTAAAAAGGTTTTTTCAAGGACTCACCTTGAACTCAACAATCGCTCCGCCTCGGCTGCTGTCATGGCATCCGGTAAGCTGTCATCCCGTGGCATAGCAGCAGCAGGAGCAGCAGTTGGAACGGGAGCAACCGCGGGAACAGGAGCAACTGCTGATGGAGTTGCTGCAGCAGTTATTGTTGTCGTGGTCACATGCACCTTGATGACCTCATCAACCACATCATCGATTAGCTCCACATCCAATTCACTGCACTTCAAATGCTGTAATATATCCTCCTCATCCTCACCAGCACTGGTGTCCGCATACTCTAGATCCTGCAGATCCTCGTGTCCGCCTTGGGCCGGAGCACGACGTTCAGGCAGCACAGGTGCCACTTCCTCATCATCCTCTTCATCCTGCAGGACCTCAACATATTCGACGGCCAACTGTTCGTCGTTTTCATCATCCTGCTCCATTTCCAGCTCCTCCTCTTCGTGAGCATCTATCGAGGCAATGGGAGCAATGCCCTTGACGAGTGCTGCACGTGCTGGTGACATTGGAGGCGTGGATTTGTTGCTGCAAGTGCCACTGTTGCCGCCATTTTGTTCGCTGCTGTTGCGTCGCCTGATGGGCGAGACCACGCCCACAGGAGGTGAGCTGTAAACGCCACGATGCAATGGCGATCCATCCACACTGGACGTTGGCGATTGCAGCAATCCACGTGGCGGAGTTGCTGGCTGTGGTTCCTGTATTTCCGTCTTGATAATCGCATAAACTGTGCTCGATTCCTGGACAAATCCGTTGGCACCATGGAATTTCCGTTGCATGTCGCTCACCTTGGCCGTGTCATACAGTTCCGCCTCGGAACCGTACACCTCCCGGGACTCGCTGCCATCGGGATTGAGACGATAACCCACATCCACATAGTTTAAACTATGCGGTTGTTCCTCAACGCCATCATTATACGACGACTGCAACTTGGCCTTCAACTCAGGTGTGCTCTCATTGAAACCTCCCTCATCCTGACTGGCAGTCGATATAATACTTGGTGGTCGTTGACCCAATCCAGCAGCTGGCATATTGACTGTGATGCTGCTCCGCTTGTTGGCCACACGTTGTGGTGAACCGTTAATGGAGACGTTACTGGAATGTTGTTGTGCTTGGTGCTGGGGCATTGATTCATCCACAGACTTGCGACCTGCAATTGGAAAAGAGAAGATAAGAGCAATTTAGTGAATTGTTTGTTAAGTAAACTAGTTTTTAAAAATAACCAGTTTACAAATAAGGCAGTTCTAAATAATGTACTTTCAAATTTATTTAAGATTGTTATTTAAAAGATTTCCTAATATTTCTTTTAATAAATTAAGCGAACTGGTATTAAAAAAGTTTATTCTCTTTTTTGTTGCAACCCAAAGGCATTAAAAGTTATATTTGAGGAATTTCAGTTTATTTAATTGAAATTAAGTAGATGAACCTAACATACGTGAGATCTTTATAAAAAGAGTACGATTTAAATTCCTTTGTAAACTACGAATAAAATGAACTTTAATTAAAAGAAGTATTTCAAATTGACAATTTCAACAAGTTTGTTGCTCAAAAATATAATTTTATTTTAACCAGATCTTAAAAGCATTCAACTCTCCACTGTTTTGGCAAGATCATTATTTACAGTTCCAAATTATGATAAATCAGTTTAAAAATAAAGATTGATTTTAGTTCATTGGGTAGTCATGTAAAATGTAAAACACACACTTCGATAACACACGCACACCCTCACAAGTAATTTGTAGTTGATCATTCAGACAAGACTTTAATCAAATCATTTTGCATATTGAGCAACATTTGGATGCGATCATTGGAAGGTTCAACAGCAGCTGTGGTGGACTTCAAGTCGGGATTATTGGAACGATGACGAGCATAAAATTCCCGATAACGCTTTAGTTCCGGTTCAAGGTATTCGTCTGTTTCCGGAAGCTGTTCGCCACGTAATTCACGACCGATAGTTTCCATCAGGTAATTCATATCCTTACGTACTTCATCATCAATGGGAGGACGACATCGGTTTTGAGATGATCTTTTTCGACCAAAACTTGAGCTACTAAAAGTCCAGTAATTTTTTGAATCACAGGTTGAAGGAACCGACGAACTCAGAGGGAGAGGGAGAGGGAGAGACGATAAATTCTTTGGCACAAATTTAGGCTTTGATTTAGAGGCTAGTTTGTGTGTAGTTTTCTGGAAACTTTTGCGTCTATTGAAACCGCCTACATGGCGATAGTTTGAAGTGGATTGTCCAGCTTTTGTAGATTGATTGATTCCCTGATGTTGCATCATGCTGGCCATGGCGAACAAGACACTTTCATTGCCCAATGACATGGAACCGGGTTTGGGATCAATCATCTCATGAAAATCTACCCATGTGAGAATGTCAGGTGGATCGTGTTGAAAGACTCCGCGAAGTTCCCTCTGATTGAGGCAGGCACTGAAGTTACTCATGTAATCTTGCCTCATACGCAAATCGTTGATTGATTCGCATTGCAAGTGCCTCAATTTATTGTGCCACAATGTGGCAAGTTTGTGATCAACAGACTTGGGACAAAAGGCTTCATCTGGACTCGGCGACAATGCAAACATCAGTTCAAAGTCCTCATTGAGCACCTCCTCACAGAGTTTATAATCTGAATTATTTATTCGACTCCGTGATGTACCACTTTGACTTCCCCTCTCCCCTTGACTGGACTGACTGCGTCCACTTTGATTCCTCGATCTGTGCGAATCGTCATTTAGACTCTCGCTGTGTTTATCCTCCTTCCTTGTCTCCTTTTGCTTCAATTCGTTACCCGAGTGTTCCCCTAGAGAATACTTGTAACGGGAATCTGTGCCATAACCTGATTGCATCTTAAAACTATCACCTCAATTCTTGTATCAAACGTGTCAATAAAGTTTTCAATTTTGTTCTTTAATTTTGAGCAATAATTCCGAAATTTTAGTCTAGCATTTTATATATTAAAATGAGACTAAACGCAAAGAGGGAAAATGGGAGAAAGGAAAGAGGAAAATCATCATTTACTGTTGTGACTCAGGGAAACATTTGTTGTGACACTCTCAATGAATTGTTTAATTAATGACCATTTCTTTTAAATTTAAATGTTCTGCAAAATGCTTTTTGGAATCATCTCCAACAATTCATTATGAGATCGTGCTATTTATATATTCCAATTTTCTACATTTCTCCCATAAATTTGTACACAAGGAAAGGGAATAGTTGACACTTGCCACATCGTGGGCGTTGCCAGACAGCCGCAAATGCAAAAAAAAAAAAAAAACTGGCAGTCTCTGGACACATCTGTGAGGCAGGTGAAGATGGCAGCCAATAAATCTGTTTGAAGTGTCTCCGTGATGTCTCCGTGGCAAAGTGAAACACACAACGCCCCAATTTTTAATCCAATTATATTTTCAGCTCATGCCGGAAAAAAAGACTTTTAAATATTCGGCACCACAAAGAACACTATTAATTTTTACAAAAGTTTCTCTATAATTAAGTGCTAAAATAGCTCAAAAAATATTAAATCTATATAGATAAACATTTAGCTTTTCACTAATTGTTTGTTTGGAATAAAATAGTCAGATTTCTGCCAAATTTGGTTGGTTTACAATATTGAATTAAAAATTAGAGTTTCTTTAAATAGTTTATTTATTAGAATACCCTCTGCAAGCGTATCAAAAAAGTGTAATATGCATTTATTTTTAACCGAAGTATTTCCTAATTATCTAAGAATCCAACTCTACCCCGTTTGGATCTCCTTAGCCAATAATTAACCTGCTCCAGTATAAAACCCACAAAACTAAGCATAATCCCAATGACCCACAAATAGAATGCGCCTTGTAAAATGTCCATTGTGAGCACCACACGCTTTTTGCTGTTCTCTTGGGAGTCTCCAACATTTGGATCATCCGATGGCAGATCAGTTTCATCTCCGAGATCTTCAAAGTATTCATCGGATTGCGTTGAACGACGACGTCTCAAAACATCCAATCGTGTCCAATACTCAAAGAGTCCATGTTCAAAGAAGGCGCTAATTAGCATCTGGAATTTGTAGAGAAATGGCGATCCCAAGGGGAGGATGTAGGTGCTTGGCATGGATCTGAGATATTGTTTGACAATATGATAAGCAGATCTTCCTTCCTGAGCATTGTAGGTGATGGCGAGAAACTCCTTGGCCATGTCATCACGCATTATAAAGGCGGCTCTATTGAACCGTCGACTTACAGTAAGTTCGTAGAAATGATCTGAATCCTTGAGAGGATGTATCCAGCGCCAAGCTGTCAATGCCTTATAATGACGTGCCGACAGAGAAGAATTTACAGCATCAAACATGGTGTTGACTCCATGAACACGCAACTTCCGTGCTGGGAAACCATCCAGAGAGTCCAATTGAGGCTCATAAGTCGGCTGGACAAAGCTACTCTCCAGTTTTCCAAAATAAACGGTCGTCAGAACGTAGCTGAACAGAATCCAGGCCATGAGGAAAGCACGTAGGGAACTCTTGCGGGAGAAATGTTCTACAGGTTGTCCCAAATGTGTCTTGAATAACATATCCAAGACCTCGAACCAACGATCACCAACTTCACCCGTAATCCAATTTAAGAGCCATTGAAAGATGATGAAGATAACAAAGGCAATGAGAAAGTTGGCCAAAAGAAGATTCCAAACGGAATTACGAAATGCATCCACAAAGATGCGATATTCTGGATGCATTCCTGCTGCCGGCACCACCAAACAGATTGTGATGCGTCTATAGGAATAAGTGTGCTCCACCAATGGATAAATGCAGTCCAAAACGAAACGTAGATTGAGTGCAACATCCGTAGAACCCTTTATAAGATCATTCACAACACCCGTAACACTGCCATTTGGCAGACATCGTCCATATGCTTCTCCATCCGAAGGAACTACATATCGAGCTGTGGCATTCAGTTTTTGAGCCAAGAGGCGTGCAATGGAGCCATCGATAGCTTCATATCCTTCGGTTTCAACAGGATCTAAAGGTAAGGCACGCAATGGCTGTGTGAACATGGAATAACGCATTTGATATCCTCGCAAGTTTTTCAATTTATCAACATATTTGCCATGGGTTGACTTTTTCAATTCCAATCCTTGTTCACCAAATGGATCAAAGTCGTAGATATCCTGGGGTCCGGTTATGGCCAAAGCAAAGAGTACTCTCTTTTGCCAACATCCCTCAAAGAGTTGTCTTAAATTATCATCCGTAGCTTCTGGCCAAATGAAGAGATATTTGTGGAAATGACGACGCGGCTGTCGAAGATTCAACATATCTAATATACGACGAACTAAGGGCTTTCCAGCATCTCCAGCTGGTATGTGAAAGATATTAATGCTATCCGTTTGTCGAACTGGCTCCAATTCATGTATCTCCAAGCTACGGATTGAGGTAGGCATTTGAGAAGCCACACAACGATGTAACTCCTGCTCCAATGATATATAGAATGTAGAATTTGCATATGGACAGCTTACACATCTATAGATATAGTTGATTTGGGCCGACTGTGTCTGGGCAATACGGCAACTCAATTTAGCCACATTTAATGCAGTTTCCAATGTGGTGAAGCTGCTGCTGCTGTTGGACAGGCCAACTAAAAGTCCAAGTAGTGACCACATTTTCTAAATGTCGACTGACAAAAGGAACTGCTGAACTGCTGGTATTTTTGGTGCACCCTGACGTATACTTCATGCCCGTTAAGACTTGCGTGCGGTTTCAATTAAAGGAAACATAAATACTCAAAAGCAAAAGGGAGCAATTAATACAAATTAGAAAAGAAGTCATGAATAAATATTTGGCTGTGACAATTTAATGAAACAACTTTACACAGGTTTATTTCCATCTCATTCCAATTAAAAGATAAACAAATTTAAAAGTAGTAATATAAACATCCTTACTAACCTCGACAGGCTTGACAGAGTTTGCGCAGACTTAAACACATTTTTACGCACACTTTTTACGAAATTGTTTCAAAAGTCTGTCACAATTTTTAAGCACATTTTGTCAACACTAAAAAAAAATATATATAATTTCCTATTCAAGTAATGATATGTGTTGCACTCTGTGATCTTTGCTGTTGAAAGTAATTATAGTTAGAGCTGAAATACAGGAAATTACACAGAGAAACCCAATGATGCAGTAGAATATTAAATACTCTCTCAAGGATCTTCATAAACACCTCAATCAGATTTTAAAGCTCTCTGACTTGATATATTCCAAAAGTACCACATTTGGTCAATGTCGAGTAATAGAAACCACGAGCCGGGTCAACACTGATGTTGGTGCTTATGTTGGATGCACCCTGGCGTATACTTAATGCCAATTAAGCGTGTGTCGAGAGTCTCTCGAAACTTGCATGAATGTTTAATGCCAAAGGGGGGAGGAGACTATATGGCTTTTCCAGACGGGGGAGAAGTTAATGCGCATATGTGGCACAGAGAAATGAGCAGATGGTCGAGAGTTTGAATTAAATCGGTTGGAGGCCAATGCGGCGTATGGGTAATATCGTTTCGGTTCAAGTAAATAAACTTGATGAAAATTTTAAATGAAAAACGAAGGTCGCCAGAGAGAGAGGAGAGAGAGAAAGTGAGACAGGCAGCCTCCAATTAAATCGATGATGAAAAATCGAAACAAAATGAGAAAATTCAGCATTACTGTTTTTGTTCCTTTTGTTTTTGTTGTTGTTGGCTTTTTGTTTGGTTTTTAATGAGCTGCAAATATGTGCAGAAAGAACAATAACTACAAATCATTGATGAAAAACGGGAAATTTGGGCATTGCCAAAAATAAATAGCCCCAAAGCCAAAACAAAAGACAATTAGCGAGCGAAAATGGGGAAAATAAACGCAAAGTGCAAATCGCATTGAAAAATGTTGTTTTAACTAGAAACCAATCAAAGTTTTATAGTTAGTTTAAATATAAATAATAATTGACCCAAATTTAATTAATGAAAACATACATACAATCTCAGTTTACATTTTGCAACTAATGAATCAAACGAATTCAACAAAAATTTTAATAAACAAAACCTAAACTCTCGACTTAATTGATGAAGAAAGAGGAAGTGAGAAGGCGTGGGTTAAAGAGGAAACGGGGAATTGATAAATGAAAAGTGCTGGACCATGGAAATCTTACAGTTCAAGTGCCTTGCACTTGTAAGACAAACAAACCGTTTTTGCTGACTGGAAAATTGCAAAAAGAAAAGCACGGCCAAGTAAATTGTTTTTGTTGTTGTACACATGAAAATGCAAAAATAATTGTTTGAGTAACCGCAACAAAGCGACAACAAATTAAAGAGAATATACATACAAAAAAAAACAAAACACACATACAAAATACAAAATCAGGGGAGAAGAGCAGAGAGAAACAAAGAGAATTGAGAGAAGAAATTGCAATGTGTGCGTTCGTGACGTGGGGTTAAGACAAAGCCCAGAAAGTTATTAAATCAGATATTTGAAAGATTAAATACCCTAGAATACTAGACAAAAGCTGTCAAGGGTAGTAGGGAGTGTAAGAAGAGCTGAATGATAAATAGATAGAAAGACAGATATGTTGAAAGATAAATAGACTGATGAATTTCTGAACGTA
Source organism: Drosophila testacea (assembly GCA_035043265.1). Lineage (NCBI taxonomy): Eukaryota > Metazoa > Arthropoda > Insecta > Diptera > Drosophilidae > Drosophila > Drosophila testacea. The sequence goes on from JAWNND010000459.1 coordinate 849,427, forward strand.
GAGAAAGATAAATGATAGATGAATGTAGTTTATAGTTAAAAAGAAATATCAAATAAATCAGATAAGACTATGGCTTTAATTGAATACTTTCAATGCTAACTATTCGTATGAATAATCAAAAACATTAACTATTAAAGCTTTCAGGCGTATAGTTCCTAAGAAAAACTAGATCTAATTGATACACAGGTTGACGGTTCAAGTTTAAAAGTTGCTTTTCTAATTGTGCTCCATCTCATTCAACAACCCTTTCAAGACAAACTTAGTATTTACAGGGTATAGGCCAAACGGAAGTTACTGTCAAAACGACAAACTGGCAAATCCAAAGGCGGAGCAACAAAAGGGGAGCCGTGCCGTTTAGGCAGCCAGAACATTTGTTAGGCCAAGTTGCAGCTTGTGGCAGAGACAATGCAGATGCCAGATAATGAATGAATCAAAAACAAAAGCAGATACTTTTAAATCTTGTGGTCATCCAGGGGAAACTAAAATCCCTGACATGGCCAAAAGAGTTGACAAAAACGTATCTTTAAAGAGACATTTAAATTCTCCATGCTTTTTTTTACAAGTTATAAGAGTAGCTTAGGGTTTTTCCGACTGGATTTTCTTCATTAGTTGCAGTTTTGCAAAAGATGTTGGGTTTGCAATTTCAGCTCAACGTGGACAGCCGCAAGTTTCAATTTCCTATGTCGCCAACGGCCACTTTGGCTTAAGTTGAAGGCAGTAAAACGTGCAAAACTCGGTGAAAAGTTTTTGAAAGGGAGAAAACTCAATGAAAACTTCAGGAAAAAATTTGTCATCTTCAATGGGAAAACAAATATTTGGACACATTGTTGTCCACAGCAACAGGCCATGGAAATAAGAGGTAACTGACAAAGACCATACACAAAACATATGACAACAAACTGTTAACAACGCATCCCAAAATAGCATGAAAGAGATGGGGAGAGATAGGAAAAGAGAGAGAAGATAGCAACAACAACAACGTGAAAAAAGTGCAAGCACATGACAATTGCAATTTGTTTGCTACTTCTGTTGACCAAGTATTTTTTTGTTATTTCAATTTTCAAAATATACTCTAGGGGAAGCGGCAACAAAAGTCGCAAGACAAATTTCAAATGTGTTTCTAAAAATTGTAAGCAGCAGCGATTGTGTCTACATTGTTGTTTGCTTTGCTTGTTGCTTGTTGCCATGTTGCAATATGGTCAACATACAAACACTCGACACACGCAACACACATGTAAACGCATTTTTAAAATATTTTTCTCGCGCTGACTGTCGCCATACAGTTCGGCGAACCTTTAGCACATTTTATATCCAGACGACCAAAAATTGTTTAAATGCGATTGATAGAAATTGATGACACTAAGAGATACCATAGAAAGTAAAGAAAAGGGAAGAACAGCAGAATAGTAACACTTTTTTTTCAAAAGAAGGACTTCTATTCAAATGGACAATTATTGTTTACATGAGAGCCATTGTTTTTCATATTTTTTTTTTTCAATTCAAACTGTGTATACCCATTTCTTACACTTGTAAAGGGTACATTCTGTGATATTCTACGGCTGAAGCAAAGTAAATCAAGTTTCAAGCAATTATTCGTATGCATCTTGGAGTTTTTCTGTGTGCTGCTCGAGCAGGCCTCATCATATCTGTTTTTCCCTGTGTCCCTGTGTCCAGTCTCCCCCTTTAGAGGGAGACTCTCTTTCTCTTTTTTTGCATCTCATTAACTCTTCTTCATTCATTTGCTCTGCACAAATTAGGGTCACTCGGACGGATTCGCAATGAGTTTTTAAATCAATTATACAATGCATAAAAAACTGAGTTGAATCAACAACAACAAAAAGTTCATATCAATTATGGGCAAAAGAAGAACTAGAACAAAACGGAAAACTAACAAATTTTCACTTCAAATTTCGAAATGTTGCCAGTTAATCAATTGAAAACAAAAGTCCATCTTATCTGTGTGGAAACAGAATTGAATTTGTATATCTCACGTGCCCCTACCGACAATCCGGCAAAGAAACGACTGAAGAAGGTTCTACAAGTACTTTAATCACGCATCGAACACATGTGAGATGATAATGATTTCGATTAATCGTTGAATTAATTTGGTTTCTGTTTTCATTCAAATTTTGACAAATTTCCGTAATTAACTAAACGTTCTTCAAGTTGTTTGTTATTCTTTTTGTTCGCACCATTTAGATTCTGTCTTCTTCTTCTTTAAAATACGTATAAATTTTAATTTGTTTAACTTGGCAGCGCGTTAGTTAAATTTATTATTTAGCAAATTGAAAATCACACGCGTTTTCTTTTTCCAACGATTAAGAAAAACCAAATTATTTCTGAGGCTTTATCAATGGAAACGCCAACGAAACGCGACATCAACTGAAAGATCAACTGAAAGCGCAAAATTTTGTGGGGAATTGAAAGAAATTTGCTGAAAAAACAAAAACAAAAGCAACATTAAGAGCACAAGATCTGCGCTCTCTCACTTGTTCTCTCTTTTTGGTCTCGCTCTCGCACTTGTTGGCAAATTGCCCGGCAGACATGCAGCAGCCAAAGTTCCGTTACACAGGGTGTGCCAACACATGTGACGATCTCTCTCACTCTCCACCGTCCACCTCTCCAATCAATCTCGCTTACTCTCACACACAACACGCTCTCTCTCTCTCTTTAGCCCCAAGGGCTGCCACTTGTCAAGCTGCCAGATTGCACAATCAACGTGTGTTGGGTAAGGCCAGAAATTTGCCAAGGGGTTGTCTGTAGAGATAGAGGGGGTGGGGTGGGTGCGAGGGGCGACCGAACTATATATACACATATTTGCATCTATATATATCTAATATGCTAAAAATACATTCAACTGAACGTAACATGACAAAACTTTTGTGGTCGGTTAGCAGCAAGAGTTTCGCTTAATTAAAGAAAATTCAAATATTTATTCAAATACTTTTGTTCGCTTTTTGTTATGGATCTTACGACACAAAGACCATCAAGCGAAGAACCATCAACATTGACATGACAATTTTTCTCAGCACATTTTTGTTTTTGCGCAACGGACGTCATCTCATAGACGGGATGAAAAGAAAATCTAGCCAGAAAAACTAGACATAGACGGACGTTGTGGCGATTGCCACGCCTGCTTGGGTGGCCGTCTAGATGGGCAAAACTATGCAAGAAGAAGAGGAGCGAGAAGAGCAAAACAACAACAACTGCGACAAGTGGCTGTCAAAAGCCCACGCATTGTTGGGGCAACGAACTTTATGTTGACTTGGCAAAATAAAAGCAAAACAAACGCAGACGTTAGGAATTTGAAAAATGCTGCAAGTGGCGCCAGCTAGCGGCATCTTACGGCAACTACTACACTGCAAGCTCAATCACTGGTTGTAGCATTGGCTAAAACTTGTTTGTACAGTTGAAAGCCGTCTGTTGTTTAGCACGTTTTACAACCTCCAACATTGAATTGAAACATCTCTTTCAATTTCAATTTCAATTGAACAGCTTTATATGTGCATCAAAGCTTTTTATTTGTTTACAAATGAAAAAGTGAATAATTAACAGTTAAATATGTTTTCATAATGTGGAAATTACCTAAATATTTCTAATTAAAATATAAATAAACAATAATGATTTAATAACTACTATGTATTTGTTCAGTTTAATATTTTATCTATTTTTGCCAATGTTTTCTTTGCTTTATTTCCGCACTCATTGTCAGCCAAAATTGTCCCTATCGCTAACAAAATGTCAATATTTGAGCTTGTTCTAATTGTGATAAATAATATCTTCCGTTTTGGATTAACCATAGAATGTACATATTTCAATTGTATGTCTGTGTACATGTTATTTGTCGATTCTTTGTCTATTTGATTATACTACATACAATTTGTTTCTGTTTTTTTTTTTCTAGCTATATACAAAAGCATAAAGTGGAGCAGTGCCGTCAACCGTTTTGGCAGGCATAATTTATATTCAAATACACGCATTCTGAGGAAGGGGATTGTCGTTGTCGTTGTTGTTCTTGTTGTAGAGAGAGATACAAATACCTCGTACTAGTGCTCAAGTAGTGCTTTCCCATTTTATTTATAAACTTGTGAGTTTGACAGACAGCCAAGTCCCATTCAAAATGTGCCAGACAGACAACTGCCTATTTGCCTAGGAGTGTCCCCCTAGTCTACTCGAGGTATTCTCCCCATTTCTATCCCTTCTTCCACCTCTCCCCTCAACTGGATATATCTATGTATAAGTCTAGGAAACACGCATGCCAACTAGGCGCAATGACGAATTGACGTGACGCTGTTGAAACGGCCATAAAAACGTCGTGTTTTGATACCCTGTAAACAATGGTCAGTATAATAAAATTGAATTTTTGATCTGTAAGATTATAGAGATAATTTCCTTAACTTGATCTACATTGATTGAAAAACCTTGTTAATCTTGTGGTAATATAAGGAAGTTTTACACAAACTTTTATAGACAATCCCTTAATTGTTTTCAGTAAACTATGTTCCCGATCTATAGCATTGTGAACTACATTTCTATATATTTTTAATCTGTGACATTTCAGATATTTTATTATGCTTTCAACTGTTTTAATTTGATCATAATTAGGTTGAATCAATTATCGAAAATGTAGATCATCCCTTCTATTTACTTGATAAAGTTGTTGGTAAATTTTAAGATGTATTCAATGAATTGTTGTCTAAAATTGTTCTTAGATAATAGTTATATATTTAACGATAATCATAATCACTCAGTATCTGAAGACTTTCAACTCCTTTACTTGATCTAGCTGGTATCTTAAATGAGTTAAAATACCTCATTGAAATTGTATAGAAATGTGTCTATGAATTTGATGTAGTTTTTGCACAAATTGTTATAAATAATCGTTAAAATTGTTGCCAAGTACCCGACAGCAGCTATCAAGGAGCTCATCTTCAATAACAATAAGTGCTGAGAAATTGGGGTTCAACTCAAGTCAAGATTAAGACAGAGTGGGCTGCCAGCTGCCCTGCGTGATAATCTCAGCTTGACGTTGCCCTCGAAATGCATCAACACCACAAGCAACAACAACAACACCAGTAACAACAACTACAACAATGAGATGTTCAATAAATCAAGGTAAGGCCACGCCCACAGAACTCACAGAGCATTCGCAAACACTTATGAATTAAAAAAGTTATAGGCTTAACAGTGTTCCCATCTTCCTCCCTTTTGGTCTGTCTCCTGGTTGCGGTTGAAGGAGCCTTGCCCATTGGAATGGCAGGCGGAAGCGCAGCGTGCAAATTCCAATTTTGTAATCAGCAGTAGAAAAAGGCATAGAATGAAGGCACAAAACGGTGGCACGAAGAGGCAGCAACGCATCATTGAATTCTTAATCTGGCATTAATACAATTTTATGTATGAAGTCGAGAATCAAGAGAATCCCAACAAAATCCGCAACGTAGTCGTCGTCGTGCGCAGTTGGCGATGTAGATGGTCGACGACAGATTGCGAGCGTTGAATTCAGACGCTTGTAACGCATAGAAGCAGGAGGAGATAGAGGAGGAGTTGTAGGAGGAGGAGGTGCAACGACAGCAGGAGGAGATTGGGCTTGGAATGTTGTTGTGGCTGCTTGGACCGTGGGGGACTGCATTTGATATGCCTGCTGTGTTTGACCCATATTGGAATTTGCCTCCAAGAGCCAAGCGAAAACAAACTTGCCACAAAAGTGAGGCAAGCGAAGGAGGTGGAGCAGCAGTTGCAGTTGCAGTTGCAGTCACGATTTGTGTTCAGCTTAGAAAGAATAGCGAACGAAAAAAGAAGAGGAGAGAACTTGTAATGAATGGGATGGTGGGTTTTGATGGCATAAGGGCAACAAAACTACCGACCAATGTGCCGCACAATGCTGCCACAGTCTAGAGCCAGGTTCGAGCTCTGGGTCTCGTCCAAGTCTAGCCCTGAGGGAGTTCAAAGCACACACACACACACACACACATACCAACTCAGATAGAACTCTGCTAAGGTGTTTGAACTCGGGAACACAAAGTTCACAAGTTTTACATGGCTAGAAGTTAGGAGAAATGAACACGATGTATTCAGTTCAACATTCAATTTGGGAATTACATTGTTAAAAAGGCAATAAGGAGTGGCGAATGTTGCAAAATGTTCTACAAAGCGGAAATAATACATTTTACTACGTGTTTCCTTTTGATATTTTATGGCTCTTATGAACTACTTACAATGGAATCGCTGATATTTAAACTGTTCTTCAAGTAAAGCTTAATGCAAGTCTGTTGATTTTAAATGAAAACTTGTAACTTCAATGAATAAATTTCGGAAAAAAAACAAACTTAACAGACTTTTTAAAGTACAGGATCTAATACTTATGACTTAGGAACAAACTTCAGTCAATTAAGATGCCTAAACCTAAAACCCTAAGGTCACCAGGCACAAACTTGCACAACTTTGTGAAAACTTGACCGATGGAATGCAATCCGTGGAATGCAATTATGATTATTATTTGATCTCCTAGTTGATTCTGTACCCATAAATAATAAACTTATGGTATATTTTTTTGGTCACTTTCAAAAATAATCCTTTACTTCTCATTTTGTACTTGGAAGCTCTCACTTACCTTCATTCTCGCTGCGTCGTCGTCGTGGCACACTATTGTAGTTGTTGTTGTGATAATGCTCCATTTCCGACTTCTCTGTGGATTCATTCTCCTGCTTCTCATCCTCGGTATGCACAGGTGAGGATGGACCCGACGATGCACTGGCCACGGGAGAGCCCGATGTGGCTGAATTGGTGCTGCCGGAGAGACCATTGCCATTTCCCATGTATGGCTGGACAAGGGCATCGATGGAACCTCGTTTGGCCGCCTGCATGTGAACACTGTGTGTGCTCATGGAGCTGGTGGGCGAGGCGCAGGACGACGGTGTGGAGCATGTTGTGGGCGCTATATCCTCAATGAGATCGATGGACTTTTTGCGTGGTTTCTCGGGCGGCACTGGTGCCACCAACTGTTGTTGTTGTTGTTGCTGCTGCTGCTGCTGCTCCTGTTGCAACAATGAGCGTTGCATGGCCGCTGTGACGGCTGCAGATTTGGCAGGTGGTGGCGGTGGCGCCACCTCTGAACTTTTTGTGGGAGAACGCACACGCTCCGGATTAAACTTGACGGGACTGACATTCTTTGGCTTGGCCGCCGGAATGGGCGGCAATGGAGGTGACTTTACAGGACTGCCAATCTTTCCGCTCCGTGGCTTTATCTCCGGCGGAATGGCTGTGGGCGGGGGTATGGGAGTGGGCGTGGCTGCAATGACTGGTTGCTGACGCAAAGGCGTCTCTGGAGTCGTCGGCACGGGCAACGCCTTTGGCGGCTTCTCGCCATCCATGATGAGACCCGTCCCTGGCACAGTCCTTATGATATCACAACGATTGAGATCGCTGTGTGTCCGAGTTGTCTTTGTCTTTGTAAAGTGTGAAGTCCACTTCTTTTGTTTCTCAATCAACTCTCGGGAATTGAATTTACGCTCCGGTTTCTCCGGCTTATCGGCTCCAGCAAAAAGAGCACTCACTGAACCACCAGATGGAGGTGGTGTTGCTGCCACGTTTGGTGTGGCAACCTCCTCGGTCTTCAGTCGCGATAAATTGTGTTGTGGATACTTGACAGCTGTCGTTGGTTCCACAATGAATTTACTATTACTGAGACGCTCTCCTCCGTTCTGTGGTTGTGCTGCGTTGTTGTTGTTCTGGACGAGGGAAGCGCCCGAGGGGAAGGGCATACGACGCTTTGGCGGCGACTGTGAACGATCCGAGGAACGCGACGAGGAACGATCCGAGCCGTCACAAAGATTATCCTCTCGAGATCCACTTCGCAATAGACGTGAACTCACATTCGAATTGGACTCCACGCCCAACTTCTCAAACAGAGCACGTGCGTTATTGAATCTCGCTGAATGGGATTCTGTTCGCACGGCAGGATTTGCGGCAGCTGCAGCAGCGGCTGCGGCATGAGCAGCTGCAACGGCACTCAGTTGTTCCACCGGCTGAATTTCGATGGGTTTACGCTGGAAGATGTTGGCAATTTGGGAGACTTTACCCACGGGTGCGGGGGCATGTTGCATGGGCTTCTCCATGTTGTGGCTGTGGCGGGGAGAGAAAAGAGAGAAACAGAATTTTAGGAAATTAGATAACGTCATTAAGTGCTTAGTTAATATCGTTACACTTTATGACTAACTAACTGATAGCGACACCTCGCCCCAAAAATGACAAAATCGATTAATGTTTGTGTTTTTTTCTTCTCTTCTTTTCTTTTCTTTTTTACCTTCGCCATTTTTGATATCATTGATTTTTTCTACTTTCGCAAGATACTTTTCACTTTTTGCTCTCATACATAACAATATATAACACTTTATTATGTTTGTTTGTTTTTATGATCAATGGCGGGCTCTATTGACGGGGGTCAGCTCCGTGTGAAAGTCTTCGGCAACGTTCAACACCAAATTAAACCCGCATAATCGAATAGACCCGAAGAAGACACACATTACCAGCTAAAAGCGTCGCGTTTCTTCAGCCAACGATATGAGAAAAAGAGAGAGACTAAGCGACTGAGAGAGTGAGAGAGAGAGAGAGAGGCAGAGAAACGTAGGGCTTGAGAGAGAATACAAGAATGTCGGTGGGACGCGACATTGAAAGCTATTTGCGTTTGTTGCTTCCACTGATAGGGTAATGGTAATTGTTATCGGTACGCTTCGTTTAAGTATTGATTTATGGATAGGCCAAGGGGAATTCTAGAGTGCGCTACTAAGTGAAAAGAATTGTACTGCAAAGTCGAGAGTTATCTGCTTAGCAACAACCAGAAGTGCCGCATTAAAATATGTAATTTACAACTGAATGTTGAGTAAACCAATTATGCGAGTCTATGAATTATGATGAGTTCTACTTAGTATAACAAATTAAAGCAGTTAACAGTAATGAAAATAAATCAAACATTACATTAATTAAATATAACATCTAAGTTGTGACAGCTAGTGTATAACAGTTTAAGTGATTTAACTCTATACAGACTGCAAGGAATAATAGATAAATCAAACATTACATTAATATAATATTTTAGCTGTGTCAACTGGTGTATAACAGTTTTCGTATAACAGCTTATGTATAACAGTTTCCGTATTATAACTGCTCTCAAATTCAAATATATCTATCAAATAGAGCTTATTCAAAATAGGGCCTAAAACTTATTACTGAAAATTATAACAGTTTGTGTATAACACACTTTGTACAATAATTGTTTGTAAACTATAATCCACTTAAGCAATTGCCATTAATAATCTTATATAAAAAAAATGCACTAAGCTACAGTGGAGCAAGCTCGACAGTAGGAGACCCAGTACTTTTTAAGTGCAAAAGCGTTCTACTAGATTGCATTTCAATGTTGCGTACCATTCAACAGATGGCGCCACTTCATAAACATAGAGGTCGCTGGTGTCTCTTCTTCTTCCTTTTGCCCGTAACATTGTTAGTTGAATTTCTTCCGCGTTTATCATCCGATTGGAATGAAATTTGGTGGACTGGTTTGGACTATAGTGTTTCTTATATGTACCAAAAATAAAGACGCTAGCACTAAAGGGGCTCTTGTAATTCGACTTCGAAGTTTTGTATTACAATTTCCGGGGGCGGAGGTGGGCGTGGCAAAAATCTAAAACAAACTTGATCAATGCAAGATATAGATGAACCTACATGCCAAATTTGGTGTCTCTAGCTCTTATAGTCTCTGAGATCTAGGAACTCAAAAAAGGGACAGACAGACAGACAGACAGACAGACAGACGGACAGACGGACAGACGGACATGGCTATATCGACTCGGCTGTTGATGCTGATCAAGAATATATATACTCTTTGGGGTCTGCCACGCCTCCTTCTGCCTGTTACGCACATTTTTTTTTGCACAAACTTAATAGACCCATTTGTACTTTTTTAAAGTACTGGGTCTAAAAATACACATGCAGACTATCATACACAATTCACATTGAATATAATTGCTGAGATAGCTGAAAATACGCTGTATGGTATTATTTGTGGAGGAACAGTAACAATCGGTTATTGTGTGAGTGTGTGTGTGTGTTTGTGTGGGTTGAGTGTATTCTGTTTATGACAAAAATTATCACAAAGTCAATAGAGTACAACAAATAGCAGAGAGGCAAACAAATGGCACAGATAATGAACTATACACAGACCTATGCACTTTATAGAGCTGGAGAAGAGAGAAGCACGGCAAACTAGACAAAGGTCTGCGTGTGGGGCCTCCATGAAAAGCGTAGGACAGTTTACAAAGTTCAAATAAAGATGGGAGACAAACGTTAGGTTTAGGATTTACATACATGAAAAGAGCACCCGACACGAGACACATAATAAAAGTAGCACAGCTTTAATCTAATCTCACCGAATTTGTGTGACGCCGAAAATGAGATAAACTGAATAATGTCGTGATAAAAATAGTCTGTGATCTCGTCGCACATTTACTGCTGTTGATGTGATAAGCTGTTGAGATAAAACGTGATGCAGTAGCTGTGCATCAAATACCAAATATCACGTATACGCAGCATATGACCCAAGAGAAATGCTGCAATACCGTTTTGGTTGCATCGACTTAATATTTAAACACTACTGGGGCCCTCTTATTTTGGTGCTGCCGAGCAGATATTGATTTAATGACACATTTGCAATGCTCTAACGAAACCATCGTCCAATTTACCCCCCTTAAGTTCATTATAAATGAATGATGCACAAATTGGCCAAATGCATTGCCAGGCGGCAGGGGACAGTGGACGTAGAAAATTGACATAAATGGACACGGTCAACGGCAAAAGCAACCGAGTAAAGGGAAGTGGATGTGGAGGAATTGGAAGAGGTTGAACCAGAGACATGTCAGTTATTTATAACAACGTAGACAACAAAATGGCTGCGCTTGTCCTTGCACTGTGCGAACTCAATTGGTCAGTCAAGGACGCGTGTGTCGGAGAATACTTAATTCTAATACGAATACAATACTTTGTGTATGATAGTTTGAATGTATAACAGTTCTTCGACTATTCTTTAAAACAGTCAACTAAATTTTATGACAAATTCGAAGATCCAAATATATGCTATTTTATTTTTTAAAAATATTAGTCAAATACAATAAAACTAACTGTTTCTTTTTATTTACTTGTTCTAAGAATCAATACCAACTATTAAAAAGTAAAAAAATTAATAGAAAAATAAAATATGCTGATTTTTTCACTTTGTCTAAGCAATTACAATAACAATTAACAGCAAACAAGGCATATGTTAATCTAGTTTCAAAATAGAACAAAATTCATAAACTATAACAGTTGAACCGTATAAACAACAGGTTTAATTGTTTAAGCTATAACATTTAACAATTATAGAATATACATACGCTAACAGCTAACAATTATATTTACATTCAAGTGTCACACTTTGCACTATTGTTAATGGACATTTGATCCATCAAATAACAGTAATTTACACTAATGCGTATAATGTTGACAATTTGACGCCCTGACAAACAAGTTGTATATTTTTTGTGTAGCCCCAGCTAAAGTCTAATTTTTGCATAAATGTTAATTGTTGACGGCAAAATGTTAAATTATGCTCGTTAAACGCGACGACGATGTCAGAGATGTAGAGCAAATAGTGGCAGCCGGGACGGAGGCAGGAGAGGGGCACAACAGGTGAGCACGGGGATGTTATATTTGTGACAGCAACAGCAACAGCAACAAGAACTACAACTACAACATCAACAGCGATAATAACAACAAAGCCATGTGTTATAATTGCGTCAACGTTGAGACTCATAGCGTGAACAAGAAAACAATGTCAACAATGAAACGATGGTACCCATTGTGTGGAGAGGGCATTGGAGAAGAAGCAGCAGAAGAGACGAGAGAAAGGGAGGGATAGGTGCGGCACAATCCACTGTTAGTTGAAGCATTAGATTGCCATTGACAGAAGACTGAAGTGAAGTGAAGGTTGCTGCGGTGCTTGCCACAAAGATTGGTAGCAATTAGTGAGGCGGCTAAAAGTTAAACCAGCAGCTAAACAAGCTCCTCTTCCTTCCTCTTCTGACTCTCTATATAACACCTCGTTTGGACTACCCAGAACTGGGCTCTAATGGCTACCAATTCCCATGAAAAAAGTAACTGGCGCCAAGGAAAAATGTTATCTAATTATGTTATAATAATGGTAGCAGTTTGACGTGATGATATGACATAACTAGTTGTGAAAGAATCTTGTTAAAGGTGAGAAGAAAGAGTTAAAACCGTTAAAGCTTGGAAAATAATTAAACAAAATTAAATATAAGGATATATCTTCTCAAAGGTGATTATTAAGTTAGGGATATGTATAGATTTTAAGGCAACTTTGAAATTAACTTTTACAACTAAGGATATGTATAGTTTCTAAGAGGATCCATGTTATTTCAAGCAACTAAGCAATTCTTTCAAATACTTGATCAATTTAATTAAAGTGTCAAGTATTAACTACAATTCTCCTTTACAATTAGAGCCAAATGGCTTACCAAAAACCTTGGATTTGGGTCGTTAAACTTGCTATGGCGATAGTTTTAATTCCATTTGGACTGCAGCTAACCGGCTTCTGGGCATGACAACTAACTAACATATAATATGAGTATATGCATGCTCCAACTTGTGGCACCTTTCCGCGTAGGCTAGACACCAAGAACAACAACAACTACAAAAACAATAGCAACAATAGAGAACAGTCGGCACAACAGCATTCATTCCAGTCGAGATGTTTTGATACGCGGCACAACAACCACAACACATAACACACAACACACAAAACACAACAACGGCAAATGGAATACAAAACAAGTTGTTGTCGGTTGTCTGGTCGCTTGGTTGGTCGCTTGGTCGCTTGGTTGGTTGGTTGTTTCGTTGTTCTTGTTAGACAAATTATGCCAATTAAACGGTGGGAAAACGAGTTGGCAACTCTGCACGCGTGTCGCCGCCTTGAAGAGTGGGTTGTTATTCTCTTTAACATCGAGTGGGGAGACTGGGTGGCAAATGTGGTTGGCCAACTTGCAAATTGAAGTCATTAATCTCGTGTAACTCAGACGACTGCCTCACAACCCTGACATGTCTCCTCTCCTCTCCTCATTAATATGAAAACAACATCTTCAAATGATCGTTCTATGGCGAGCATCAAAGGATGCGACAAACTAATTGAAATAAACGAAAGCAACAGAAGGCGTAACACACAAAATTGCCAGATATCGAATCTAGTTTTTTAGATCAAGCGATTGACAAGTGGCAGCTCCCGGTTCTATCATAAAACAAGTAAAAACGCTTGAGACGAGCGAACTCGACAGTAAGATACGTGTATAACACAAAAAATATATTAACTGTTCAATCTAGTTGCCAACTTTGTCAGTATAAATGGAGGAGGAAAACAGTAGGATATGGAGAAAGCAACATATGTATAAAGTCTGGTAATTCTAGACACTAAACTAAGTCTAAGTCTTTTAAAATGGGTTTTGAAGCTGACTCCTTCTGCCTGTTACATACATGATCAGAGCGCTATAACACTCATATAGCGAGCTTAAACACTCCAGGCAACTGGGTAAAGTGCCTCCTGCGCTGGTCTGAAGTTGAAACCAAATTTGTGAGCCCCAAAAACAAATCCTTTAGTTATGCACACACCAGCTGCGGGATAATGAGCGCATGCGAGGGTTGCCTATAAACTATACGATTGTTTTGTTTATCTTTACTTTACAAATTTCAACACTCTAATTAAATAATTTAATAAACAAACGTTAAACACATGTGTCTTTTATGCTAAAGTAGCATAAGTTGTCCATATCCCAGGCAATAGTAAATGCAGAGCCCCTTTCCATCGCCCACAAAGCTGATCTTGTTGCTCAGCTTGTTGAAGGCCACGTCCCACAGATTATTGTTGCTGCCACAGACAAATGACATTAAGGTCTTTGTACTTCTTGAGTCCCATACCTTGATGGTGCCATCGCAGGATCCGCTAACAAATCTTCGACCATCTGGCGATGCTGCCACCGACATGACAAAAGCCTCATGACCCTCCAGACTGGTACACAAGCTGCCACTGGGTAAATCAAGGATCTTGATGGTCTTATCATCACAGGCAGCCAAGGCATAACGCATGCCAGGTTCAAATACCAATTTACGCATAGGATTCTTAAAGTTGTCACGATGAATCACTTTCCCAGTGACGCCATCCATTAAAGTGAAGTATCCACCATAATCGCTTGCCCCCAACAAACGTTGATCCCCGCTGATGGCCAAACCGAGAATATTCTCACAACGCGCTGTATCATAACTGTGCTGTAGTTTCCCCAAAGTTGTCTCGTACTTGAAGATCTCTCCATTTCCGGAGCCGGCATAAACGGAATCGTTGCTGCCACCAAAAGTCGTTGACCAAAAGTTACTAACCAATCTGTGATTAATTCTGGGCAAACGAACCCCGTCTTTGATATCAAGTAGAGTTAAATTCCCATCCACAGAAACTGCAGCAATAGAACTGTTATCCGGACTAACTGCCAGACAGTGCACACCCATGCCCGGTAATTCTAGGGTATATTCAAAAACTTGTCCACTGATGGGTGAAACGTGTGCAACTTTCAGCTGCGACTCATAACCACCAGATATAACAAATTCCTTGGGCATTTGCCTGGCTATCTTGGTAAAGGATGCGGAGGATTCTTCATCTTCGAAAGTGGGCTTTTTATGTGCGGTTTTAATCATTCCCCAGGCACAACACCAAGTTCTATTCTTAGGCTCAGCATTTTTGCATTTTTTAGTTATTTTCATGTATTTTTTAACGTTTTTCTTAGAATCCATTTTATTATCTTACACTAACATCTGTACTAAATATTTACTGTTTGCCTTAAAACCTGTTTACTTCAGCCTGCCTAGTTTCCAACACTAACAACAAAGTTTGGTGCCCACCCACGTAGCATGAATATGCAAATTGGGCATAATCACAGCTGCCAGTTCATGTGGAAGTTGAAGGGGGAGGAGTCACAGGTTTCCCTGTCTAGGCACAAATGACAAACATCTCTAAAGTTGGCCAAGAGGATTGGCCAAAGTCTGTCATAACGTCCGCTAAAAATAACGCAACTTCAGCTGGGTAAAAAACAAAAAAGGGTGAGAGAGAGGTTCCAAAAGGGGTAACGATATGACTTTCTAGACTCGTGCCAGGCAGGCGCCTTGTGAGTCAGTCATGTGTTAACCTGAGCCACTTTTCCTGAAGCTGAAGCTGAAGCTGACGCTGCCTTCGCCTGTCATTTGTCAGGCTTATAAAAGTCAATCAGATCAACTTTAATGGATAATATTGGCAAACGTATCAATGTGAGCAGGATTTAGGCAGACAGCTTTAGATGGAATGCAATCATAGTTCAGTTAGATACGAGTAATTCAAAAATAATCTCCAAGAGCATTCAGAGAAATCAATTAAAAATTCGACTCTTAAATGAAAAATTCTTAGATGAAACCAAAGAGATATTATTGACAATTCGAAAGCTTAAGAAAAGCTAGAGTGCATTGAACAAATTTAAAGATAATTGATTTATTTGTTGTGTGAAACATTTCCATAAATCATTCGTTCAACTGCAATATCCAAATGTCAATATTTTTAAAAGATCTCAGCGGAAGTTAGTGAGATATACTTTTGAGAGTTTAGAAAACAAATTTATGTGGGAAATGTGTGCTTTTTAAATTTCTCCTCTTTCTCATCTTTAAGTGGAAAATAAGCTGTTTTAAAGATCAGCGTTTAATTAAACATAAACTCAACTTCTAAGCTCTTAATAAAATATGAAACTACAAGCTTTTCAATAATTAACAAGTCAACAATTTAAAGAAAATTCAGTTCTTTGTCTATAAAAAATAAGCAACTAAAGTATTTGTCCAAAAAGGATGGTATAAAAAAGTGAAGCATGACAAATATTTGAATTTAAAGTGATAATCTGGATGGCTGCCAAGTTGCCAAGGCTAGGACAACCCAACCACTTGACAGTCATCAAACTTTAACATGAACTGTGACCAGGTGTACTCAGCATAAACAGACCCGTTAAATATGCACATTCTCACCTGTATTTTTAGCTCGTTTTAGTGTGTTTCCTCTTCGTCTCGCTATGTCACTCCTTGTTTCCTGTTTCCTCTCTCTCTTCGGTCTCTGTTAGTTTTTGGCTATAAAATTGCGCTTTAGTTTTGGCCAGAGCCAACGCCTAAAAGCAGACTCCACTTGTAACTTTGGCCATTGCCGGTTGCGTTGTTCGGTGTTCGTTGAGCTTGGCTTGTTTTCCCAGTTCCCAGTTGACCCAGGTGGTGTGTTGTTGTTGTTGTTGGTGGTGCTGATGTTCCACCTACGAGTCTCAGCTGCTGGTTTTTAGCACTCAACCGTGTCGTCGTCGTCGTCGTCTTCGTTGTTGTTGTTCGCCAATCAAGCAACCGCCTGCCTCAGCATTTTCTGTCTTTTTTTTTGTTGGCTCTTTTGCGCAAGATGAAAATGCAAATTTCTGCAAAATAACAAAATACAACACGAAAAATGTTTATTTTTATTTGTTTTTTTTTATTTCTTGGCTTGCAGTTGTAACAAAACTGTGCAAAAACTTTAGCCTAGGGGGTTCATTGAACCGCAGAAAACCCAAAAAAGAATTGCCACATTTTATGGCAGCCCAGAAAAGGCATACAAAATTAGTTTCTCGACTTCGACTTCGACTTCGACTTGGCTTGAAATTGAAGGTGAAATGTGGCAAACGGAAGCAATTAGTTTCATTTGTTTAGCTTGATTCAACCACGATCGTAGCACCACCATTAGCACCACTGACTTCGGAGGTGGTGCACAGAGAAAGTGCTGCCGAAATTGTTATACAAAACGCGTTGACGCCTCTCCCAGCCAGACTATCAATAAGCCATAACAATAACAAAATAACAAAAACAGCTTAAAGTGACCAACAAAATACAGACAAATAATAATAAAATGAAAAAACAATAAACGAAAAGCAAACATTAAACTTGTCACGTCATGAGATCTACATCAAAAAAAAACCAGCTATTTCTTTAGGCCTCTTTTAGTGAGCCCATAAATTTGTTGGCTAAGCATTAAGAGATCGTTAATTGTCTTATAATTAATGCCATGGCATAACAATTTCATTTGGCAATATGACTTTGGGGCAGGTCACTAAAAAGTTGAGGAAACTTTGAGCAATACTTCAGATTCAGAGAGAAACCTTCAGAAACTTCCTTCTGTGTGTCGACAGTAAATCAACGTTAAATGTTGATAAACTAATCCCACAGTCACATAGATTTTATCTATCTATGTATCTTGATGGCAGGCAGCTGCTCTTAGCAACTGTCTTAATATGGTCAACAGAATGAGGAGGCAAAACTTTGGTACATTACATGGTGTCTGGTCTGGCCTGGCCTGGGTTTCATCTTCCGTTTCAGTTATAGTTTTGCGGCCACAAATCACCATAAAAGGTCATGACAAAAAACTTGCTCACTTTTGCGCCTGATGATGCCATAAAAAGACAGCCTGCTGATGATGATGATGGTTATCACGATGATGATGATGATGGCCAACAACTAGAACAGATACAGAAAGATACAACCAGCCAGAGAGTCGTGTCGAGTTGAAGCCACACACCTTGCGAGGGCCATAAAGAAACAACAAACTGAGTTAAAACATGACACGAAACCTTCAATGTAATTTACAAGATTCAGTTTACACAATCCAGCCTCGAGTTACACACATCGCACATACCTCCGCAGGGTGATATGTTTAAGCCAAAAACAGAAGAAAGAGAAACAAAAACATGTTGAAACGAAAAAGGAAAAGAAAACTTGTCCAAATCTTAAACTGAAAACTGAAAACTGATTGAATTGGCGGCCTTGCTTTGAAAAGCACTCACAATCAGTAAAACAAAAAGCGAAGACTGCAAAAGCATCCCGTAACAATTCACAAAACTATTCACAAGTTCAATTTGAATCCACTCACCTCATTTTACGCATGAGTGTATGAATGGCATTTTTGAATCAAACTTATGACATATGGCAATCAACCGAATTTGCTGTTTACTTTTTCTTCTCATATTGCCTCGATATCATATCAAAAAAGATAATCAAAAAGCGGAACAGTTATGATGAGTCTGTAAGCCAAGATTGTCGGCCAACCACTCATTATGATTTTTATTATGATTTTGATTATGGTTCGGTTCAAATCGAATGAAGTCGACTCTCGACTGGACCACAGATGGTTGATCTCTTTTATAGCTAAATTACCAGGCATTAACTTGGCTATCTAATGATTGTGCTTTCAGCTTTTGCCTTTTACACGACAAGAAATCTTTGATTAATTGTAATTGCCTGGTTCTACACGGCGTATGCTTGATTCTAATGCCAAAGTTATTAGCACTCTTCACATGTACCATATACAGTTTATATCGAGAGTTTCTCTCATGTCCGGGTTAAAAATTATTGCATAAAAGGAGAACAGTGGGTTGCAAATGAAATCAAATCGGAAAAAGTCGATTGAATTGCATAAAATTATCTACTTTGTATTTATTTAAATATAATTGACTAACTCATTCTTGATGTGATTTTAATCTCTTATTGCACGCTCTACAATTCGCACTGCTTTAGAAATATAAACTTAAAAAACAGAGTTATTAGTTTTAATTATTCATTTAGCTCTTTTAGTTTTTCTAATTTAAGTATCTTTAAATGAATATTCATAATAATAATTTCTTTATCTATAAATTTACAACTTGACGCATAAAATGCATTTGAAATAAATTGCAAATATATTGATTCCATAATTCGTACTTTAAATTTTATTTTCCTGAAATGTTCAAGAATTTTTTTAGCAGAAATTTGAATAGTTTATTTATTTTAGTCTATTTTTTAAAATTTAAAATCATTTCTAAATCTTATTCACATTTTTATTATACATTTTGTTCCTTTCTTTATTTCATTCATTAATTTCTTCATCTCAAGTTGTAAATTGCATAATTCTTTCATTCATAAGACTAACTAACATTCACCTGCATTTTCATGATTCATCATACTCATTAAAAAATCCAAATTATTTCTCCAGCTTTTTCTCACTCTCTCTCTCTTTTCCCCCGTCTGTTTTCACGCCAGCGATTGCACGAATGTTTTCATTCATCTACAAAAATTAGACATTTATTGCAACTTTAAGACCGGAAAATATTATGACCAATGTGCTTGTACAGTGGTTCGAGTATATATATCATAAAATGTGAGCGCGTTGTAGCGTGTAAATGTTTTACTAAATGCTGGACATGGCAACAATGCAATTTTAATTACCTGCAAACAGGTAAATTATCAAGTTGATTACGAAACGGTAAACTGTTTTTGGATCAAGAAGAAACGAAGCGAACGCAAAGAAAAATGACGATAATAATAACAATAAGCAGAAAATGCGAGAATTTCCAATTGCGATTGCAGTAACTGAGCGCAATGCAATTAAAATAATTGAATTGAATTGAATTGAAACCAAAGAAAACAAAAATAAACAATCAAATAAGCGCGATTTGTTGATACCCTTTTTAAATGTAGAATAGTGTAGTCTTATTTTGAAATAAGTATACCCTTTGTTGGCCATGATGGGGAGTACAACAACAAAACAAAACAAGCTATTGCAGTATTTATAGCCTGGTCCAGGCAAAAAGGCTTCAAACAACTTTCACAACAACGTATCTACTCTACCTATTGACCCCCTCCCCCTTCTAACTACCGCCTCCAATTTCAAACACACAATTTATTGTCATCGTGGAAAATTGCTTTTCCAAGGTCTTCAACGACATGTGCAGCTTCTGCCCTCCTCTGCCCCCTTGTGGCATCAATTTTCCAGTTAGATGCAAAAGAGACGCAAAAAAAAGGAAGCATAATAAAAAATGATAAATAAATGGCAAAGTGTTTTCCTTCGCAGCATGTTGCATGACGCTTTTAATTGCATGTTTGAAGCTGTCAAATGGAATTTATTTAATGGCCTGCGGCATCTTTCACTTGCCACAACAACAACAACAACAATAACAACAACTGCAAATATTGGCCACGTGGCGTATGCGCAATATAAGATAAGATACTAAAAAAAAGACATTTGAGTGATTTTTTGGCAAACACTTTTATTGATGAATCACGCGCATATCTTATCTGATTGATAAGTCCAAACACGAAACGCGCACAGTGGTTCAAAACGTCAGACAACTTGTCAGACAGAAACTGTTGCAATTTCTGTGCAGATCCGCTTTAAGCACGCACCAGTTTGGCCAGACAAATCGAGCATAAATAAAATGGAAACAGGTCTTGACTATTGGCTATGACAAGTCTTAGAGGTGATTGCGTGAGTTGAATGAATAAAAATCAGATCAAATATTTGTGACTCTGGGATATAATCAGTGCAATTCTTAAGTCTCTTAACTTGATTCAAGTTTCGGTTTTCATTTGCTCTTAGCTAATACTTTGATTTGGGTTCTTTAAGATTTTAGATTTCTAAGGATTAAAGATTTGGCGTGACACGAGTTCATCACGCTTCCGTCTCTAATAGCCAACATATCGTTACCAGCTGGCAAATGCATATAACTTGTCCAGTTAATGGAATGTTACGACTGGCTGCAGTTATTATTGGCAATCTTAAGCAATTTTGCCTAATAAATTGTCTTGGTCAAGAGCAAAGCATCGGCACTTCTACTTCTCTCTCTCTCTCTCATTCTGCAACTCTCTCTCTTTTACACTCTCTCGACTCTGTTGTTGACGGATTGTGGCAATGAACTTGACACTAATAGGGCTTCCTCCCGCTGTCCACTAGACTGACAGCAAACTTGACAAGCGGCAGCCACGAGGGGATTTGACCAGGCTGAAAAAACAGGCAGAGACAAGTCAATCGACTCTCAGATCATGGCAAGTGTATGAGCCAACTTTAAATGCGGATGCGTACTGACAATGAGACACACATGGCCATGGCCTTAGACGGATTTCATTAGAAACTGCAAGAGCAAATTAAGACTATGGCCAAAAGGAATGAGAATGCAGAGCAACTTCCAGAATCAAGGGAATACTTTTTTGCATTTAAAACTCGCAATTATAATTTATAAGTTCATTTTACTTTAATCAATCTACATTTTGTTGACCTTAACAAAAGACAGAAAACGCAAACCAGAAGTTTATACAAGTGTTTTGTTTTTTTTTAATCTCTTTTCTTTCTTTTTATCTGGAACGAAAGTTCAGCGCATGACAAATTTAAAAATCAACAAAAAATAATACGAGAAATTAAATTAAAACTACAATAACAAAATGGGAAAGAGAAAGAGAGAGAGAGAGAAATGAATTATATATGATGGCATGACCAAAAAGTCGCGCACTTTGTGTACCTCACACCTCTCTCCCTATCCCCCCTCTTTCCAACACCTATACCATGACAAATGACCCTGTAACCACACACGCCTCTTTAAGGCACCGTGGGCAAACGAAAGCGAAAAGCTGACTAAAAAAACTCATCAAACTTAAGCTGCGGCAAGGGGGCAAGTGGCATCTTTAAAGTGTCAAGTGAGAGCGTGACAATAACAACAAAGCAAAAGCAAAAGCAAAAACTAAATTAAATTACTTTAAAGCGTATCAACAACAATTAACAATAACAACAAATAATTATTTATGGTTAACAGACAACTAAAAACAAATGCAGAAGACAACAATTAAATTCTTCTACTTGTTAAATGTGACAAATTGCTTTGTGATTTCCAAAAAATAAAACCTTTTGTAAAAGCTTGAAAAAGATTATTTAAACAATTGCCATATGTAATATTTTGCACGTGAGCTTTTTGTAAACATTTAAAGATTATTGAACACACTATTTGTTATTGTAAAATGTAGGCGGAAATTGTTACATTTATAATGATAATAATTGTAACAAAAGAAGTTACTTTTTATGTAAGAAATGTAAGATAAGTTAATAATTTTAATAAATTGCTATTATTAACTAAAGACTGAGTCTGTCTGGAGATAGTAAAGATACTCTTTGTCTAAACTGCAGTTAGCTTAGTTATTTATTCAACTCTCGAGTCATTTCTTTGCTTTATCAATTGCATTTCTCCAACACCTTTGAAGCAGCTCAATTTTCACTGTGTAAACACTTTTTCCTGTCCCTTTCCTTTTTACTATTTACTCCTAGTTGGCAAATCCCTTTTCCGTATCGGTTTACAAAAGTTTCCCTCTGCAACTTTTAAGGTTTGCCTGACATTCAGGCCATAACTCGATTGCAAAATTCTTTTCATATTTACATTTGGATTTTCTTACACTTGCAGCAAGAGTGTCAAGCTGGAGGATTCCCCGTAAAGCCGCTTAACTCCTTCTCTTTCTCCTCCTCCCTCTCTCTCTCTCCCTGTCTCAGGTCAAGTGCAGTGTCTAACCTGCATTTAAAGTGGAAATTTATTTCTTCCAGGTGCTGGCAACATTTGCAATCTACGTGATAGTCACGCTGTCTACTTCAGCTATGATTTCTAAATCAAGATTCCCCAGCAACTAAAAATATTACTAATCTTATCAGCTATTATTCCGTAGTTAACACATGTATTTAAATCAATTACACATAAATTGGCCTGTCGTTAGCTAATCAGTTCCAAGTATCTCTCTAGCTTCTGCTTTTCAATTCATTAATGTGATGATGAACTTTACACTCGGTTCTCAGTTCATCATCATCATCATCATCACATGTTGTTGCTTTGTTCTGTCAAAAAAAAAAAAAAAGAGCACTTCAATTATTGCCCCCAGACAAACTGCATTTAGTATATGAAACACACACATGTATTCACACTCAGATTCATATTCATACTCGTATTTCTATAGTTGATTGCATCGTCATGTGTCTCTTCCCTCGGTTTGTCAATGAATTTGATTTATATTCATCATTTATTGTGAGTGGCCATTAAAATTGTCGACGCTTTTGTTTATTTTTTAATTGGATTTCGGGACTGGTTCAACTTTTTTCCATGTTGAATTTGTTCAACTCAAGTGTCATGTTCAGCTTTAGATTGTAATCTATTTTTTGTAGGCATTATTTATGTCATAACTCTTTAACTTTAAGTTTCCGCTATGGTTTTTTTTTATGGTCAAACCTAAATCTTTAGGACATTTTATGGATTATTATTATTCCTTTTCAAGTCTGCTCCTGTCGGCTGTCACATCCATCACAGCCTTCAGGATGCAACTGTCCGCCCTTTTTTCGCACTGTTTTTTATAAGGGAATTCACAGAGAAATTGAAGTAGAGAACCTGAAGCAAATTATTGATTTATGGGAACACGTCTGCTGTCATTGTCAAGATAAAGTGGCTGCGACTAGAGTTGGATGCATTCAGTGTCTCTCGGTCTGGGCAAGTTCTCTGGGCGCACAAGGCGTGACAACTACAAAGCCAGACAACGGCACAGCAGGGAGGAGTAGGAGAAGAAGGAGAACGAACAGGAGCAGGAGCTGGAGGAGGAGGAGGAATAGCACGAGTTGAAGGTGCAGCAGCAAAAGAAGTTGAAGACTAGAGTGCAAAGTTGAGTCAACCTTAAGCACACACACTTTACATTTCACACTTTTTCCTCAACTCGTTCTCGTTCTCATTCTCTAATCTGTTATTCTCGTGTTTTACTGTACTTTGCAGAAGCTGCACTAAACTTACAGTGGAAACGCATGGAAATGCATAGCGCAAAATGCGAAAAAGGAGCCAAAAGCCAAGGAACAACCCTTAGAAATGCAACGCACATAAAAGCCAAGAAGAAGAAGTCCCAAGGAAATCGAATAACCAAGCGACACGGATATAAAAAAAACAACAAAGCCAACAAAAGCAAACACAGTCATCTACTCTCTGTTCTCTCTTTCTCTCCACTCAATCCCGTACTTCCCTTTATTTTGCAATGGAATGCCAAAAGCAACATTTTTTGTCATTATGTAAGAGTCCGACGCTTTAGCAAACTTTATCCCAACAGAGATTCCTCTCTCTCTCTCTCTCTCTCACTCTGTTTCTCTCATTGTCTCTTTCCCGCACAGCATCCCCTTTCTCGCTGCCTCTCTATCCTTTCCAGTTGTCAAAAAGTTGTTGGGGTTTTTAAAAATAGCAAATTCAATGAAATAAAAGCTGTCTGCCAACTTCCTAAAGCACCGCCAGGCATACACAGATATTAACACAATCAAATTCCCCCATTGTCTCTTCATTTCTCTCATCCTTCCTCTTCTCTCTCTCTCTCTCTGTCCTTAACTGTCAGTCGCACACATGAATGCATTTTCATTTTTTGCCCGGCCAAATGGAGCTAATAAATGAAAAACCACCTGAAACAGGCTTAAATTGACAGGCCGTCTCTATTTAATGCAGGCAATTTGGAAAATTATGTCTAATTTGTGGTCATCTACCCTCTTCTTCCTCCCACAACACCTGCCTTTAAAATGGGGTCAAAGGGAGCGACCTGGGCACGGCTGTGGTTGCTCCAAATTAGCTTACACAGTCCAATTAATTAAGCAAAAAAAAAGATACCATAAATAGGACGCTTGCGTGTCATAATCGAGAGTTCCTTTAAAGGGTCATAAAAGCACATTATTAAGCTTAAAAGTTGCTGAAGGCTAGTTGAAAAATGTAATAGATTTCATTAAAAATTACTGGAAATTTAAGTTGTCATAACTGAATACCATTAAAGAGTGATATGAACATATTCTTAAGCTTACAAGCTGATTAATACATTATTACAACTGTATTCAAATATATTTATTTACATATTTATGTATAATTGTTTTCTCATTTCCGATTTCGTTCAAACTCCAAATTGAAATTGCTTTCAATGGTTTCGCTTTGGCATCGATTTCTGCAACTTTAAGACAATCTCGAGTGTCTCTTTTGTGCTTTTCAAGGGTATCTCAGCTTCGTCTAACAACAAGATACAATATCTTTCTTGTGTTGCATATTATTTCTTTAGTCAGTTGGCCAAGGTGTTTTCGAGAACAACTTTACAGTTTGCATTATGCAATCGAGCCGCATTGTTGTCTGTGTTGTTCTGTGGCGACGAGTGTCGTGCTGAAGGCGACAATGGGTTGGGGTGGGGGCGTGGCAGCTTACAGCAGTCATGCAATGCAACACAGAGAATCGGCATCCCATTCTGTGGAGACTGCTTATTATTACTTCATTCAATTCAATGCAAGTTAATTGCAATTACACAGCTTGACGACAGCAACTACAACAACTAGACAGTTGGGTAAAGGCTTTGTCTAATGACAGCGGCAACAAAGGGTTAAACACTTAAAGTGCTCGTTGCACGTTTACTCGTTACTCGCCACTCGTTACTAAGTAGCTTTCCCCCCTTTATTTAAACAAATGTATGCAAATGTCGATGCCGTCGCCTGCAGGCGTATTATTGTATGCAAGGGAGAGTGCCAGAAAGGGGCGGAGGGGTGTCTGAGTGGGGGGGAAACCAAGTGGCTGGCATGTTTAGGCCCAACCCACAATCCACAATCCAAGTGGCCGGGCAAATGTTGCTCTATGGTTTTTACATAAAATGCTTTCGTTGTTTTCTTCAAGTTGTTGGGGAAGCAAACATTTTGAATCAATCGCATATAATCGAAATATTCGTATCTATATCTCTATAATAGGCAAGGTGCATTAAACAAAAACATTTCTAAAACTGAAGAGAAAACTTAATGGAAGTATTAAAGTGACTTGACATTGAGAAAGAAAATCTGGAAGAACAAGCAGCTGAGTCAATTGAAATAAGTACTATATTCCGAGTATATTTCTGCACTTGTATCTTTAACTTCCTAAGTATGGAAAATTACTGAAGGCTTGATATTGAGAAAGAAAATCTTTGGAATTCAAATACAAAAAGAGCGGAAGCTAATATGCATTTTTAGCATTCTAAATTTTCAATAGATGGGAAAAAAGTTTAAATATGCAACACCTAAATAAGCTGGGATAAAACATTTGGAAACACCACAGGTAATAAAAAGATTATATAATAATTTATAATTTATTTAAACACTGCACGAATTTTCATAGTGATTGGAAATACACTCTTTAAATTCTACTGAAAATCAGTTAAATCATGTTATATAATAGTTATTTTTAACACACATTTAGCTTGTGATTGTAATTAAGCTTAAGATCAGTGAACCCTATAACAACAACAACAACAACAAGTCAGAAATGTTAATGTGGGCAACGATTTCCTCGAGACATACATAAAAACTGATTGATCGTTGATCGAGGGAGCAATTTGGCTCAGTGTAAGCCAGTGCCACATATGGCAACAATGGCAACAAAAAAATCATCAAAATAGACATGGACCATAAAAAAAATCAGCAACATTTGGCGACGACATCGACCCCAAACGGCAACTGTTGCTAGTTGTTGTTGTTGCTGTTGTTTTTGTTGTTTATGGTTCCATTCAAAGATCAACCGACGTCGTGTGCTAAACTTGCACCATATCAAGAGGCCAATGAAGTTGACAGAAGGGGTGAAGAGAATCGTGAGGGGAATTATAACGATATTGAGACTTGATTTTGCCCAGCTGCGCGTGGGCAACAACTTCAGCACCTTCCCATCCCCCTCACCGAAATCCACAAAATAGCTGAACAACATTTTCTGCAGTAAATGAAGCAAAATTGCAAAAAGTTTTTCATGTGCCAAATTTGGATGCCAGATGAAACGTTTAAAATTGAAACAATAAATTTCAAGCAAAAGTTCGAAAGAAAAAAATGGAAACCGAACGAAATTAACATAAAATAAACATTTGCATGGAAATTATCGCATTAAATGTTAATTTGTCATTTTATGCATAGGCAATTGTTATAGAAAAAATATACATAAATATTTGTTTATCTAAATTTTGGGGCCTGGCATTAATTAAGAATAATTTGCTTATAATTTTGCTATGCGTTTATTCGACTAATTAATGTTTGATGCGCGTAGGCGAAAGTTTTACGTTTTTTTTATTTCGTTATTTGTTTTATGTTTTACGGTTTACGTTTTATGTTTAATGACAATTTTATGGGTTTTAAAGTCGGCGACAAATTAAGAAAATAGAAACGAGAGGATGGGGAATTTTCAACGAAATGGAAACATTTTAATGCTCAGCTAAAGATGAAAAAAAAAACTAAAAATAAACAATAATCAACAAATACAATAGACAGCCCCAGGCCCAGGCCCAGATACGCCCTAGGGTAATCTCCTCCTCATCTTGCTTAAACTCGAGTCCCCACAAGGAAGGAAGAGAATCCCCAGTATGAAAATCCCAACAATAAAAACAGCACAGCAGCCGCTGTCAAGCGCAACTGTTTCAACAATCAGTGTCGCCACAATTTTAAACGCTAAAATAGCTAGTTTAATTTAAAAAAAAACTATTTATAAGGGTTTTAAAAAGGCAATATGTATTTTAAAAAAATAGTACTTTATATAAGACAAAATGGTAACTAAATAGAATCGTAAAATTTTTTTTATCTACATAATTGAAAAAAACAATATATCGTTTAATTAATCGAGTCTATTAATATTATCCTTGAATCTCTCAAATTTTGAAATATGTATCAGATTAAATTGTTTATTAAAATAATTGGATTTCTAATAGCTAATAATGTTTTATTAGATTTATAATAGATAATAATGTTTTATCAGATTTTCTAGCTTTAACATCTACAAAAGTGCCACGTCTAGCTATTTAATGGCTAAGAGGTCATTACTGTCTGCAAGACAACAGCTGCGACTGCAATAGGAACCACGAGAAAGAGAGAGGGAGGGTGTAAAAGAGGGGGAGGCATTGAAATTAAATATGGTTTGTAACCAGAATTCAGCACTAAAAATAAACAAAGAATAAGAACTTTAAGCAGTCGCACGCGACGTGAAGAGTGTAACTGCACTACATACAAACATAAGCACATATGTACACACACACACACAGTTACATGGTACTTACATATATGTAAGTGAAGAACAAACAGCAAGTTTTAACAAATTTACAACAATGTGGCCTCCACAAGACGCATTTGTATTGCGAAAATATACAATTGCAATTGGAGTCTTTTGCATATTTGCATAAATCGGCTGCGGCCATTGCAAAACAATTAACAGAAAATAAAAAAAGAAAAAAACGATAAATGAGCAAAAACAAAACACGATAACAAATCACTATCAAAAGCAAAATGCGCAAGAACCTAAGACAACAACAAAAGCAGCACAGCAGCAGATAAAGCAAAAAAACAACAACACAAAGTTGTTTGACTCTTGTTTTGATTTCTTTTTTGCAATGTTGTTGACGTCTGTGTCTCTCTGGCAAACGTTCTCTCCCGCGCTCCTGATCTCCCTCTCTCTCACTCTCTGTTTCTCTTGCTATCGAGCAACGGTTTCTTGCTCTTCGGACACAAGGGCGAGCCTTTGGAGCCGTTGTTGTTGTTGGGGTTTAACCAAATTCTACACAAGGCAAAGTGAAAAACCAGTTATTAAATGAAAAGGAGCAATGCCGTTCACATAACTGTTAATGCAAGAGTTAAGCTTTTGGCCAGGTGTCCCAACCAAGTTGGCCAGCCAGCTGTTTTGATCACTGTGCATGAAAATTACATCGATGTCTTTCCCCCGCCGACATTCCCCCTCACTAATTCTTCCCCTGGATATTGGTCGAATCGCTTCTGCGCAGTGTGACCAGCCGACAGAGAGAGGAAGAGTGAAAAATAAAACAAGCGGCTAAAATGCCGCTATTGCAACTGTATATATTTATGTATTGGCTTATTATTTAATTTACTTTACGCACCTGTCAAATATTGTATGCACAGGACCAACAATAATAACAACAACAACAACAATTATTGAAGTTTGTTGTTGTAGCTAAAGTTTTGCAGAATTTTTGCCGCTGCACATAAACACCGAGTTACACATACACACACACGCCCTCTGTTTGCTTGCTTGTTTGTATGTATGCATATATGCGAAGTTCAACTTCGGCGCAGCAGCTCTCGCTTTTTCTCTTTCCTTCTCTCTCTATCGCACTGACGACGACGATACCTTTTTACATTTAATTTCTTTTTGCGCAAAAGGAGTGGCGTCCAACCGTTGTTCAAGCTTTAGCTTCTGTTTTGCATTCACACACATACATGAACAACACAATGTACATGATTATTTTGCGGCACTTTTCCTTTTCGTCATGTTCCTCCTTTTTTGCAAAATTCAACTCTGATTTATTTTTGCGTATTCCTTTTGCGCGCTGCTTTTCAATTCGACAATTGCATGCATCGACATACAAACATATACAACAATTTTTATAAGAACTGTATGATTTTAATTTGTAAAAGTATAAAAGATTCTACTCAGTGCATTTTTAGTTAAAGTCGACTACACTTTAATTCATTACTTTTTTTTTCTTATTTGTATCTGTCGGAACGCGTCGTAGGTGCGTCGTCTGGGCGAATATTTTTGCCTGCTGCTGTGTTGCGCAGCTCACTGTGTGCCTTGGGGCAGGAAGATGGTTTTTCTTTTCCTTTTCTTTTGTTGCAATTTCACACAAACACAAATAGAAATGGTTTAAATATATTCACACACATTTTAATCAAACAATTTTGTTACAACTCTGCTTACGCGCGCCCGCAAATTACACGTTCCGTTGCGGCCAAATAAGTTTTTTGCATTTAACAAAGGGAACTCATTTGCACTCGTTCTTTAACACTCCGCTTTTATTCCATTCGCGTCGCCGTTTCGTTTACAACTAAACGATATCGCTGCAAAAACGAAGAAGTACAGAGAGCAAGAGAGATGCTAAAATAACATTGGCTTAACAGGGGCAACCAGTGCTGCCAACCTTTTAGCAGGAAAAAACTTGCAAATCGGTCCTCTTTTTAACAGTCAAAAATTGCCAACACTGACATAAGTGGTTTTCCAATTGGATTTATCATTACAGAGGCTGTTAGGCTAACAGTGAACCTTTTTCCAAGTGGATTTAACATTACAGAGGCTGTTCAGCGATAAACGTGAAGCCATTACCAAGTGGATTTCAGAAACAAGTGACAGAAAATTTTTTATTTTCAGAAAGGCTATTATTAACGGAACTGGTTTCGCAGTGAATCCAGAAAATAGAGACATATTTTAAAAGAAGCGGCTTGATTTAATCAAAAAAATCGTGTTCTTGCATAAAAAAATAATTTGATTAAATTGCACTATTTAAAAGTGACCATCGATAAGTTAGCGCCACTTTTGGCAGTCTTGCGAAACCGAAATACGCCACCTTTTGTTAGTTTTGCAAAAACGTAATTAAGCCCTATTTTGTTTGTTAGCGCCGCCAGCTGTTTGTTTTGTGGTTTACTTTTAAAACTAAATTAGTTCAACTAATCTTCATTCGCAAACTCACAATAAAAATATGCGAAAGTTATTGTTATTGTTTATTTTAAGCTGCCTAGCGCAAACATTTTTGTGCACAAATTGCAGAGATTTATTAAGAGAACTGGCGGATAAGCAAAGTAAGTTTGTTTCCTGCACCACAAGCCACGCCATCCCTGTCAACGATAAAAGACTTTGCGGTAGCTGCAAGTTGGAAAATGATATTATGTCTGATGGCTACGATCTACTGATGAAAAATGAAAACTGTTCCAATTTGTATAAGGATGCTGATCGCATGAATATCGTAACCACAACACAAAAGCTACTAAAGGGCCTATGGGACAGGGCCTATTGCGAGAGTAAGTCTATGACTAATGCAATTATCAAAACAAATTCTCAACTCATTCATTTTCAGGTTGCTTTAAAAATAATGGGGAAGTCCTTACAAATTTTACGCACTTGAATGATGAGTTTATAAAGTGCACTCATTTAACCGCTAAGAAGGAAGTGTGCACCAATTGCAAAAAGGACTATATTTATATGAACGATTTCTACTTGGATTTGGATACTCATAACAATGGGCATATCTGCTTCGATATACAGGATATGGTAAGTGTTGGGCAATTAATGAAGTTATTTCATCATAGTAATAAATTGAGTTTTATAAATCATTTTATAATAATGATAAATTGTTATCAATATGATTGTGATTATTAATTCATGTGCTTCCCCCTTTTTGTAGATGAATCGCACTCGTGTGCTGTGGTCCAAGGAATTGAAATGTTGCCAGCGTGAGGTGAAAATGTCTCTATTTCTAGCCAGCGTAGGAGTTGCGGCTCTTTTGCCCCTTCTCCTCTTCTATAGCACCGCCTTTGTGCTGACCAAAAGGCGCGAAGCCCGTCATGGTCTGCTGAATGAGCAGGAACCTGAACTAGATGCACCATCTACGTCACAGCTTATCACCGCTGCGATCCTATCAACACCCAGTGATCCTCCAGCTGTAATACAAGCCAATACAGAGAAAATAGCGAGTCTTGTATCATTATCTGAGGATTCCAGCGATTTAAGCGACGATGATCAGCCTGCTCTTAAGCCAAAAATTAATTAAGTGATAAAAGCATCTATTATAATATAAAGTGATAATTCAGTAAGTAATGGGAGATTCCCCAGCTTTGTAATCTACGCTGGAAGTAAATATATTAAAGTATGTAACTCGAATTTTTATACCCTGAACTGAACTATTTTATTATGTATTTTTAATCTCAAGATTCATATGTTTGACATACATGATAAACATTTGGTTAGTTTGTAACATTTTGGTAAAATTATTGAGAATCTCTTCAACTTGTGAATGTGAATATGAATATGAATAATGAATACATGTATATATACAGATTGAACTTAAACATAAAACAGGTATACAAGCTTCGCTTTTTTTTTTAGCTATAAGCGGAAGTTAAACGAGTGTGCCCAGGTGCTCTATATCCAGATCAGTTGTATATAGCTTTTCAGGGCTGTCAACTACACCAAATAGTTGTTTCTTTAGCATTTTGGCCTCCGTTAGTTGCCGCACATTGCAATTCTTATCGATGGCTTGCTGCTGATCTTGTTTTAGTATTGTATCTCGTATCTGTTGCATGTCTTTGGCTGTGCAACTCTTTGTGGCAATGTCTTGACTCTCGTGCGGCACTTCAAACTCACGTCCCAGACATTCCAAGACGCCCAATTTGGCCTTCAACTGCTCATTGGCCATCAACAGTTGCCGTTCTACCCTGTAGATGTCTGCCACCTGTATGGCCAACTCCGTATCGAGTCGATCGATTTGTTGCAACACTTCCCCCTTTGTGTGGTAAGCGTAACGCACCTGTTGCTTCCTTACTTTCGCATGAAGACGCAGCAACTGTTCCTCTTCCCGTTGCAGTTGCTTATTTAATGCATATACCTTTTCCAGCCAATAGATTTGCATTTCATCTGGAAGATTCGACTCAACTGAGACAGGGTAATCAATATGTAACCTTACTTTTGTTATAGTCATGGCATATTTACCTGTGGGAAACTGTGGCATTCTTAGTCTTTGTTCGTCCGCTGTTTCGGCTGGTTTATCTATTGTCTTTAAGTATGCATCCAGTAAATAATTCTTGCCCAATTCTCGTTCCCTTACGCGATGTTGTTCATCCTCAATCTTTAGAATTTGTTCTTCTTTTTCACTGGAAAAGTATAAAAAGGATTTTATTTAAATGCTTTCTGGAATTTATCATATTGCATAGATTTGTGTTAAATGAACTTACTTTAACAAATACATTTGCCTATTGATTGTCTCATCTTGAGCCAATATAATATTCATTAAACGATCATTTGGATTCACATTACAATGTTGTTTCTCCTCTTGTGGTTGTTGTTCTTGCTGTTGTTGTTGTTGTTGTTGCTTGCTTCGCTTTGGTTGTTGTTGTTGTTGTTGTTGCTGTAGAGCTATTGTTGCCACTGTTGTTGTGGCAGTTGCTGCTGCAGTTGCAACTCCTCTTTGCTTGCCCCGCCGCCTACGAAATCGATCACTTCGGGAGCTGCCGACGGGACTTCCCATGCCACTGTCCTTATCGGTGGACATGGAGAGCATCGAGAACAGCTGGTTATGGTTATGGTTCTGGTTATTAACTCTCGATGATGTCAGAGCTGGTGTTGTTCTTGCCAGATTTCTCAGCTGAAGCTCACACTGTATAGAGATCGAAGAGTGGAGATACGAAAGAAATAATTTATTAGATAATACATCTAAGCAAGGAGAGCATTTGTGAAAAAAGAGCTGAACTTGGAGGAAATTCAATTTGATTTTAAGTAGTTTTAATTTTATACCCATGCAGAGAGTATATGACTTGTAAAGTTGGCTGTCCAAAGGGTTAACAAACTTCAAACTTGCATGACTTATTCAAAACTTAGCAGATTTCCATGTGAAATATCATTTACATTATGGTTTGATCTATACATTTACAAATAGCTTGTTTTCAAAAGTAAATTATTTCCAAATTAAAAAAAAAACGATTAATAACGAGTTGCTCTTCGGATTGTTTTCAAAATAAAGTTTGTTCCTAATTGAAAACTCACCAGCTTCTTGCCGAAATGATCGCGCAATGGTAATACGTCCAGAAGACGGGTGCTACCATCCAAATATTCCTCGAAATGGCAGTTTCTCAATTGCTTGACAATCACATATTCGTGTGAGTTCTTCAGACTCTTGCTGTAAGTTGGTTCTTGCTCAGCATCTTCTTCTTTGGTTTGTATCGTAATTTGGTTAGATTTTCCAATGGATTTCCCACCAGAAGTTCCATTTTCCACGCCGCAACGCTTCTCTTCGAGATCCTGATAGTGAAGTAGGGCACAGATGAGATCCGCACAGGTTGTGGACGAATCTACACCCGACACCCAATGTTTCTCGCCATCGATTGTTATGGATACTGTATCGGAGAGAGTCTCCATTGAACCATATGAATCACAATCCACATTTATATCATCATCAGGTTGACATTTTATAGTGTTCTCAAAAAGGGAAGTGGAAGCAATGGCAATGATAGAGGCCTTCTTCAGGGATGCGCTATCTTCCTCCAACATTGTTGTTGGCACTGAGAAGAGAGGAGGGAAGAAAGAGAAAAAAGATAAAGACAGAGCACAGCATCAGCAAAGTTTTCTTTCTCTCTTCTCAAAATTAATATGTTCTTTGGAATCGACCTAATTCGAGTTGATTCATCGAGGGAACAACACTTCGAGTCTTCTACATGTATGTACATGTTTAAGCTTGTTTATACTTGTGCATTAATGACGTCACCTCAATCAAAGCGAAAATCACTGAAGTATGCATTGAGACAAAGCAAAAAAAGAAAAGAATGAACAAACAAAACCAAGTACAAAAGGGTTAAATCGTTTGGCTTCTTTTTGAGTCGAAAGAATAAAATGAAAGAAATAAACAAACATAAAATACATGTAATACCATTTAGTATCCTGATCAAATTGCTTCCGTATTGTTGTTTTGATTAATTGTCAGAGATATCAGTTTCCTTTCCGTTTAAAAAAGAGAAAGCCAAGTACACAAGACTCAATTCAATCTTCTGGTAACTGTTTTCAGTATTATAGTAGCAACATTGATGTAAAGAATTACTAAACTGAACTCGATCATAGAATACTCTATTATAAATTAGTAGAAAACTTTACAAACATCAGAAGAATTTTTGATACTTTTTCAAATTTAAATTTTAACTGCCATACGCGTTATATTTCAGTTATATAATGTATTAACAAGATATTAAAGCGTAATTTAAACAGCTAACTAAAGAAGGACACTAATAACACTGCTATAAATATTCAAAAAGTATTATAAGTTCAAACAATAGTATATCAAACTAACATATCAAATTATTCTTAAAACATTTGTTTGTATTGAAATTTATATAGCATATTTGTATAATGTTTGAATAATGGAAATCCTTATATGTATGTATGCTCAATGAGCATTGCTCATGTTTGTTATATCTAAGTTTGACTGTATCTGCGTATATGAAACTATTCTACACATTGAATTTAATTAATGTAATGCATAAATAACAGATCATAGCGCACTTAAAATTCAAAATAAATCTCAGACAAAAACTGGATATTGTTAACTCTTGTAAGCCTGTGCAGAATAACAAATTCCAGACACATTGGCATTTTGCTCATTTGGATCGTTGTTGTTGTTGTTGCTGTTATGGTTGTTGTTGTTGTTGTGGTTGGTAAGTAGACAAGACACCAAAGACATCGGCCATCAGGTTTAACCATATACCACACCCAGATTTCAGTTTTGTTTGGCATTTAAAATGAAAGCACTAAATACAAGTACTTAAAGCATAACACCAACACTTAGTTAGTCACTAACGAGCTTAGTACAAGCTTAGTGTAAAGACTTTTCCAATGGCGCAAAAAGAAACTTTCAAAATAACTTAAAGCGTAGCGTAGATGAATGAATCTCAACTGTAACGCATTATTATACCCTGTTGAGTGTGGGAATAACTAAATGGGTTATATTAACTATGCAGTTGTGTTATCAATAGGTAGACGACTCTTATAGGTATATATTTTATTTATGAATCAATTGTTGGGGCAATACATTATAGTTAAGTTGACATCGGAATTATCTATCAGAAGTAGATCTTTTTGTATGTGAAATTCTTTTGTTATTAAGACAACCTCAAATAGAATACCTCATAAATTTTGATTATAATCAGAATATATGTATCATAGTATAACCTTTAAAGAAACAATCCTTAGAAATCAATATTTGTTTCATTTAGTAAGCTTTCTCACACTATTTGATTTGATTTATATATTTTTTCAATATTATTGAATACAGTCCCACAGGGTATTAAATTGCCTTCTACCCTAAGTTAGTGGTTTATCTTCATTTTATTTTTTGCGCCGACTTCCATTTATAATGGTTAATTATGTTGGTTTGCTTGAGAGGAGTGCGGGGGATCTCTGTAAAAGGGGAATTTGGTTTTGGTTTTGGTTTTGGCTTTGGTTAAGGCTGCCGCCCATAGAAAGTTACAGTGCATCAAATAATTGTACGTACGTGACGGTTTGAAAATTGTTAAATGACTTTAAACTGTTGTAAAAGGCACAAGGTGTATTGTTATATATTTAGCACAAAGTCATTAGCATTTTGGCCAAGTTTAAAGCGGAGACCGTTAATACATAATCACAAAAAGAGTTATTTACATAATATGCGAAACTAAAAAGAAGGCGATTTTAACGGTTTTATTGATGCCATAACTGACTACTTATTGTTGTTGTTGTTTGGTATTGTTATTGTTGAATTTATAGCACAATTTCATAAACTTTCTATACGATTTTATTTGATTATCATAAATATTTGCACTGCAATTGCGATAAATGCTTTAAATGCGGCTTATTATGATCGCAATGCTCTTCAGTTTGTTACACTTTTAATGTAAATGCAACTGCCTATGTATGCGTTTGTGTGTGTCTGTGTATTTGAGTGTATGTATGTGTGTATTTTATACTTTTGAACTTTCCCGTTTAGTTACACCTGTTGGCAGCCCGCCGTAAAGCTCAACCAACACATTTGGCGTCGTGACAACAACTGAGCCAAGAATCGAGGAAAAAAAACCAACAACAAACAACTCTCAAGACTGTCTTGACTTGAGATTGAAGAGAAACTTCAGAGAGAGAGCGATTGGGAGAGAGATAGAGCGTAGTAGCGGCCCGAAGTCTGCCTCGGCTAGCAGGCAGTTGGCCAAGAGCTGTCTTAGCCGCTTGTGTGGCAAGCACACACATTCTCACACACACACAGCTAACCGAAATTTTGTGTTTGCAACCGTGCTCTCCAGTGTGTGCTCTTACGGTAACTTCATGGTTTAGTTTTGTAACTTGGCTAACGTAATTGCTCCAGACTCAGCTACCTCTCCGCTTGCCTCTCTCCTCTCCCCTCCTCCCCTTTCCCTCCCTCAATTGTTTGGCCAACAAATTCTCAGCTACCAAAACAGATCTTATGAAACAGGCAATTGAGTTGGTAGAGATTTTTGATAAACAAATTATGGGAATTGTCAATCTTACTTCAAGTATCATTACTTTTTTTTATAATTAACTATTTCGAAATGTAATAAATGAATTTTAAGCGTTAACATCACCATTAGCATAAACAATATTCAGTTACTCAACAAGTTGCCGCCGATCGCGATCAATTCCAGTTTTTTTGTGCTTGTTTTTTATTTTGTTACTTTAGTCCATTTCAAACATCGTGACGCCGTCTGTTGCACTTGCAACAAGTTACGTTTTTTTCGGGCTTTTTTTATGGTAGACTCTTTGGCCTTTCATTTTCATGTGGCGCAGTTATTGCAGCCGCTTATACACCGTTTATACACTACCTGCAGGGTACTAAACGCTGATTAACTTGTAGACAACAGCAATAATATTGTGCAATAGTCTTAAAAATTTTTAATATTCATACATGATTTTCTCTCTTACTTCCTTACTTTTCTTGTAACTTAATCACCTACTTGTTAGTGTATTTAATTTTCGGCATGCCCCATTTAAGCTATTTCTTTCTAAAGCCTTAAGCTTTCAAGCATAACCATGCGCCAAACCGGTTTTAATTGCTGTGTGAACCTAACAAATAGCCCAAATATCATAATTATGCACATGTTGACCTCTGTTCTTTCTACAAAAGGCTGAAACCTCATAAGGCCGAAACCTCAAGCCACACTAATTAAAAGCCTCATTTAACTTTATACTTTTGCCGAAATTCTATTTTTTCGCCAAAATATAAACTCTAGGATTATTCTTATAGTTTATTTTTTTCTATTTTGAAAAATTAAAAAAGCCTTTAACATATTTGAAACCTTTTTACTTTAAACTAAAGAATAAAATAGTTTGACAACTTTTAAAAACTTAACTTTAAATTGTTTGCTGGTGTTGAAATTTATTTGACTTTTAGATTTCACACAAAACCCAGTTTTTAAATAGACCTTTATTTAGTTTGTTAGCTCACTCTGACCTTGACTTGACCCCTAGATCGGTTCTACTTTTAACCTTTGTTTATCATATTCTCAGTTTTTCAAAATTCTCCACTATTATCGTGGTCTACTTTCAAGCGCACTTTAAGTTAAAGTATGCTACATAAAATATATAAATATTTGAAAATATTAAATGCTAGTTTTAAAAAGTGTTGACAACCTTGTATTTTTTATGCATTTATTGTATAATTAATTAATTACACATTGCATATTTATAAAGATGTGTTTGTACCATTCGAAGGTAGAACCTCGAAAATAAAGTTAAATGCCAATATCTAACTTCCATGAATTCTATTGAGAAAGAGAAAAAAGAGAATTGCTAGAGAGCAGAGTTATTCACCACAGCTGTGAGTAAGCCCAAATGCGCTCCAAACCTGTATCTTCAACATAGGTTTAAAAGCTACACACAAATAAAGCTATTGGTAAGTAAAGTAGAGGTGAGCAGTTATTGGTAGACACGAGTTTAGTATGACTTAACTTGGGCTATAATAATTTCAAGAAAGTTTTGAAGAGTTTTAATTGTAAAAGCAAAAAAGAATTATTACATTACTAAAATGAATACAATTTTATAGTTAAAAACTGTATCACTTATTTATAAACATTTTTAAAAATGTTCATAAAAACATGAAGTCTACAGCAAATGTATAAAACTATAAACACAACAAAATTATTTCTTTCTTTTATTTATGAAACTTCCTATTCACTTTTAAAGATAGCTAAAGATGTTTTTGGATTTTATTTAATACAAATATATAATTAACGTTTTATTATGTATATAAATAATAATGAAATGTTTGTAGCCTTAATTTTAGAGTATTGTGTGTTTAAATAAGATTAAATTTATAAACAATTTCCTGCAAATAAAACCAACTATTTCTTTATAAATCTGTGTTTCCCAGAAGAAACCTCTCGTCACGCTGCCGTACACACCTCAGGGTTCTGACCACATGAGAAGACACGTTGTAGACGCATCTCTATAAACTGAATGAGGGGACAAATCAACTTGGCCGAGAGGCGGAACCTGAGTTTAGTTGTTAAACAAACGTCAGCGCGCGCGGTTAACTCTCGATGTGGAGGCCCTCAAAGCGATTGCGCGCAGCTGCTGAAAAATCTATAAGAAAAGGAGACAAAAGACAACGAGAAAAACGATAGGAAAACGAACAAAATAACTACTACAAAATAAAAAACGTAAAAAACAAAAAAAAAAACAAAAACAATAAACCAGAAACAGAAAACAGAAAACAGTAACAGCGATACGTATGGGGCTAGGTCGACAAACAAACAAATGAATAGATACGAGTGTGTATGAGTGTATTCAACGAATAAACAAGTATTTTTGTCGTTGCACCCACGTCGAATACAAGTAAAGCTCTTCCCTCTACAGATTTGTCAAACGTTTGTGGAACTCGGAATTCGAATCGGAATCGGAATCAGATTTGTTGTATGTAGATTTTTGTCAAACTCAACGCACTTGTAACCTTGCAATTAAACAAATACACATATCCAACACATATTTGTTCATCTCCATACGTAAGCGTATGTGCGAGTGTGTATGTGTGTATACCTGAAATACAACAACTGTGCGAATTCCTCAATACATTTTCGGTTAATACAAGATTTTTCATACTATAAATCTCTATGGGTCTTTATCTGATGATTTCAGCGCCATTTAAAAAGTGAAAAGCTTGGCATCATTTAATGGCAATTACGACATTATTTTAAACCAGGTTTCACTCTTTTTGTTGCCAAAGACTAAAACTCATTGAACTGTACCAAAAACCGACTGAAGCTTTGAGTTATGCATGTTTTTAAACCATAAATATTGTATATATAATATATTCGATGGCTTTATGGTCAGATGTAGGTGGGCCGGTTGAACGACTTGCATTTTAAGTTATCATAACAGATGAGATGCGATGCAAGGGCACGTTTTCATGTGCATGTTAACGTTAACATGCGGTTTAACATACATATCGTTTAGCTTGATTTTTCTTAAAGTTGCGTTTGACTGAATAGTAAAGCTTAGCTGATAGTTTATACTTAGAGAGAAGACACAATTGATTTGCCGTTTATTTTAAATATTTAAGGAATTTGTTAATATGAAGAGGAAGATCAGAAAATTATACTTTACAAATATTAATGTTTGTTTCAGCGCTTTTTCAAGGTCATCAACATTTTTATTTCAAAGACTGCACAAAATTCAAAGGAAATATGCCGCGAAAATTGCTAAAATTTCTCATCATCTTCGATAACACCTCACTGCTGTACTTTCCCGGCCAATTCCTTTCCGGCCGTGTGCTTATCGAGCTGCAGGATGAGACACCCGCTTTGGGATTACACTTCCATGTAGTGGGTGAAGGTGTAGTGCGCGCTGGAGGACGTCAGGAGCGCACATACGATAAGGAGAACTATATAGATTTTCGCATGCGCTTGCTGGGAGATGTCGATCAAGGACCTGCCATATTATCGCCAGGCATACATAGTTTCCCATTCAAATTGGGACTGCCTGTGGGCTTACCGTCCACATTTCTGGGCAGCTTTGGTTGGATAC
Organism: Drosophila testacea; assembly: GCA_035043265.1. Classification (NCBI taxonomy): domain Eukaryota; kingdom Metazoa; phylum Arthropoda; class Insecta; order Diptera; family Drosophilidae; genus Drosophila; species Drosophila testacea. The sequence goes on from JAWNND010000459.1 coordinate 889,908, forward strand.
AGTATTTCTGCACCGCAGCTCTGCGGGAACCCAAAGGTCTGACCCACAAGAATCATCAGGTCTTTATTGTGATGAATCCCATCGATTTGAATCTGGAAAAGCCCATATTATCGGTAAGCTTTTGAGATTAAGTGTGGAAGGAGATCTTACTAATTATTTTCTAACCCATTTAGCAACCTTTTACCTGTGAGGTGGAGCACAAGCTGGGGGTGGTGGCCTGTGTGGGTGGTGGACAGATCAAATGTCGTGTGATTTTGGATCGTGGAGGTTACGTGCCTGGAGAGAATATATTGGTTACAGCCTTCATTTCCAATGCCAGCAACGTGACGATCAAACGCACCAAGGCTTCTTTAACAGAGGTAACTTCCACAGATTAAGGATCTATCTATACCCCTACTAATGATTTACTTTTCATCCAGACCATCGAGTACTTGGCCCGTGGCAAGACTGTGCAGACGGAAAAACGCGCTTTGGCTGTGTTGGTGCTTGGCAAGATACGTCCTGGTGGCAAGGATGAGTGGCACAACGATAGCCTCTATGTGCCACCATTGCCACCAACAAATCTACAAGGCTGTCATTTAATAAAAATCACTTACGATGTCTTCTTTGTCATCGAACCCAAGTCCATGGAGAAGGAAGTCAAACTACAATTGCCCATTGTCTTGGCCACATATCCATTCCGGAATAATGCCAACGATGTGTCCAACACGTGGCCGGAATCGGTGCTAAAGCCCGACACCCATTATCCATCGACATTGCCCATATTCCGTCCATGGCTGCATGAGAAACCAGATGCATAACATCCATGATATATTCTCCGATTCGGAATGATACGTTCTCTTGTTAAATTAATGTTTGCGCCATAATTTAATTTATAACTTATTTAACTTTTAATCATTTTGTAATGTTTTGTGACCCAACTAAAAGAAATAGTAAACGAATTCAGTGTACTTGATTGGTTTTTTAGCTCTAAAAACCTCGGAAAGATGGTGCTCAGTTGTAGATAAAGGTTCTTCTTTAGTTACGCTCTTTTGACGAAATTTTAAAATATTCAAACTCTGGAACGCAATCGTTAAATTCGCGAAAATAATCTGGATCTCTTGCTAAAAATTGTTTATAGTTGAATCAGGCGACGACTTTGATTGGTTCATTGAATCAACCGTTTATTCAATTTGCTTAGCTGCAAATATGCTCGTTATAAATAATTTACAAGTATATTGTTGCTATTATACAAATTCTACAGATAGATATATCTCCATTATATGCTTGTTATACTTCGTACATACATACGTATCAAAACAAATGCATGTGTGTGTATTTATTTACATCTCATTTAAGCTGTACATAGTCAAACACTACTTAGTTTTACATAATGTGGTAAGTAATTAAGTTGCTTCATATGAGTTAATGAACTAAAAACTGTGGATAAAATTAATTATGAACTTTTCATTATTCATATTCTCATATAAGTATATGACTGATCCGACTATAACTAGTCGCACTTAAAATATTTTCATTTAATTATATATACATATATATTTATATTTGTATATATGTATGTTTGTGTGTTTGTGTATATCTAAATATTTACAAGGACAGTAAGATATTGGAGCTGCTTTAATCTAAGCCTATTGAAATATAGTTGTAGTAAAATTATTTTTACTATATATAAAACTTAAAATGTTCCTTTTCCTTTTTCTCATCTCTACTTTTTGTGTATTGTGTTATTTTATTGTGGTTTTTCATTTTATTGTGGTTGTTTAAATCCAGCTTAATCCAATTGTACCAACAATGAAGAATTCGTTCAGTTATCTTTCAATTGCCCTGACCAAAAACTTGTTCCCGAAAATTCTTGATCTTTTGAACAAAGAAAGATTCAAGCGCTTCGGCGCACTTGTAGAACGAGGACTCCTTTGGGTTATAATAGCGGCAGTTATCAAAGATTTTTGTCATATCACCAATAAATTCAGCGAGCTTGGTGTAGGTGTTTGATTCGAGCTTACTTTCCATCTGCTTGAGATCTAAAAACATCAATGAACATACAATTAACTCAATTGTTAGATTGATTGATCAATCAGTTATCATACCCATGGGCTCCTTGATCACTTTGTAATAGTCGGGTGCCTCTTCCGGATCAACCGGTTCCATAAATGGCCAGGCACTCTTGTGCGACTGCATTGAGAAATACATTCAGTAAACCATTCTCAATTAATTGTCAACCGATTATCACTCACCTGTATTTGCTTGATCAAGTTTTTGAGTTCAACAATTTCGTTTGGAGCTAGTTTCTTCATATTTGCCGTATTTGCATCCGAATTGCGTTGACATTCTGGACAGACATACTCGTCAATATACTCCGCTTCACTTTGGACAATGCCAACGCAACGGCCATGGAACCAGTCCTGGCATTTATCACAGCATATATAAAATTGCGACTCATCGTAGGGCTGTTTACAGCTGCAATAAAGTTGTTGCGTTTCACGCGCCTTTTGGCAATCGGTGCAAATGTATTCCGAAAGTTTCTTGGATGCCTCCTCGGTGATATTAACGCATTCGCCATGGAACCAATTGCTACACAAATCGCAGCCAACATAGAACCTACAAAGAGTTTAAGTAAGTATTCAAGTTGAGTATATATTGCTGAAGATCTCTATCGAGCTAGCAATTAATCAAAGTAAGTAATTAAGTTTATCGAAAAGTTTATGCAGTAGTTTATTTAGCTAGCAATCAATTAAAGTAAGTAATTAAGTTAAGTATTAATTTCTTGAGATGTTTATCGAGTAGTTTATGTAGTAGTTTATTTAGTTAGTTATTCATTAAAGTAAGTAACTAAGTTAAGTATTAATTGCTTGAGATGTTTATCGAGTAGTTTATGTAGTAGTTTATTTAGTTAGTTATTCATTAAAGTAAGTAACTAAGTTAAGTATTAATTGCTTGAGATGTTTATCGAGTAGTTTATGTAGTTAGTAAGTTGCTTTAGGATTGTTTGTTTTTCTGGGCTTTCTCCAATTTTGGCAATGATTCTATAATCAATTTATTAACATTCTAAACTTGAGAATTTCTATCTCTATTTTAATATATTATTAAGCTATATTTTTTAAGAGATCCCTAGCTTTACAACTTTTAAGCACTTTTCTCTACCTTTCCCTTATGCAACTTTTATTGTTAATTTCAAGTCTTATTTTCTTTTATTAACATGTAAAATAACTTACTTGGTATCATCATAGGGCTTGCGGCATATGCAATATAGCTTCTCCTTCTTTCTGTTCAGCTTCTTGGGACGACCCACGCTGTGTCTGCTATGCAGTGATGGTGGCTCTGCACCTAGACTCCGGCCAGGAGGTTTGATGCGCCTGTAATTGGTTAAGTAGTTTAGCAAATGTTTTACATATTTCATTCAAGTCCTTTACCTCTTGTGCTCGTTATTCTGATCCAACAGACGCTCAGTAAACACTGAACTGCGCTCATTTTCGGTCTGCTTCTCTGGTGGCGTTGTTGTGCTCATTGCACGCACATGTCGCTTCACCTTGGCCTCCACTTCCTCACGGATTTCATTCTGCAAATTGCGCTCGAGTAGGGAACGCTTGCGTAAGATGCTCTTCTTAAGCAAATCCTTGTGGCGATCCAATTGCGCCTGCTTGGGTTCACTGAGATTAGCAGTTTCCTCCAGAGGAAACTGCTTGCGATTGTTTCTAATGGTGCTGTTGTATTGACTTCCACTTGCAATGCTTGGTTGTCGCTTTGTTGGCGTGCGAACTTTCCATTCATCATCATCGTTGTTCTGACGAGATGCAGTGCGTCGACGAGTCGATGTGCTGGCACCATCCACTACCGAGTTGGATCTATTCGCTGTTGGCGTCCATTCACCCAAATTATGGGAATTTTGTTGCTCCTGCTTCTTGCGCATATTCACCAGTTTCTCCTCAAGCTCTGGACTCAGATTACCCTGTTTCAAGGCATTCGTAATGGCTGAAAGAGAAAGAGTTTGGTTAGAATTAAGTGTGGATTATATGTGGATCTTATGTTACTTACATTCTTGTATGTAGCCACTGGTGACGACAAAATTCTCGCCCTGCTCATGATCGACACCTTGCAACTCTAGAGTTGTGCCTAGATCTGTGGCTGCCACTGTGGCATACTCTATGTTGTCCAATGCTCCCGTTGTTGTCCCTGCCGAATTGTTGTGGTAGCTGTTGATGTGGTTGCTGTTTGTCGAGTTATGCTTATCAATTTGGGCATTGGACTCGAGGAGCTCAATGGCGTCCGTGGCATTTGTGCTGTTGGGGAAACTATCGTTCTGGGCGCTGTCCTCGTTAATAGCTGAAGTCGCGGTGGAGTCGTTGTTCTCATTAATGATGTTGCTGTTGTTGTGGGTGTTGTTGATGCTGCTGCTGCTGTTGTTGGTGTTGTTGGAGTTAGTCTGCAATATATATCGATTGACGGCTTTAGCACTATCAAAATCGTTTAATTGTTGCACATGATCTTGATTAGGTTTATCATTAACTACAGCTACGCATTCACCATCTTCATTGGCTTGATTGGACTTAAAAATACTATCGTTGTTGTTGTTGTTGTGGCATGCGACATCATTGGACTCAAAATGGGGCTTCTCAAGGTGTTGTCAATTCTTGATGGAGATGAGCTCAACATTCTTTTCTTACGCGGAGGACTGCAAACCACAATTATTTCTTCATCATCATCATCATTAACATCTGGATTATTCATATTGCTTTTGTCATCGGGTTTATTGATTGTTGCATCAGCGGCAGGTTCTTGTGAAACATATTTTGTGCTTACAACATAAACAATTGAGATGCCACCAACCTAAGTGGTTTTCAAGGATTACTTACAAGTTTCAAATAAAAAAACGAGTCAAACAAATCAAACAATTAAGCTTATGTACAAGAAATATACTTAAGATTTGATATGATTCGTCACCTACCTGGCTTTAATCAGAGATCAGTTGTAGTATTTATTCCAGGCAACCTTTTTTTTTAATTATTGTTATTGATTGTGAAGTTGTTGTAGTAGTAGAAGTTGTTGTTGTTGGCGTAGTTGTTGTTGTTGTTTTGGCGAAGAGATTAACAGGTGTTTGTTTTAATTTGTTGGAGTTGTAGTTGTTGACACACGGATTTTTAGGCAATGCGTTTTGGATTACGTTTGTTTCGGATTATATAAGCAGTGGCAGCATGGATTTGATTTTTTAAAGGGTATTCGAAATTGATTTTTAATATAACAAAGTTAGTTTTATTTCTTTCACTCTCTTTCTTTCATTAAAAAAAGCTTGCTTTAAATAAGTTATAATGAAAATTGCGGCAAAATGTCTTTTGTGATTGATCGTTTGTGTGTGTGTGTGTGTGTGAATGTTGGGTGTGATGTGTGTGTGTGTGTGTTACTCTTGTGTTTTACTTTTGCTTTTCTTTTTGAACAAGTGTAAAAATTCATTTCGATTTAGATGAGATGATTACAAATATGGTTAAGCCTTTGTGTTATATTTGGGAATTGTTTTTTTTTTTTAGTCTCTTTTTATATGAAAACTAGCTCTCACATGCGCTTCACGCTTTTTGACGGACGGGGGTACGGAGGGGAAAACGTAGTTTGCCATTCAACAGATGCCTCCGATCTATACATATACATACATATATATACATAGAGTATATATATATACACAGATGTATAAATATCATAAGTCAGCCAACTAAAACTCTGTGTGCAGGTTAATCTCTTCAGCAATAAGTTTTATTTCTCTTTTTTTATAGATTTTTTTTTGTAATTTCTTTATCTTTTAGCAATTTGAATTTTGGCCATATTAAGGAGAAAAAAAACAACAAATTTTGGTTCGATCTGTTTTGGTTTGGTACTCAAATTCAACTGATTTCTGATTAAAGTCATTTCGTATTTCTTTTTAATATACTTTAACATATTGTAAATGGTTTAGTTTTAGCTTTAAAATATTTCGTTATTACAAAGTTTTCATTTTCATATATGGTACATACAAAACATATATATATATTTGATCTGTATATATCATATCATATCATAATCATATATATATCGTGTATATAGGAAGCGAGCGCTTTTTGTCAACACAAAGGCCAATTTGCAAATAATCATCCAACTAACTCAGAAACAAAAATTTACACACAAGTTTTTCTCATTATATAATCAATGTGTGCATTATTTATATATATATGTATATATTATATAAATATATACATGTGTGTGTTATATAATAACTAAAGGTAGCGTGGGGGTGTAAAGGTGGGATACAGGAATAGAAATAGTATATACAACATATATTGAATATAGTCGAGACATTTCAATTTATCAATTACAAGGGGTGCAATTTCTCTCATATTTCTTTTTTAATTTCTCAAGTGTCCAAAAGTGGGAAAAGTGTAAATGGGAAAAGTGTTAAGGTTTTATTTGTTTTTTAACTAACCCCTGGATAAGCAATTGGGCGACACAATTCTGCTGCAATTTTTACTTTTGTATCAAAAATATTTGAATATATCTACTTTCTGTAAATATATTTTTGTATTTATTCTTTTACTTTTTTCATTTGCATATTATTTGATTATTCAGAGAGTTTATTTTGCCATCTATCGATATATACTACATACATATATATATATATATATATATATATATATATATAGAAGTGAGAATTAATTATGCATATATATATGGTTGGTTCTGCTCTTGAGTTTATTGTATGAAAAGAAACAGGATTGGTCATCGTTATTTTGTATTTTGTAATTAATACATGTATATTTTTATTGCAAAAAGCGCTTTACATAGATTTTACAAGTAACATAGGATAGTACTACAGATACTATATAGTTTTAAAAGCCAAAATGAAACTAGGCAAGAAAAATTCTATTAACGCATTTTCATAATTTCGCGTGTTTTTTGTCTAATACTTTTGCCCTGGTCGCTAAGATTACGTCACAGTCTGTTTTTATTTTTATTTCATATAAAATATTATTGCTCGCTAAATTATTAAATAAGTAATTAAATCGATAAATAAGGTTAAAAATAATTAGTTAACTGAAGTGGAATACTCATCCAAAATGTATATTGTATGGTAATGTTTCATAATTCATTTCTATCTTTCGATAATTCTCATTTCGATATTTGTTGTGTTGTTCTTGAATCTTAACGATAGTTCTTAAATAAATTGCATTAAATAATAATTACATAACTAATTATAAACAACATATAGTTACGAATTGAAGTCAAATCAAATAAATAAGTATGTATAATTAAAATTATATATGTATCGGAATATACTCGATCTCGCCTCTGGAGAATTAGCTATTTATCTGCAACTAAGCATTTATGATATGAATCTTGTTGTGTAGTTCTGTGTGTGTGTGTATTTGTGTATTTGTGTTTGTGTGAGAGTCTGAGAATTAGTTGATAAATAAATTATATTGCAAAATTAAGCCTTTTGTTGTTGTGGAAATTTGCTGGAAAACTCGCTCGAATCACACTTCTACATGCCATAAAAAGGAATGCGTATGAGATATAAATGTAAATTTGGTTTTTTACTTTTGCAGTGAGTGTGTGTGTGTGTATGAGTGTGTGCCAAATATAAAAAAAGAAACAGGTTTAACAAGTAAATTATAAGTACCAAACGAAACTTTTTTCAAATCGAAAAATGTAATAAATTAAATGATCATAATTAATCAGAATCATAGCAACAACATGCTTTTCTCTTCATTTGTGTTTTTGTTCTTAGCTAAGTATTAACTTAGAAATTACATGTTTTAATAATATTTTTATAAATAATAATTATAATTATAATTAGAATGAAAAGCACAGTGTCTAGACAATTTAGTCAATCAAATGATCAACTGATTGATTAATATAAGCGCTGCCTAACAATTTGTATCAAGTGCTTTATTCTCGTTTTCTTCTCTCTCTAACTATCTCTGTTTAGTATTTCTCTTTAACTATCTCACCCTTATATCATTTTCTTTGTATCTTTTCATTTAAAAGCTACTCACTTGTTGATGTGTTGCCGATTGATGTACAGGCGTTAATGGAGGTGGCTGTGATGACTGTGCCGCAGTTTCCGGCTGCACAGCCAAATAGATTTTTGTTGGACCTAAAACTCCAAGCTTGCCATTTGATTCTTGGGCTGCAAAAGAGAGTATATCATTTAGTAAATGATTATATATTTAGTTAAAGTCTGTACACACCTTTCATTAGCTGTTGTTTGACCTGCGTCTGCACCAGTTGCAATTGCTGTGCGGTAAAATCATTGCCCACAAGACCTTGCAACACAATGCGTGGCCCGTGCTCCGTTTGCAACACTTGGGCGGTAACGCATTTGATTACTGTGCCGGGTGGTTGATTTTGCAATAGACTCTCTTCAACACTTAGCTGTTGTTGTTGTTGCTGTGGTGCTGGCTGAGTTTGTTGCACCACTTGCTGCACTATATGTTGTTGTTGTTGTTGCTGTTGCTGCTGTTGTTGTGGCACTTGTTGCTGTTGCTGTACAATAACTTGCTGTGGACTTTGTTGGACAACAGCTTGTTGTTGCTGTTGTGTTGGCAGTTTAACAGGTGAGGTTTGTGGGCTCGCTTGAGATACCGAAGGTGTTGCATTGTTGGTCACAATGTGTGCATTGCCATCACCCTGATGTTTAATGTGTGCCACAATTTGAGCCTGATTGTTGCCCAGGGGCTTTACAATCACCTGCTGTCCATTGATTGTTGCCACTTGCAGTTTTCCCTGTGCCAATTGCTGAGCGAGCGTTGAATTTGGCACCAACACTTGTTGTGTGGTTGTCTCTGTGGATTCTGAGCTACCTTGTGGCTTCTCCTCAATCACTTGCTGCTGTTGTTGCTGCTGCTGCTGCTGCTGTTGAGGCTGTTGCTGCTGCACCACAATCTGTTTGACCAGCTTGGTTTGTGTTGTGGGTGACGATTGCACAGTTTGATTGGCTTGCACCACAAATTGTTGCTGTGGTTGTACAATGTGTTGTTGCTGCTGCTGTTGTTGTTGATGTTGCTGGGTTTGTATTTGTTGCTGCACCATCTGCAGAGCTTGACTTTGCGGCACATTACGTTGCGTAACAATTGTTTGTCCTGGACTCAAAATAATGCGTTGGCCACCAACAACAATCTGTTGTTGCACATTGCTCGTGTTGACAATCTGTTGTATCACCTTCTGTGTCGGTTGGCTGCCCACCTGTTGATTGACCACAATCTGTTGTTGTTGCTGTTGCTGCTGTGGTGCCTGTTGCTGCTGAATGTGTTGTTGTATTGCCTGTGTGTGTACAATCTGTTGTTGTTGCACTGTGGCAGTGCCCTGTTGCTGCTGCTGTTGTTGTTGCTGCTGCTGTGGCGTGGCAGATATGATTACCTTTTGACCCTGTGAGCCTTGTGTCACTAGCAACTTGGAGCCTTGTTGCACAAACACTTGCTGTGTTGGCGATGCTGTTGTCACCACTTTCGGCACCAATTTCTGTACTGGCGAGGAAACTTGTATCTGTTGCTGCTGCTGTTGTTGTTGCTGTTGCGCCAATAGCAATTTGTTCTTAACCTGAGCCAAGGGCAGTGTCACACGTTGTGAGGCTGCAAGTGTTTGTGTGGCCGGAGATTTGGTAACATGCTTCAGAGCAATTTGTTTGATCACCGGAGATGCTGTTCCACCTGCCCCAGCAGTTGTTGTCGTTGCCAAAGCCTGTGTTGCCTGCCCCGTTGCAAGGGTTTTAATTGGCAATTTCCCTTTCACTGCAGAAATTGTAAAGCAAAATTGAGTGTCAAATGGAGTTAAAATGTGTTGATGTATGGGACAGTATTGCCCGTTTAGCCTTTTTAAGGATAGATCTGTCCCTTTTTAAACTACTACTAAAAATGCCATAATGGCCTTTAGTTCTTTAACTTTCGTTCAGGCAAATACAGTAAATTTCTTGCCTTTTAAAACAAATAAAGCAGGACAAGTATTTAGTCTTTCAATAATCATTTATAATAAAAGTTAACCCATTAAATAAAATTTAAATGTGTTGTTTTCTAAACTATTTTCTATCCTTTTTTAATTCATTTCTGTTCTATGCCTGTAGTTGACAACACTGTCGTCGGGTTGGGAAGATGTTGCACTTACCTGGCGTTGACACATTCGAATTTGGTGATGATGTTAGCACATGTAGTTTACCATCGGGCATTTGCACCAATTGTTGACCAGGATTCAAGCCACGTACACTGACTTTACCATCGGGTCCACGTATGATTTGTACTTTATGTGGCGTTGGCGTAGGCGTTGCCGATGTGGCATTCACCTGTGTGGCATTTGATGAGGGGCGGGACTGCCAGACGATGTTGCTGCTGTTGTTGCCGTCGCTGTACGTGGCACTTGCGTCACGGCCTGTTGAATGATGCGCGTTGTACCATCGGGATTCTTGACTATCACACGTCTGCTGCCAATTACTTGCCCCTTAACTGTAAATTGATTAAAGTTTTAAATGCTGTTAACTCTTGATAGTTATGTAATGTCTATTTACCTGGTGTTGATGAACGCGTCACTTCGCCAGAGTTAAGTAATTTACGCTGTTGATGTGCTGCTCTCTGCAACTTGAGCTGTTGTTCCATTTTATCCTTGACATCCTCACCGGGTTTGGGTGCAAGCAGAACTCGTGTACCGCCCGGACTTCCATTAATAGATGTATTAAGACCAGAACCATTACTCGCTTCAAGTTGTCGCGATGCCACAGATCGCGTGACAGTTGCCAGACGTGCCTTCTCCTGTTTCTCGCCCATGAATTTTATTTCCCACAACTCTAGCTTATCCTCATCCACCCATTCTTCACTTATTTGCGGCTCCGTGGGTTGCGGAGATTCGGCACGCTTTCGTTTACGCAATCCCGAACGTATTGATGTGACCTCTGTGTGGGGAAATAATTATGATTAATTGGAATAAATAACAAGAAAGAATGTTATAGTTGAGTTCCCGACTCTGAGATACCCATTACTCATATTAGGAAATTATTTTATCAAAGTTTTAAACGGTAATAAATTAGATCACAGTTATCGGCGCCCGAGTTGCCTTAAATAGTTAATCTTTACTCTACAGTTAAGCGACTTTAATGCGATTATTTAAACTTTCGGAGCAAATAAAATATAAATTTCTATGTGACTTACCTCTTATAGTCTTTGGCATCTCCAATGGTATGACGACCTTGCGACGAAGGTAACTTGTCTTCTCACCATATCGACCCGCATGACGCAACTTGAGTAGCTCCAAGGTGACAATCTCATTCTCCGTTGTAACCTGATGTTTGCCATCTGTGGACGGTGGCTTGGCAATCATATCATCCCAACGTAGACATGACCACAATATCCGCAACTGCAGCGCAATCGAGGACAGAGTTGTGGCATTGGAAGTGCGATATGACCAGCATGTGCGGAATAATGGCCTGGAGCATTGATATTGCCAAATGCAATTGTTCTTGGCGGCATGATGGAAGCCATTGCTTGGAGATTTACCGGCATGACGGGCCAATTTCAACAGCTCGAAACGTGGCAAGACCAAAAGACTGCGCTTCTGTTTGTGCGTTAGGAAATTTGAGATAAGCGGATAACGGGCATAAGTTGCCTTCTTCGCAATCGTTGTCTTGTCCTCAGCCTTGACGGATTGTTCATACAATTTGGCCGCCTCTCGTATCAAATAGACTCGACCCCGTGTCGATGTTGATGAATAAACACGTTCGTTGCCATTTTCAAAATATTCTCGCTCATATTTGGTGACATCCTCACGTTTAACTGGACGCGCTGTGATGGGAAAGCGACGATTCTGTTTGTTTAATGGAATATCTTTGTCCAATGTCTGATCGAGAACATCTTTGGTGCCAATATATGCCTTCTTGGGCTTCTGTGTGCGTTTCCGACGTGTGCCCGCAAAGATGTCCACATCATCGGCATTTGCCGTTGAACTGGCAGCACTTGCTGCCGCAGCCAAAGAATCCTCAGTGCTCTCAATCTCAACATTGCTGCAGACATCCATGCTCTCAATGTAATCCATTTTATCTGAATCCTGTGTACTTGTATCGGCATTTGAATCTTCTGTCTTAACTGTGACTTTGCCCGATTTCGACTCTTCGGATTCCATTTGTAGACAATCCGTGAGCAATTGTTCAGTAAAGGCAACAGCATGAGCACGCGCTTGCTCCCAGTCTTGCAACAAGTCGAGTGGCGCCTCGGATTCAGCTTGTTTATGATCGTCGGACTCATCAACTGACAATTGAACCGATTCCTTTTTGCCCTCTGTCAATTTCTGTTCAAGTATGGACGGTTTCTTGACTGCACCGAGTATAGCTGCCACAGTCTCCTTGGAACCATTGCCGGCAGTGTGTGCCTTGCGTAGCAACAGAAGCAACTCCTTCTTGGCACGCGCCTTCTGCAGACAGAGGGGGGAATAGCAAGTGTTTTGGGTGATTTGTGATACGGCATTTGAGTTTGTATTGCACTCCTTGGTGTAGCATCGGAAGGTCTTGGCAAAACGATTCAATTGACTGAATTGCATGCGCACCGTTTGAATTTGCTTGGCCAGCGAGTTGACGAGATCTAGATTTACATTGGATGCCACACTTTTACCCGCAGCTTCTGTGAGTCGCAACAGACGCTTCTCCAGATACGTTTGCTTGGCATTGTTCCCACTTCCAGTTGATGTAATTAGAAGTGGTTTAACATCGTTTTCTGCATCCGATTTGATTGCAATTTGTTGCTCCACCTCGGCCAACTTGGTGCGACGCTCGAGGAAATCATCCAGGCGACATTTACGTGCCACCTTTGGATAATAATGACGACCTGGTGCAGTTAAGGCTTTGCTCACATCAATGTGTCCACTGACACGCTCTCCCACATCCTCGTAGACCTTGACATTTGTGTACTGCTCGGGCAAATAATGGCACACCTGACCGGACGAATGAACCGATTCGCATTGCTGAATAAAGCGCTGAGTACGTGGATCAACCAGTATGCTTTCGTTGACAGTGGGTTCTTCCCCTAGAGAGTAATGCACATAGACACGAGTGTGTGTCAATGGTTGAGCACGAGTTCGTCGGACACGGACGCCACAACGTCGACTACTTGACAACCAGAGCCAACCCCATTGACCATGGACACGATACTCTTCGCCCTTTTGTTTCCACACCTGATGCTTGAGGCCCAGTGAGTATTTAATGTAATTGAATGCCAAACGATTGCGTTCCTCTTCATCATCTCGCTCACGCTTTTCACGTTTCTCTTGCTTCTTGCGATCCTCACGCTCGGCACTCGTGATGCGTTGCAGGTGCATGTGGCCCAGCTGCTCGTGCCACACGTTGGCAAAGACAACACTCTTCAGGGACGCTTGAAACAACAACATGACAGCGGCAAAATCTGTGGCACGTTTCGCATTCATCACCGCAGTGTTCCACATCTTTTTGTTGCTCACCCAATTGGGATTCATAAAGGATGCTGCAATATTTGATTCAAAATTGATCAAAGTTTGACGGAGAGTTGTGATAATATTTTCACAACTTCCCATCGTAATGCCAACCCATTTAAAATCAGACGCCGTGGTCAATGAGAACTTGTGGGAGAGATGTCGTCTTTTATCACGCTCCTCATTACGTTGCGGTTTGTTCAGTGCAATGGGATTTGTGGCATATTGATTAACATAGTTCTTAAAACCCTGCTCCATTCCCAGTTTAAAGTAGAGTGTGCCATTGTTTAACTGATTTGTCTTCTGGCGTGTCACCATCTTATTATCCTCGGCCTTCTTAGCGATCTCAGCTGCATCATCTTCAGCTGTCGCTTCTTCATTTGTGTCCTTATCAAGCAATTCTTGGGTAGCCTCTTGCTCTAGATCAATTACGGTGCGTTTATTATGCTTGTGCTCGTTGGTTAGCGACTCTGTTAGCTTCATTTGACGCTCAATCTCCTCCAGACGATCTTTTAATTGAACATGAAGTCGTGTCTCCAGCTCCGACGGATCCATGCGCTGCATTAGCAACTCCAACTTTGCCTGTGTGCTGTAATACCAACAATTGCCATCGATTTGATCCTCCACAAAGATACGTCGGGCAATAAACCAATATTTGCGACCATGTCGATCCACACCGAGACTGTCGTGTCTTATGAGCACACCCTGTTTCTCCTGCGGCAGCACACAGTCCACAACACCAGATACCTTATGGGAACGACAGAGACCACATTGCCAGTCCTCTGTGGGTACATCATTCATGGGTGGATCTACGCACTCCAAGTGGTAGACAGCGGGACACGTTTCGCAGCACAATAAATCGCCGAGACGATGACAGACCCGACAATGATCATCATAGTGTATGGGACCCTCCTGGACCATCACATCCCTCACCGAGTTGGCGGTAAGGAACTGATCGCCAAGAAATTGTAGCACTGTAAGACGATGATCGACACCTGTATAGGGATATTCGCCAGTGCTGAGTATTTGATAAACATGACGATCAAATTCCCTGTCACTTTCCACATAACTTCGTAGGATTTCTGGCCAAGTGATGGCATCAATCAGATATAAACTGATATTGACAGTATCCTTTTGATCAAGTGGACCAAAATGTGTGCCCTGTACATCTTCCTCCCGTAATATTGCCTTCAGTAGCATTATGTGTACGTCTGTTAGCAGAGCACTCTGCTCCTCACACACCAAGGCCGCACAAAAGTCTTCAAAGCGAAAAGGCGAGAGTCTGACAAGATGACGAAAACGTCTCAATACTTCATAAATACTTAGAGCACGCAATACGTGTGCATTGCCTATAAATAAATCTTCCGACGATTCGGGTAGCTCGAGTGGCGGATACTCTCGACCCTCTTGTAGCCAAATTGGCTCTGGGCTGGGAGGACGCGGTGGACGACCAACTCCATTTTGTGTAAAGCTGCAGACTGAGAACTCCGATTCGCTTTCGTTGGCTGCATCCAAGCTCTCATCATCGCTGGGCGTTAGCAGCATATCATCTTCATTATCTGTCTTCTCCTCATCCGAATCACCAAAATCGGAGCCATAATGATATTCCGATTCGTAGCCTGTTTAAGTTCAAAAAATAAAGGAAATTCAATTATCATCATAATATGTTTAAGTGATGATGTGGGAATATATGTACATCGTTGACTGTATATCTTTAACATTTACCTCTTAAACGACCAGAGTAAGTGCTTGTCATTTTAAACCACCTTTTTTGCTTGTAAATTATACTTTTAGAGAATCCTTCTTTAATTCTATTACTTCTTTATCTGCACTTTGCGCAATGTCTGTCCGTCTTCTATTCTTTGCTTTAAGTTTGCGTGGCAAGAATAGCAAATTTCTATAATTTGTCTCTTCAAACTAGACTAAAAATCGAATGCAGTAGCACAATACTTTACTTGTCAATTGATGTAGACTAGTATAATAGAATGTCATTACCGTTTTGACAGTTATCTCAAAGTCAACTCGGTTAATTTTGTATAGTCGAAAGTGATTCATATCTCAATTTCCAATTTCTTCCCAATGCTGGATATTATCCCAATATTTACTCTATTATTAGTACATATATTTCCATGAAACTAACTTATAATTAAATTCAGGATCTTTGCTTATGTACATTTTCAAAACAAAAATTCATTTTTATATAGTCTACTTCAAGGTGCGTTTGTGTTCATGGTGTGAAACTCCCAACTACCAATTGGTTGTACTTCCCCCCCCTTTTTTTTTGGTTTTTTATGTGCCGTTTTTAAATGAATTTGTTTACATTTTCTGCCTGAGTAGCTGTTGATGCTAGTATAATTCAGAATTAAATATACAACTTCCCATTGGTTGTTCCTCCTCCCCCATACTAAACGATTTTTAAGGGTTTTTGTTAAATAAATTTGTTGTTTACCTTTTCTGCCTGAATAGCGGTTGGTTTGGTATTAAATAGTAGTTAATAGAGAACATCCCATTGGATATATTTCCCCCTAATAAGGTATTTTTTAGAGCCTTTTAATAAATAAATTTGTGTTTACCTTTTCTGCCTGAATAGCTGTTGGTGCTGGTATTGGCATTCACATTTGATTTCCGTCCGCGTCCTCTCTTGGCGCCGTTCCCACGACTGCTGCGATTGTTGTGACTGCTGCGACTGCATTCATCGCTTTGCGGGGAGATGCAGCGTGATGCTGAGGGCGTGCTTGGTTGCGATTTGCCTTCGCTGAGATATTTGGGCTTCTTGAGCAGTTGATAATTGAAGCGTCCCGTTGATCGCTCATTTGGCGTCTTTGGTGGACGTCCACGTTTCCGGCTACCGCGACCGCTCATTGTATATGTACTTTGCGTTGTTATCCTCGATGCCTTAGAGCCACCCACTTTTTTTTTTACTTATAACTATCGTACGTGTGTGAGCTGCTAATGGGGTTTGTGTGTATGTGGTGTGTACCTCAAATACAATTTAATTCTCTTCTTGTTGTTGTTTTTGTTGAGTAAACGCACATTATCTAAAAGCAAAATAATGATTTTGTTAAAAACAAAAACAATTTGCTGGTAATTGTAATAGCAACTGTAACTAGCACTCTCGCTCGCACTCATTTGCGCATATGCATTTGGTCTGTCTGTATTTGTATCGCATGTACATGTGCGAGAAAAAATCGATAAATGTTCACAGAAACTTTTAAAATACCATTTTGTTTACAATTGACGTATTGAAAAACTTTACTAATTGCATATATGGCGCCAAAAACACAATCACACACACACACATTCACATATACACAAACATCATTCGGTTAAGGATGCTTTGCTCAGAGCCAGGTTTGGCAAATTATACATTCTCAATTTTTAATGTACTCGACACGCACAATTGTTCGTGTGCTATTGCATGTGTGTGTGTATGTGTTCCAATGTGTGAGTGTATGGAACTGAAGCCAACGCACATTGTCCGCCATTTATAAAACCGAGAAAATTTGTGCAAATTGCCACAGAAACGTTTAATTAACACAATTCACATTTATTTCAAATGCACCATTTACCCTGAACACTAAGCAACACATTGCGAACGCGTTGCAGTATTTAATTTGATATTATTTAACTATTTTTAAGCAAACTGTTAGAGCGACTTTTACCTTACATTTTAGTTCTGCACTTATAGCCCGAATAGCGTACAGTCAGCCAATCACAGAGCGTCTTTCATTTGCTAATGCAGCAAGCGACATCTGGCATTCGTTTTTGGTACTATCCTTCACATGGTTGCATGCGCGTCATGAGCAGTGTTGCTATCGTTTATGTTATCGATACTTTATCTAAACTCCAACAAAATTTCAAATTTGTAATCGTTTCGAGCACTGTGCCGGGCACCGGTTATTTTTTTATTGCTGCGCTGATAATTCGTCATGGTCAATAAGCATTTGCATTTTTTAAATGAAACTTTGTGTAATATTGTGTGCAATTCGATTTAAAATTTATTAGAGCTATGTAGCCCTGCGCATATTGTACGGTATTATCTTATCAGTAAACAATGCGTCCAGGTCGCTTATGTGCACGCTGATTTCGCTAGTATTACTTCATTCTGCGCGCCCGTCGGTTGCATTTTATCAATAAGCTCCAAAGTGAAACATGTTGTAAAATACTTATTTATGCTGTCATTTAGCATTTTGTGAATATTTCAATAGTGCGACAATACATATGTATGTTCACAAATATAATTTAATTCTTAACACAACGTTTCTGTTTATCGGCATGTGAGTAAATAAACTATTTCTAGATAAAGATACGTTACCAATACAAATACACCTGTCTCGCCCAAAGCTGATCATTATTATTTGTAATGTACATACATAACAATATGTGTTATTATAAATAGTTATCATGGTGCGCAAACTTGTAATTTACGATACTAAACAATTGCGTGCCCTCATCACACCCTTCTACGGCTTTATCTACGAGGGAGCGAGCTTTCCACCTGAGTGCTTATCATTGCATTTTTATTTTAAAGGTTTTGTCACTGATTTCTATCGAAATACCTAATGAATACACTTGTATTCAGGGAATATCGTTGCCTGGTCGTATCGTTGTACAATAATTTTTAAAGAATTTCTCAACTGCAGACGCACACACATTTCACATGACGTCATGGGGTTTTATAATTGGAGTAGCCAGTGAAAGATAATTAATGTATATTCTTGTTGATAGGTTCTTGTAGTGTGTGTTTGTGTAAGTAGGTTCCAACATTAATAGACGCCTACTAGATATCAGACAGTCTTCATTTATACTTATCTTTAGTGTGTTTGGCACCAGAAACGTGTAATGAAAAAGTTATTAATCCATTCCCATAAAAAATCTTATAACATTTGTTTGGATATTGGGTTTCTAAGCTAAACAATATATCAGTTAACGGAATGTTTTTTTTTCGATCATGGTTTTCATTTCAGTTTATATAAACAATACAGCTAAAATGGGAAACTTTAGTTGGAAGATCGGATTCTATTTTATATCAAATATCTGCGTTCTTTTAATTTTAACAAAAGCTGAAGATGTTACGGTCTTAATGTTGAACGAAAGGTAATTATTTGTTTTTTTAAATCTAATCGATAAACTAAATTTATTTCCGGGTTATCTCAGCAGTAAAAGCATGACTGTGGAAGGTTTAACCGAGGTTAACTATAGCACAGTTTCAACAACTCCAACTTCTGAATTGAGCACACAAACACCTCCAACGAACACAACAACAATATCAACGCTGTCCAACGCTAATAGCACAAGCACGCGCCCACCAGAGATCAACTCTATAAAGCCGATACAGAAACAGGCCCAACCAACTGATTGCTCACAGCGCGAAAAATTGAGAAGTCAACCGATCTTCACATCAAGCTCTCGACTCCGAAAGTGTTGTCCACTTGGTGAGAATCTGGACTTCTATCGTGAGAATCAAAGTGATTCCATGTGCGATAATGCGGTGATTAACTTTGAACCCACTATCATCAGTGCTGTGCTTTTTGATAACTGCATCGAAGATCTGGAAGAAAAACCAGAATTGAGTTATGAAATTGGTAATCCATGTAATAGGTAAGTTTAACTACAGAATAAACCCTTAAATGTAAGAAACTAAATTAAATTTCAGACTATTATAGTCTTTATATTGATGGCATCTTGACCAGGGACCATATTGATTATTATTATTATCAGAAATAACAAAATTATATCTTTAAACTTAAAGCTAAGCCGGAAAAGTTATAATTTAAGCGATGAGAATTAAAGCGTAACTACATTATTCCAAGTCTGATTATATGATAGATATAATTTTTAATGTAGTAATTATCTATGTATTGTAGTAATCATAATTTCGTCGGTCCCTGGGAAATAAGCAAATACAATGGAATATACTTTAAGTGCGCTGTAACTCTTTGTATTTATTGCAGTGTTAACTTTTTCAGCTCGTTTCAATACGATGATACGGAAGATCTATTTTTTGTTATGCAAAATGGAGCGCTCTTAATGATTGACAAGAATGGCAATGAAACCTATACGGTTGAGGAGAATTATTGTCTGGATCAAGATAGATCTGGTAAAATGCTAGCATTCGTCTGTATAACACAAGTCGAGGAGGCTTCCCAGGCAAAGATCATAACTGTCGCGGTACTAATGCTTATAAGCATGCCTTGTCTTCTGCTGGTCAGTTATTTGCATCTGACATTGAAATTGTTACGTAATCTTCATGGATGGTCATTGGCCTTGATGTCGTTGTGCTTGGCCTGTGGTTATTTTGTTTACTCGGTGGTTCACATCTATGGAATACCATCTGGCGGGTTCATTGGATACGTCATACAGTTCTTTATATTAAGCTTTTTCTTTTGGTACCTCTGCATATGCTGCAATGTTCTCTTGAACATCTGGTACAAGCTGCCCTGCTATATCCAATTTAATAACACTTGGACTATACTTAATTTTACTGCTTACCTATTTATTGCCATTACTGGACCCGCGATACTGGTATCCTTAACTGTACAAAAAGGCTTACCCGGCATGCCTTCATATTTCCTGCAAGGACTGACGGAGTCTATTCGCGAATCCCAACGCTATTTTATACCGCCAGTTTCCACCTTACTGGGTCTCAGCTTTCTGGTAAGTCTAAATACAGTATTATTATATCTTTATACTACAGCTTTTGACAACCGTATTATTAGTTGCAGCAGTTGTAGTTTTATTGTGGGGTAATTTTAGGTTGACAATGTTATTATATTATCAGTTTGACGTGCACATTGATAATGAGTACAATTTTCTGATTTATCTAGCTTATTTCTGTTATTCTTTTCCAATTAAAAAAGTTGCTAAAATTAGACTAAAAGATGTTATCTTTAAAAAACGTGTTCTGCGGGAAAAACTTAACTTACAATTTAACACAAATGTTAGAAAAGATAAAGTTAATGTGAACGTATACAGAAAGTACTATTTGAGTCAGAATTTTGGCATTCCCCTCTGCAGAACTGGGAAACCCGTAGCATCAGTTAAATTTGCAGTTATTTTTGTCATCGAATCTTTTAATGCAACCACTTTTTTCTTACTATAGGTAATGGTTATGGCATTCTTTGGTTTTCAACGCATTAAATCTGATGGTTATTTGCGTGCCAATGACGATGAAAAGGATGCTGCAACGCCTATACTTCAATTCGATATACAGAAATACGAGGATGTCAAAAAGGAGTAAGTTTTAATGACTCCTTAAATAGAATGTTACCTAACAAGAATCTTTAATTGGTTTTTCAGTGCCAAATGTGTTGCATTACTAGGCATTATAATCATACTAGCCTGGTTATTCGAAATAGTAACATTCTACTCGCCTGGAAATGAAGGTGAGTAAATAAATGCATAACTATTGTATTTTTAACAAAGTATATACTAACAAATCTATAATCTTTCAGCTTATCTGTTGCTCTGTGATATGATCAATGGATTGCAGGGTCTGTGGATAATGCTTATATTTCTGGTCGTACGCAGGCGTCGAACTATAATATTACGCTGGTGGTATGATCGCGGTTCGCATACCATCGCTGAGGGGGGCACAGAATTGCAACCAGTTAACAAACCTGCGAATCCTACATAAGAATTTAGTCACATCACAGAAAATGATTTATATATATATATAAATTGTTTATTGCATTTTACATAGAAATGTATTATTATTAATTCTTTTCTTTATCTTTCTCTCACTTGTATACATAAAGTGTCATTGAGTTGAATTGTTTGTTTTGTAATTTAATTTAATTTTATTATATTTGTTTGTTTTTTTTTGGGATGGATAGAGAGAGGTGTGTGTGAGAGAGCGTCGTATCAACTATGTTGTAAGTAAGTGGTAAAATGGAAAATGTATGTGGAAAGGAAAGCAGTAAATACTTGTAGTTGTAGTTCAGCTACGTTTCTTTAGTTTTGTTTTTGTATTTGTTGTCAATGTCAATGCGATAAATCTAAATCATGCAAATCTAAATGTTTCTCTAAATGTGATTACAAGGAAATTGTTCTTTGTATGATGAATGAATAAATAATTTATCGGTTTTTCTTTTTCGCATACGTATTTGGGAATGCGCAGCAATTAGCGCTATAATACTATTTACATATTGTATGCTACGTATATGGGATCCAATTGATCGGCCAAAAAGCCATCTCGTAAATGCATACGTTGCTTCTCTCCACGACTGTTGATGGGCACAACACCTGCAATACAAATGGAACGAGTTAAGAATTTGTAAATATTATTATATAATGTGCTATGTTAGATAACTTACCGGGATCAACAACCACGACAACGCCCACAATAAGCTGATGCTCTTCCAGCACTGTGTTTGTGACCAATGGCACTAAATCAAGAGCTTCCGACTCGTTGCCATCCAGTTCAACAACAACAACCAATAGATTGGTCCAAGTAAAGACGGCGCTATAAGATAGAGAGTTCAGAATTTAATAGAATTTTGGCATGGATAGATTGAGTTTTGACACTTACCACTCGGCTATTTTCTTGTGACAACGCAGCACCGAATTCTCAATATCTATTGGATGATAGTTCATGCCACGCAACGATATCACTTCATCCAGGGCACCCACAACATAAACCGCATCGTGCAACTCCTGATCATTGGCATTAATGGCGCCTCCGACGAGACTGTGCTCGGAATTGCCACCGAGTGAAGCATTTGAGAAATTCAATTGCAATTGGCTCATGGAATTTAAGGACTCTGTATCACTGTCACGACTTGCCACACTTGGTGTGGTCTCATCTAATATGGATGCTGCCTGGGAGCATTCTGTGCGTCGCAAGAAACCCAAATAACCGGTGCGTGCATACATCTCAGAGGTGGCACCGGTTACCAATTTGGCATTGAAATGATCATTATAGTCCGTCTCATCGCCATAGATGGTAAAGTAACCATTGGCATTGTGTGGAGCTTGCACCTATTAAAACAAAAAGGGTTAATATTACATTTCTGCCTTGATATATTCAATAACTTACCCAAATTTCACCTAAATGCGAATCGCCACAGTGTCCCTTGGTTTCGGGATTGGCAATGATTACTTTAACACCCGGCAGCAGTTTGCCAGATTCAATTAAACACAATGAATTGGGTGCACCACGCTCCACCAGTGCCACACGATTATTCCGCAATGCTCGAAGATCAACATAAACTTGTGCGCTTTCAGCAGAACTTGCGCCTTGGACACATATGGCTGGATTAACACGACAACCAAAGGATGTGGATACACAGCGTGTGTTGAGACCAAGTCCTTGGAATAATTTGCAAAACTGTTGGGTGAGCGTCACCCGAGGACGTTCCTCACCAACCACAACACAGGTGCGCACACATCTCAGATCCACATTGCGTTGCTTAAGCGATGGCACCGAGTTACTCAATGCCTTGGTGCACAGCTCGATGACGCCATATGAACAGAAGGTATCACGCACACGATGCTGAGATAGCGTTGATAGCCATAGACTGGGATTGGCCTCCACCTCGTAGGGAGCTATTAAAATGGAATGGTGACCGCTGTAAACACCAATCAGAGTCCACATGACAAATCCAAGGCCACAGTACGGATCCAAACAGAGGGCGACATGACGCGAAGGATACAATTCACAAGCCAGTTTTAAACTGGCGCACAGACTAGACAGAGATCTATTTAAGGAATAAACAAAGTTAGTTTTAAGTAGGATAAATCAACTCATTGTTCACCCACCGATGCGTTATGTTCACACCACTTAAACGTCCACAGGTAGAGACACTGAAATCCAAATAGGCGCTGGAATCCAATGAGACTGTGGCTATGCCAGCCAGTTTACGTTTTGGATTATCATCGATATCGAGTATCGGAGGCCACGTCTTGGGATCAATAGAGGAGGCTGCTTCCCTTGATTTCAATAGCTTTATAATTGGCTGTATGGAGAGCACAATACCGCTCTTGGATACATCGACAATCATGCGAACCGTTGGCAATGTTGTGATTAAATTCTGTGGATGCGGTGGCCTAATGGTTATAGGTATAGCACCAAGATACAAACAGCCATAAAAAGCACAGAGCAAGTCCAAGCCAGGTGGAAAAATGAGTGCTGAAAGTAGAGGAAAATATGAAACAATTGATTGTTAAATAAGGGCATTTGTTAAAGACTTACCAACATGATCGCCTGGCTCTATTTTGCCACGTTCCTGCAACAACGCGGCAATCTTTTCAGCTCGTTTGTGCAGCTCCGAACAGGTCAGCGTTTTGGCTATGGCGCCTGAAGAAGAGGATTAAAGTAAGTACTAATAGTTAAACTTGTTACATGTTAAGTACAAGAGTATATTTCATTCGTAACTATGTAAGAAACCATCTGTACAAAGATTATAAAAGCTAGAGCTACCTAATTTGGTATAACTTTGTAGATCTTTATAGGCTTACCCTTTGAGTTGAGCAGCGTGAAGATAATATGATCTGGCGAGGTATTTGCACGCCAACGTAAGACGCCCGTTATCAATTGGGGCTGCAGAGAAGAGAAAGAAGAGGATAAGCATTAGTTTCCAAAAAAGTTATATATGCATCAATTTGTGCTCACCTTACGCTCACCATCTTCGGCCATGCCCACATCGCGTCCATGTGCAACAGCCAAGCGGTTGCCCTGCACTAAATTGCCAACCATGACGGAGGCGGGTCCCACACCCGTGTCTGTAATACCACAGCCAGATGATGAGCTTAATTTTGTAGTTGTTTGCACACCTTTTTTATGGTATTATTGAAATTTGTTTTTTTTTTTTTGGTTGGTTGGGATTTTTGGTTAGTATTTGAATGGTTGTTGTTGTTTTTGTACAAGGATATTTTTGATATTGATTTGGTTTTTTTGGATTTGATATGCAATAACGAGTAGATGATGAGTTGATTTAATATGATATATGATATGATATGGAGTTAATTGCAAACAATTATTATTAGGAGAAAGTTGTTGTTGTTGTTTTGTTTGTTTGTAATTGTAGTTGTTGCAGTTATTGTTGTGGTTAATGTTTTAAAAGCAATGCAATGCAATTAGTTGTAGATGTTGACATAATTTTAGTTGTTTGTTGTTGGTTGTTATAATACAGTGTTGTTATTGTTGTTGTGTGTATTGTTGTTGTAGTTGTTTTTTTGTTTTTATTATTAGTGTTTGTGCGTTGTTGTTGTTGTTGTGGGGAGCATAGTAGAAAGCAACGCGCAGCATTTAATTAATTATTAATCATCATTAATTGTTATTATATTTGATTTGTTTGATTTTTTTTTTGGTTGTAGTAGTTGTTGTTGTTGGTGGTGATTAAAAAAGAAGGAAAACAATATTTGTATTTTCATCAGATACGAATATGTATGTAAAGAAAAGCATAGAGAGACACCAAGAGACACAAAAGCCAATTATTAATAACAAGTACACGAGTAGTATAATAATAACAATATATATGTATATAAAGTGGGTTCTAAACTACCCCTACCCTTTCCCCAATCACCTTTAAAGCACACTCACCTTGATGCATCTCACGTGGCTTTGGCAAATTGGTAACACACGTATGTGGACACATGAGAACATTAGCTGGATGCAGTGAACCCTCAAGGAAACGACGTCTCGCCTCGCACAAATGGATGCCACCCAATGGAGTTTTGGGTAAATGATTGGGCGGTACAAGAGCCAGGCAATAGATGCCCACTTGATGTATGGAATCGACAGCTTGCAAGACACGTGACATCCATTGGAAGCTCTCCTCCTCGGAGCAATCGGGACGTTGTTCGGCAATAACACAGACGCGTTCATCGCGCAACACTTTAATGCTAAAGACAGCAATGCGTCCACGATAGATGAAACGCATGGGTTCCACAGCCAGCACAGTGGCAATGATGTCATCTGCATTATGCTTACGTCCAGTAACCGTCATCAGACCATCACGAGAGCCACACACAAAGACCAATCCACCGGGCCCAAGGAAACCCAAGAGACCAGACCTTACATAAAATTCCTCGCCCATCGGTTTGGGTGTGCTGACAATTGTGCCACCGCCCTCTTTGGGCTGTTCGGGATCCTCCAGCAATGGTTGCACTTTAAATGTGAATTTGTCATGCCATCGAGACCAAAGTAAGTGGCGCCAGTTGAACCGCTCGTCACACATATCTCTCCGACCTGATCCGTTTTACAGAGCACCGGAGCACCTCGGAGCGTACAACGACCATTTGTGCCGCCGGCATCACTTGTCCACAATCCTGCAACGTCAGCGATGTCAAGGAATCTTCGCTATCGACACGCACCACACCATGGGAAAGAGCGGCCATGGAGAGTACACCACGTCCAGTGGCCGATTGACTGAAGCCAGTGGATGAGGAGCGTCCTGGTCGACGTAGTGAGACAGTAAAGACTTCAGAGCTGCTGGCACAGGGGCAAATGGCGTCTGAGCGCAGACCCTTTGCTTGGAATACATTCAAGAATTGATCGCAGGATGACAATGACCAGGGATTGGCGCCATCGGCAACGAGCAGCATGCGCAACGAAGACAATGAAATGTCCTTATGATCCTTGGTGGCCAATAAACCCCAGTGAAGATCTCGACTCTTCACCAGACAACACGATGCACGATGCTTTGTTATCAACTGCATCCAAGACGATGGTCGCAGCTTCATCAACGCGTACGGAATGAAAACCACATGCATGCCATTCAATATGGATGTCAATACGGCATGCCACAGTCCAACCTCCCGTTTGAAGTCCAGCACACAGACAATGGTCTCACCCTCGGTATAATGACAGGCCATTGTCAGGGCGCGACAGTGATTGATCATGGCAGCCCGACTGACAGTGATGCCTGTAATGGAGAATGTATCAATGAGTATAGATTAACATTTGAAAAGCACAGTCGAAACAACTTAAGAGTGGCTTCCCTCTCAGAGGAAAGGAACTACTCCAAGAGATAAGGAACCTTCCCTGTTAGTTTCCAACTTACCCATTACACTACCCTCCTTATCGGTAGTATACTCAATATACGCCGCAGCTGTTTCCTCAATGCGTAAATTGCCCACATTGAAATCTTTGGGTGGCTTGGGCAAGTGCTCCGTGACAAACCATTGTAGACGTGGCCAGCCCTTCAGTTTAGCAATCTCGCCAGTAGCCGACTTGGGTAGACCCTTCAAGCATGCCTCCGAGGTGAGAGCCACCGTAATGCCACAAGAGCTGAGCAGGAAACCCACTTGTTGTGGTGGTGTATCCGAACTGGACAGAGGCAACTCAATTGGCAGTGGCACCAAACCACGAAACATGCAACCATACCAGGCAGTAATAAAACTGAAAGAAACATAAGAGATTAAATACAGAACAAGACATTAAGTAATCAATAAGCTTACCTTAAGGGATCATTGTTGGGATAGACCAAGGCAACACGATCACCTGGTTTGAGGGTCACCTGTTCGGGTCCCTTGCTGAATATCTTTGTGGACAATGCATAGGCGATCTTTTGGGCGCGTGACAACAGCTTGCCATAGGTTAAAGTTGTGGTTATTTTACCATTAGGATCCAATACCGTTGCCATAGAGCTCTTGAACGAATTCGTTCCATAACGCTGAAGGGCACACTCCAAGGTGCGTGGTAATCCCGCTGGTATCGAAAGTTGTTCACCCTGAACCGGAGTCATAGTGCTGCCTTCAGGTTTAGGCGCATTCGGATCCTTGGGATTAGCGGCAATCTCCAGCTCAATATCGTTATCCTCATAAAACTCTGGCAATGGCCGACGCTTTGGTCTCTTTAATGTGTTCAACAATTGCTGAATCTTTGCCGATACTTTCCACTTTCCATTCGCGTCCGTTTCATTAAGATCAGTTTGAGAGACATTCACATAACGTGTGACACGGTCTGCAATGCGATGCGCATTGTTAAACTGCGTAATGTCTGGAGCGTTGTCTACATCGAGAGAGTCAAAGAGAGAGAGAGAATGACGCATAAATGAATAATTGGTGTCAATTAATATAATAGTAATTTCGAGAAAGTATATAACCAATTAGCCGTTTACAGTTTAACTGTTTACTCACAATGCTTTTGCTTGTAGGCCTTATCAGAAAATTCATTATCTCGCTTATATGCAATTGGCGGCGACTCTGTGCTCGAAGTATCCGATGTGGGCTAAAAAACAAACAAGAAAAAGTAAATCAAATTTCAAAAGAAATTCCATAGTGCAAGTTCTTTGTCTTTTTTAAAATCTATTTAGTTTAAAATTTAAAAATTAAATATGTACTTTAATGCAATGAAGAAAACATTTAGTTGCAATTGTAAGTAAATTTAGCTGTTAAATAAATCGTGTTGTCAACTGCTGTCGTTAAATAAACAAAGAGATAAGTATATTGACAGTTTACTGTGATGATTGAAACATTGAAAACTATGAATGCCAATAGAGATTTAATGACCTTAAGTGCAAGCCCTTTGTCCGCTTTTTATCTTTTGAGCAGATAATTGTATATAATTTAATTTAATTGGCAGTTCAAAATCTTATTTTCCAATATTATTGCAAACTCTAGTTTTATTTTTGTCAACAAATGACGTTAAATAGGTAAACAGACTCAATTATATAGTAACAATCAACTGTGATATTTCAACACATGATGTAATTGAAGAAAAATAATCAAGTAAGCAATGAATGTCAATAGATATTTAACGACTTGAAATGCAAGCCCTTTGTTTATCTTTTCAGCATATAATTGTATTTCATTTAAGTTAATTGCTAATTGAATATACTATTTTTTAATGTAATTCGGAGCTCTCAATAATTTCTTTGTCAAGTGTTATTACTAAAAGTTAAACAAACAAATTGACTCTACTATATATCGACAGTTCACTGTGATGATTTAACGCATGATATCATGGGAGAAATATGTGAAAAGAAACCACAGCTTTAATTAATTATAGATTCATAAATATGAATGAATCGTTCCATTACATAAGTAACTTTAACTAACAACAACACAAGTCAACAATGCATTTTGCTTTCTATAGAAAATACACAGCGCACAAAATTGAACTCGAGACGTTGATAATGCTCGTCGTAATACTTCTAGATACTGCTTGAGGCCTCTTTGGGTTAACTCACCAGCGGTGGCAAATTCTGTGGTGGTCGTCGTTCGGCAGCGCTGCCCGACGATGGATATTTTTGAATTGCTGCTTGAGATTGTTTCACATCGTGTTGTCGTAAATGCTGTTGTTGTTGTGCCATTGATGATTCACGTATTGGTGGCTTTATAATTGGCTCTGGTGGCAACATGCTATTGCTTATATGATCGCGCGGATAATTGTATTCCTTGTCAGGTGATATTAACTCCTCCGGTATGGATTCGTCATCAGTTGATGAGTCCAATTCATCATTACAGCCAGGACTGCGATTTAGAACAGAACTACGTTTCGATGGCATCGGCAAACTGGGTTTGGGGCGACTCTTGAGTGCAGCCAACGCTTGTTGCACAGCCTCAGTGCGTACCTCTGTAAAAAACAGATGAGTCAATGTTTGAATAACTATTTAAGAAATTTGCATAATCCCAGCTAGACATCGTAGAACTTACCGGAATGATATCGCTTCTCATTGTGCGTCACCTTGCGTTGTGTGCGACGTTGTCGATGTTGACTGCTATTTGAGGATGGTTGATGGGAAGCGTGGTTTTGAAAGGCGCTTGGTTCGCGTGTATTCTGATAGCCTGGATCACCCACAGCACCGCCCTGTGGTCGCATATTTTCATAGCCAGGTGCACCACTGCCACCTCCACCTCCACCTCCACCACCACCTCCACCACTTTGAGGTGTCGATGACGATGTTGATATGACTGAACTGGGCTGCTGAAAGTCCGACTTTTTGGAATGCCTTTGTTGGGATGAGGGCAGTGAAGGTACTTCAGTCACATAGCTATATCCCTCACTGGACACGATGACGCCATCGTTGGTCACATTGCTGTTGCTATTGTTGCTATCTTTTATATTATAGTATGGCGGTGGCGGCAAATTCTTTGCCTTCTCCACATCATTCACTATATAAAAGTCAACAACAACAAAATAAAAAAAGAGAAAAGGTTATATCCGTTTATGCTATACACCTGAGCAAATCAAAGCCATACATATGTATGGATATATTTTGGACAACTTACATTCATGTTTCTTTAAAAAGGGTTGCAATAATTTCGTTCGTTTCTTTTCGTATCCTTTTTGTGTAATGTCACCTAAAAAAAAAATGAGATAAGAAAAAATGTTATTCGAAAGGAAATGAAATCTGAAACCACAAACGCAGCTAACGTGTTGTTAGCCTCAACGGTTAAATATTTTAACGGTTAGATGTGTGTGCATAATGTGTATTATTATTGATTTCTATATTTTATTATTTCTCTTTGCAACCTTTTTGGAAAAGTGCTATTTAAAAGGAAGTGAAATCTGAAACCGCAAATGAAGCTAGTTTATTGCCTCAGCCTCATCAACTAAATATTGAAACAGTTACAGGCGTATGTATAACTTAGAAAAGGTATTACATATATGTTACTATATTTCATTATTATTATTACTAATGTGGAATGTTTTGTTTAAAAAAAATTGAATATAGAACCTCATACTTTAACCGCAAAAGCTACATATTGAAATATTTCCACTATTTTGGAAAACGTTGCCTGAAGCATACGATAAGAAAATGTATTATTTAAGAGGAAATGAAATCTGAAACTAAAATAAGTTTTATTTATTTATATATTTTATTATTTTTCTGGTTAGCCCTTTGGTGTAATTCGATAAAAAGTAAACTATTATTTAAGAAGAAATTAAATCTCGAACCGCAAACAAAGCTAACCGATAAGCTTTATATTGAAACGGTTAATAAAACGTCCATTATAAATAGACGTAGATAATGCATAAACAAATGGATTGTTATTATGGTGGGGAATATATAAATGGATTACAGTTGTACTATTCATAGGCAAATGAATAGTACATAATCGGACTTTATTTATTTTATTGTATATGCATAGGGTCCGTTATCTCTTAGCTGTTGAACTATTTGGTAAGCATAGCCTATTTAGGCATTGGCCAAGCCTAAAAATAATATATATATGCTGCTACGTGATTTAGGTAAAAACAGCAAACAATTCGTAATCAGTAGAATTATTAGCTTGGACAGATACTCTCTCTCTAGCACTATATCTCCCTACTTCTCTCTTGGTCTTCAAAGCGACTGATATAAATTGATTTTGATAAGTAAATAAGTATGTGCACACTATTAGGTTAATCTGCCACTATAAAGTATTTGAGAGTCCCCCACATTTGTTATACATATAGTAGTCGGTCACATTGTATCATATGCATACAGAGTCAAAATTTCAATGTATTTGTAGACTCCATGTGCAGTCTGTAATCATACATGCACAAGTATTTACATATGTGTTTCCATATACGAATAAAAAGAAAGAAAGGTTTTCTTCGGCACGTCGAAGACTTGATACTCTGGAAAAGGCCCGGCTGACTGATCGTTCCTATGGCAGCTTAATGATATAGCAGTTTAAGCTAATTTGGTCAGGATTTATAAGACTATACCTCATTCACAATTTGAGAGATAAGTTGAGAGATATCTAGAATCAAACAAGGTTTCTACACCATAGGCTAATTTATAACTATAGTGGAATTAAACCGAATTAACCAACTTCGTTCAGGACAGAGATATCATACTATAAGTAGGTTGATTTATAGCCGCAAAAAGGACCTATGTAGAGTTTTATTTAGATAGCTTTAAAACTGGTAAGCAACTTTACATAGAAACAGGTTGACAGGGGAACTTGGCTATATCGACTCTGCTTGTGTTCCTGATGAATAATATATAAACTTAAAGGGGTCTGCCTGTCATTCATGTCAAATTAATAATACCCTATACAAGAGTATAAAAAGTAGGTAGTATGTTGCGCATTCAAACATACGTACGTATATTCAGAGGCAGACACATGTCGTTTAACCGACAAAACCGCACACAGACGCTTCATATCAATAGCAGTTAAGGGGGTATGGTAGGGTAGGGTAGGGGTAGGCGCAGTGACAAAAAAAACCCCTCGTCTACAGTGACTGCCCTGTGCCAGTGTCTCTGTGCTCAGTTTGCTGTGTGAAGTTCGAAGTGGGAATGCAGCTGTGACCCGTGGCCGGCGGCGTTGGCGTTGACTATATAGCCAGGCAGCATGTTCTAATTGCACAACAATATAGTAATAATGGTATAGCTGACAAGAAGGGGACAATAGCATAGGGGAAAATCAGCAGCAGCAGCAGCAGCATATATAGAGCGAAAGAGTTTCTATTAATTAACGTCTATTTGGGGTAGGAAAAATATGCCTAGCAAACATTTCATGCATAAAATTCTATGTGGGGATATACCTTCGGATAGCTCCAAATCCAATTCGGCCAGTTTTTCTCGTACATCAGCGGGTAGCGATGAGAGATGCTCCATCCCCAAAAAATTTGCAGTCGTCGCAGACATTTTTGCTCTGTGTTTGGTTGGTTGTTGTTTTTCTTACTGGTTGGAGTTTTCTATTAGTACATAAGCATGTACATACACATGTATTTTACTCTACATACACAGGCACAGACTTTAGCACACACACACACACACGCCCGCAAGTTTGCAACTTCGTTGTCAAAAAATCGATCGATTTTAAATACAAGACATTTATTGGAGCTGGCGCAACTTTTAAGCACAGTGCCTAGTGCAATTATTTGTTCACTAATAGCTTTAATTTTTGCATTATGTTTGCACAAATTTACAAAACGCCTAGCTCCAAATGGCCCCAACAATAACCGCACCGACAAACGCGTATATATAAGTAAACAAAGAAAAAGTAGCAGCCAAGATAGAGAGAAACTCAGGTATGCAAAGAAGTGTGCCACTTTCGCTCTCTCTGCGCATGACGTCACAGTTTTCGTGTGTGCGCATTGAGTTCTATTCGTTAATTAATAAATTTATAAACTCTTTTTACTCGTAATGCTGTACAAAAAGTTAAGTATGTAATGTTTCATTAATTTAAAAGTTTATTTAGTAAACATTAAAGTTAAAAGCATTAAATTTGTGACGTCACGTTTTCTTACTTTTACGCGCCAAACAAACAAAAGATGGCGCCACCTTCGTGAAAATTGATTCCACCTTTGAGTACTTTCCAGAACCGAGCCGGCCCAGCGAAAAATTATTAAAATTAAATTAATTAAAATTACAGCAAAATCAGTTCAATTTAAACTTTGCATGGGATTTTGGCTGAGTTTCCTCTAAATTTCCTAGATTTGGTTTAACTTTGATTATTTTAAAAACATGTTTTAGTTTATTTAATTAATAGATTGATTTGGTGACACCTTCGTGAAAATTGATTCCACTTTTAAGTACTTTCCAGAACCGAGTCATTTGGATACATAAATTGTTATTATTTAAAAATTAAAATCAACTATATTGTCAGACTTCAATAGGAATCTTGTTCTAAAAGTAAACAGTAGGTGGCACCACCACCGTTTTGAAACGTGGCAGCCCTTGAAATTCGAATTCGAACAACGGGAGCAAAAAACAAGTTGGCAGTGCTTTAATTTTTGGAGGGCTTGTTTTGATAAATTAAAAAACAAACAAGAAATTAAAACAATTAAACAAATAATTTTGTAGTTTAAAAATCTTTGTTACCTCTTAAATCCGGAAAAGGCTTAATCGTTCTCACTTGAACTTATTCAAAACGAAACAACACAACTCTAAAAATGGGTGCGCGTCTTAAAATATTTTAATCTTACCAGAAATTACATTTTGCTAATTTTCTTTGCTTTTATTTCACAGACAACTTGAAACTGCAAGAGGAGATAAATGCATTGAAAAATCTTGGTTTGTAATGACATACCCGAAAATCGATGACTATAAACAACAATTATTATTTATTGCAGGTGAGCACTTGGAAAATCAGCTGAAACTCGTCAGCTTTGAACCCTGCGATCTGCCGGATGATGTTTTATTATTGCTGGATAAAGCTGTAGAGATTCAGGCACAAACTCATCTACACGAACTCAATTTAAACTATTTACGTGAATTTTATTATACAAAAAAGCGAGATTATATTGAGAACAAGTTGACTGTGGCCCAGCAAGGGGCTGCGATAAAGAAACTAAAGAGTTCTTTGGAGGAAAAAGAAAAGGACATTAACTCATTGGAGAGGTATGTAGAAAAACAGGAATATCTTAATTTTAATAAATTAAACGTGTCATAACATTCCTAGATTCAAGGATCAGGTCAGCAAACGTTTGATCTCGGATGCTGCAGTGCAGCGCAATATTATTGCCACTGAGGGAAAGTCCAAGGCTCTGCTGGACAGACAGAAGAGTTTAAAGGTGCCAGAGGATTTCCATATTGAGGCGATGATTGATAAGATCGAGACTTTGGAACGGCGCAAGAAAAGCGATACCAAATAGTTTTGTTGTATAAAAAATGATTTTAATATATATTTTTTTATTTAATCAGTAAATTCAAAAAACATTTTATAACACAAAATTAGCGAATCATTTTTAAAAAAATTGAGTTGATTTGGCTTACATATATAGAATTGTATTTATTACGGCATGCAAACAAAAAGTAACTTGTCGACTTTACTTTGATTCTATTTTATTGGAAGTTTTTTACCGTTTACAAAATGGTCAATTGCTGCTAGTTTTTATGTATATTTTTTATGCTTTGTTTACCTTGTTTTTGTATATTTGTTTAAAGAATTATTAATGTTTTAAAAAACTGTTAAATCGAATTAGCGACGATTTGCCAGCTGCTTAAAGCATACAAATGTTCCAGGTTCCAACCTTCCTTTCCTCCATGCTATACTCTTTATTTGTTTAATTTAATATAATAATCTGTAGCTCAAATTGTATCCAAATGTGGTAATATGCATTATATATATTTTCATATGTATTTATATATATATGTGTATATATAATTTTATTGGTGTATGTATTGTGTGTGCTTGCTTTTGCTTGTATATAGAATTAGTAATTTCATATTTATTAAGTTGTTGCTGTTGTTTCATCATTTTGCTGTTGCTTTAGTTGCTGTTCTTCTTGTTGTTGTTGTTGTTGTTATATATAAAGGGCGGGTATGTGGCAGACAAACATTTCAGCCAGCGACGCGAACTCCTCTCCACACGCCGCCTGCCTACTGCACGCTTTTAGCCATCTCCTAGCGGAATTCGGGCGCATCGTCCTGCGTAATGTCACCGTATTTCCAGATGGCCAAATGCGCCGCCAATGCAGCTTCCTGTGCAGCCTTATATTGCTCCACAAGCTCCTTGAGTTTACGTTCGCGTCTCTTCTCAACAATAACAAGGCCATCGGCAACCAATTGCTTGCCAAAGTCCGTCTTCGATGTTGGATCATGCAGTGTTGCAAGATGTGGACCACCGCCAACCTTCATTTCAACATTAAGCTGCACCTTATGGTTCAGCACATCATCAGAGAAGGCACGCAGTGCCTCTTCCTTATCTTCGTTGTCAGCTGGCAGTACGATTAAGGCGAGTGCGTACTCGGTAGCATGCGGTTTCTCGCTGCTAAAGGCAGGTGGCAATGCAGCCAAACGGCTCACGGGCAGAGTCTATAAAAGGAGAGACAAGAAAGAATTGCATTAGTGACATTTCTGAATCCAGTTCTTTGTCAAAATGAAGTATCTAGCAAAACAAAATCCCTATAGCTTCTGTGATATTGAGAATTTGAACCTGTCAAAATTCCACTTCTAATAGTTTAATTGTGTGTTTATGTCGCACACCGTTCGACACGCTGCATCATGTCTTGGATGCCCCCAACAACGCGCATCCTGATTCCCGTAAGGAGCACACGGCATTTGCCGTCACTTTGCTCCAATGATTATGTCAAAAAATATGACATTATCCGACAGAGACTTTGTGGGTGCAAGACCCGCATGTCCTGAGAATCATTCTACACATGTTGTTGTTGAAGGGTTTGGAGTACATCACTTCATGACGACAGCTGGCGTCGAAAACGGATTGAGCATTGTTGATCTGGCAAACTTATGACTCATGCGTTTCGCTTTGAGACGGAAACGGATCTAAGGAGCTTGCGGAGAGTATCTCTAAGATTATACTATAACTACTCACCTCCTTGTTGCCGTAATCAATGTAGAGCACGCTGGCATTGCTGCCCTGGATACGCTCCACCTTGGCGCGATACCATTGATTGTCAAAGGTGAACTGGGCTGCGACCAAGTCACCACGCTTGGGTGTATAAGAGCCGGCAATTGGAGGATTGGACTGGAAGTCAGCATGCAGTTTGCTCATCAATGTCTCCAACTTGGGACCGTTGTCAACGGATTGGGCAAAGAACGTCAGGTTTTCAGTAATCTCAGTGACAATAACATTCTCATAGTTCACTTTACGTTCGACTGGCGCCTTCTCGTCCTTCTCCTCCTCGACGACAACCTTCTCCTCAGGCACTTGTTCCACATAGTTGGCCCAGATATTCTTCTTGGCAGCCTTGGCACGTTCTTCGGCAATCTTCAGCAGTCGATAGTATTCCGATTTCTCGGCACTAAAGTGCACTTCGGCGAGTCCTTCCTCCACAAGGGCAACCGAGAGATTGACATTCTGATCGGTCCATAGCCAGCCAATAATGGCGGATCCAGCCTTATCGGTTGTATCGATATGCACGGAAACATCACGCTGGAGAACACGCTCACGGGTGAATGTAAGCGCCTCATCGCCAAAGGGTTCACCCTCCTGGGCTGGGACGCCATTGAGTGCAGGACGAGAAGAGCGTGGGCACGAGATACCGGCAAGCAGGAACGTGACCAGACAGCTATCCTTAGGCACATATAGACGCAGACGAGAGCCGCTGGCAACAAACTCAACGATGGATTCGGTGCGCAAGGCACGCTGCCAGGATGGCAGATACTGCACCTTGATGCGAGAATGATCCACAGTAAGATCGTTGACGCGCAACGTCACATTATCCTTCTTGGCGTGCATTCCCTTCAGACCCTTGATCGCCTGTTGCTCGGCGGCAATCAATTGATCGTAGGCGGATGATCTCTGGTCATCATCCTGACGGTAACGCACACATGTTGCCAGACCCTTGGCTACCATTGCCTCAGCCACATTCTGTCCACCAATCAAAACGGTATAACAGTGCTTTTCAGGGAAGTTATCGCGCAGGGGCGAGATGTAATCCAGATTGCATTGAACCTTCTTGTTGATCAACTTCTTGCGCAGAAATTCACGGGCATCAAACATATGCGGAATTTCATAGAGTGGACGGTAGTTCTTGCCACGTGGCGGCGCCTTAACAATCTCTTCGCCCTCAGTTCCAACACGCTGATCACGTGGTGGCCTAATGGAGGAGAAGAAGACCTTCTTAACCTGACCGTTGGCCAGACGCACATTAATGGCATCGCCGTTGAAGACCTCAACAACTGTGCCCGTGAAGTCCTTCTCCTTCGAGTTAAAAGCGGGTGTCTTCACCTGATAATCCTGCCATTGACGCAGACGCTTCTCCTTGGCAATGCGTTCAGCGGCTCTCAGCTTATCAGCTCCTGTAATTGGGAAAAGGTCACATAAGTAAAATCTTAGAAAGATGGAAACCTTTTAAAGCAATGTGGACGGGGTGAAATGAACGCAGTGCCAAGAGATCAGGCACTGTATTCTTGGAGTCCGTCGCTTTAATATAGCAAACAGCACTTGATGCAACGCAGCACAACACAAGGCATGAGCCAAAGAGGCGCTACGCTGTTCAAGCTGATTGCTGGAAAGGATTTATTGAATTTATCTTCATCGTTACTGTCTTACCTGTCTTCATAACAGCCATGGACCAGTCCACACACTTGGCCAAACCTTCACGCAGCAGGGACTCGGCAATATTGCCCTTGGGATACAGAATGGTGCCAATAAAGTTAGAGTTGTTAACAGACTCCAGACGGATTTCGACATCACGTTGCAGCAGACGAGTCTCCACATAGTAACGAGCTTCGTCGGCAAATGGAACCTTAACAGTCAGATCGGGTTTGCCATCAGCATCCAGTTTAACTCCAGGACAGCGAATACCCGAAATCATGAGCGTAACGTAATGGAAGTCGGGCAACAAGAAGGCACGCACAGTGGAACCATCGCGCACATGCTCGATGATTGCCTTGACGGGTTTGCCACCATAGACATCCACAATATGGGCAGGATTCTCATGGGACCACTTGATATTGCGCACCTTATCAGCGGCATTCACATTGTGGGACCACTTTCCACGGCCAGCGGCACGTGCCTGATCCTCCAATTCGATCAGCGTTTGCTGCTCGGGAGTTGGACGACCCTCACGACGGACAGTCACAAGACCCTCGCGGACAATCGACTCGACAACATTCTCGCCAGAATCCTTATCCTTGCCAATGTACACGAATCCGTATTCCCGATTGGAGTTAGCTGGTTTGTCAAAGGTGAAGGTAACCTCGACGCCGATTAACTTCTTACGCAGAAATTCACGCGACTCCCATGCCCAGGGCTCATCCTTGGTCTCGTCTCCGCCAGCGCCAGGTCTGCGCGCCAATTTTGGTGCCAGGACATGCGAGAAGGTAATTTGTTTCTCCGGTGGTGGCGCACCTTTAGTGGCGCGTATAACAACCGTATCTCCGGAGAGAACCTGCAACAAGCACACACGTCCGTCAAGTATGAGGTTAAAATGAAATTCAGAAATATTTCTACAGTCAAAATTAAAAAGCACGTGCAATTGACATAGACAATAATAGCCAGTAGGGGCGCCACTTATGTTACAGGGCTGCTAAAAATTAGTATGACCGTGTGAACTTTAATAATTTTGAAAAAAAGGCAAAAATAGTTATTCATATTTAGTATATTTTCTTAAATTCAAATTTGATCGGTTTGTTGTTGTGTTAATTTGAATATTTTAAAAAGTTCATAGGGTGTGCCAAAGGATATTTGCTATTAGTTAAATGATAACAAGCTACGTGGCTGAAAGTGAACTTGATTAAATGTTTTTATGTAGTTCAATGACTTGTGCTATCAGAATGGCATATTCAATGTAGTTATTTAGAAAGGTAAACAAAGATCAAAAGAAAGAGGCAGAAAGTTGCTTGGCAACTTCAAATTAAAAAACTATTCAATTAAAAATTGTATGAATCACTCTTGATATAATTGATTAATATGTTTTAAATATTAATCCTTTAATGTTACTAATATTCACTAAAGAGTTACAACGTTAACAACTTGGGGCGGTAATTCTATAGTGTACTCGCTTCCTCACATCAATAAACAGGTGTTGTTGGTGGAGTGCAGCGGCATTGCGGCGTTTTAAAAATCAACAGGTTTTTCACGTAAAATCTGTAACATGGAGTGGAGGCAATGGAATGCTGACGCGGCAAAAGAAATAATCGCCAAGTTGTGAGTGTGTTGCCAAGACGTGCGTGCCAACGTCACCAGTTAGTCGAGAAGGCGTTTCGTTTCAATTGCAATTGATAACATTTGATAATCGTTATCAATGGCGTGCATTTGATACATTGTTGTACACGTACAATGTGTGTGCATGAATCTATTCATATATATGTATGTGTAAGCGGTCAAACTCCGAAAAGGGGCTGCCAACTTTAAATGCGGACCAATATATATGCTTGTAATAATCGAAAGTAATGTACTTTGTACATTTTATACAAAGTATGTGCCGCATATGAATATGTATTTACATACATAGACATATGTGTCTTGCGCCTGTGCATGTCTCTTTCTAGGTTAGGAACGATAAGTTTTTGCATTAACCATAGTGAACTCGTGCCTTTGTGTGTGCAAATGCATATGTATGTGCGTATGTGAGTGTTTATCAGATAAAACGCATGTTTCAAAACGCCGGCAAGCGTTTGGCCGCCGCTAATTGATGACGTTGACAAACGTTGAGCTACATGACAGGCACAAGTGCACGCCCAACACACATATGCATACATTTTATGTAAATGATTTCAGCGCTTCATACATTTTTTGGGGCACCTCTCAAGAAGAAAATCTGCCAGGTTGGCACCTTCGATAACTTTCATTTCTTTTACGCTATGCTATCGTATGAGTGTATAATCGTGTTTGACGTGTCACACTCACGCAACGCGCCCATACGCACGTCTCTTTCGCACTTGCTTAAGTGGAACTCGACTTGCCGCATTTGCCACGCTGATGATAATCACACAAATATTTTATATTGATTCATATATATTACAGGCCATTTTCAAGTTAAATGAGTTTGCACTTAACAAACGCACTTACTTGTTTCACAATGCCGGATAAAATCTTCGGAGGCGCTGGCGCTGCAGCTGCAGGCGCCCCTCCGTCTCTTTCTTTCCCTGCTGCTCCTCCAGCTGTCGTGTTAGCTGCTGTTGCCATTTTTTCGGGTGCGGTTTTTACCGGCGGGCCGTTATACGTGGCTTTAATAGTAAGCGGGTTGAAATCCACACGTTGGTTTAAAGTGCGTCAAACACTATCTTTATTTTAACTTAATTAAGTTAATTGAGTATGAACCACCACACACAAAACACAATCACCTCAGAATTTTCACTGCTCACTGCGCTGTGTGACCAGATTGACTTAACGTCAGAAATACCGCTCTTCTCGATAAAAGCGATAGGTTCGATAAGACAAATGACCAAAATACTAGAGTTCCAAAAATTATCAGTGTGCACATATCGACTTAACTTATTAACTAGAATTATGTATTGAAATGTAGATAATTAGCTACTTAGTTGTAGACAACTTGATGGCGAGAGGAAAGTAAAAATTATCTGTCGCTAGCTGACGCAGGGAATAGCTTGTTTAACTTCGATAAAATAATATCACTGAATGGCTTTCGATAAATTCTGATGGGAGTCGAAACAATTTTGGAACAGCTGATCACGTCTCAAATTAGGCGGGAAAGAATGTTTATTGCGTTTTATAACAAAGATGAGCCGTTCAAACAAAATGTTTGGCGATAAAGCCTTCGACTTACTGAAGGATCTAAAACGCTCGGCTCAGACAATTCCTGCCTTTGACGATGACGGCGTGCGACAGGTGCTGGAGGAGATTAAGGCTATTTTCGAGGAGAATGTGGCACAGGCGTCAACCTACAATAGTTCTGGCGATCGTAGTTTATGGCCACTGCTAAACTATAGACATGCAGCTTTACAACGAAACAAAAGATGTCTACTGGCTTATCTATATGAGCGCATGCAACGCATCAAAGCACTTCGATGGGAATTCGGCCCTATTATACCCGGCGACATCAAGCAGACTCTATGTGAGCCAGAAGTTCAATTCTTTAACAACTATTCCAAATCTTTGGCCGCATACATGCGATCTGTGGGCGATGGCCAAGGTATTGATCTGACTGGTAACTTACGGCCGCCCAAATCCCTCTATATCGAAGTGCGTTGTGTTGAGGATTACGGAAAGTTTGAGTTGGACGATGGCGAGGTGGTGCATTTAAAGAAGAATAGTCAACACTATTTACCGCGAGCTCAGGTGGAAACGCTGGTACGTCAGGGCATATTACAGCACATTTCTTAAGGTGTATATAGATATAAGATTAAAATAAATCATACATACGTCAAACATACATGCATGATGCATATAAATTTATTGAATTGTACAATTTTTCCGCCTAGAAAGTAAGTGCATACCAGGGCTGCATATAATCGATGACCATGTTATCGATACCCAGGCAAACAGCTGTGCGGCCGGCTGGTCATTACGTGAACTTGGATTTCTTTTAGTTAAGAAAACAATAGAAATTTGATTAAAAAATGAATCAAGCCGATGTCAGCAAGTTAATTTCACAGCTGCGAATCGCAGTGCGACCAAATAAGCGTAATTTGCGGAATCCAGATGGTCCAGAAGGTCGTCTACTCAAGCTGCGAAAAACCGTCACAGCGTTGGTTAAACACGAGCGCATTGAATTATTCTACAACCGAGCGGACGAGGCGCGTGGTTATGCAGAGCTGGTAAGTAATAGATTCTGTTCATTAGGAACCGCAAGACCTAAGATAATTATCTGTTTTTAGCTCATTTCAAATGCAATACGACATGGCGACAAGCACAAAGCCACTATGGAGCTGGCGGACTATTGGTTGCTGGAGAAGCAGTTGGTGCACAAGCTTTTTAAGGTCTTAGTGCCTCGCTATGAGAACTACAATGTATCCTACACACGCATGTTTAAAGCACCTCGCGATTATCCTGGTATGTACTATAAGAAGTCCGTATTGGAGCTACGCGGCAATCCCTATCCAGTGCTGACGCAGGACAATAGTCAGAATCGCAATCTGTTGCACAATGTGCTGCTCGATGAGGCACGCAAGGAATTCCGACGTGAGAAACTCGCAAATTTGGCCAATAAACTTGCGGCAGAGACTGACGTAGCAACAAATACACAACAATCAGCTGAAGTTGAGAAGAAGTCACAACAGAATGTTGAAAAGACGACGGAAGTGTAATTGTTTATTGTTAATTAAATTGCAAGTAATACATTTTTCTAAGTTAAATGATGCATCGTAGAGAT
This sequence comes from Drosophila testacea, assembly GCA_035043265.1. Classification (NCBI taxonomy): domain Eukaryota; kingdom Metazoa; phylum Arthropoda; class Insecta; order Diptera; family Drosophilidae; genus Drosophila; species Drosophila testacea. The sequence goes on from JAWNND010000459.1 coordinate 931,912, forward strand.
AATTTATAACGGGCTACAGCTGTGCTGTAAAAAGAGATCTAACAGTAAGTACCGGAAAAGACAACGAGTAGCGAGAGGGAAAAGCTTTAGAAAGCTTTAATTTGGCTCATTGGGGGTTTGTCCCCTCTTTAAATAATATCGCGGAAAGCATTTTATGAATTGCATGTGTGTATGTATATGTACATCAATGATAAAAGGGACGTTACCAATGTGTGTGTGTGTGTGTGTGTGCTGCGACAATGCTGATAAAACACGTATAAACGTATTGTTAGCTTTTATAATTTATCACGACCCCAGCTAAGCATCGCTCTCTGGTGAGAAACCTGTCAGAATTGTGTAAGCGTCATTATTCATGTCAACTCGCTGGCGTCTGGGCCACCCCTCTCATTCCCTCCCCCTCTTTCTCACTCTCTCTCTCTCTGTGCCAAAATTAAAAGACAGCTAAGATGAAATTTACTTTGGCTTTTTAAAATGAAGCTCAACTTATGCGACATGTTAATTAACGCTGCTTAAATGTAGATTAAAACAAAAAGTTTCAAACAATTATATTAAGCAGCATGATAAATAGATAACAAGCTAGAAGGATTAAGTACAGCTGTGCCATTAAAAGAAAGTTAATTAAAAGTGGAATTGCAATTGAAATCAATATTGCAATTAGTTAATTAACTTTTTACCCCAAAAAAATTGGAAGCCAAATGGCGACACCTGTAAGCGACAATTAAATTGAAATCTCAACTGTTGCAAGCAACACCAGAAAAATATACAAAATAAAAGGGCAAACGAATTTGACTTTTTATGGTTGGCAGCAGCAGCAGCAGCAACTTGTGCTTTCTTTCATGGAATGTGCTGCATTTTTTCGCTAATTGGCTGTGTTTTCAATTATTTTGGCCCAAATTCATTAGTTGGTCTATTTGTGCGTTTCTGCATGCTCAATTGCGCGACAAACAGTTCAATATTTAATTATGTTGCCACCCTCACTCTCAGCTGAAGCACTTAATTAGGTTTGCTTAAATGAAGCCACAATATGTATGTACTTTGTTCTGAAAAGAAAATCCCAGATGAATTACGTTGACTTTTCATACAATTTATGCACATCAAGTATAACTCTAAAACAGCTCTGGAAATGAGCTCTTTGAGCTCAAGTTTCCACCCAATGCAGTCTGTCAAAGAAATATATACTTTCTTCTACATATACATATATAAATGTGTATGTATATATATATATCTCAAGTACTTGAAGCAACAGAACAGCCCTCGGCTGCAGTTGCTCCGTCTGTGGAAAGCAAATCAAACAAAATCATCAGCAGGAGATTAAACAGTAGAGAATGAATGCTCTTGAAATGCTTTTAAAATGCTTAACAGTTAACTGGGATGTCGGCATTTTAGGGCCTTTAAGCAAACTGTTAAATTAAAGACACTTTACACAAGAGTAAATAATTTGTAATCATTTTTAGAAAGGTTCTTTTTTTCTTCTTCTTCGTCTCGTTGGTAAACAAATTTAAAGCAAGTGTTTTAAGTAAATAACAACGTTTATTTACCTTAGCTTAATAACTCATAGCCTTATGAGGGATGTTTATTATGATTTGCACTAATTTCTTGAATAATCTAAAACAGTTTAATCATAATACTGCACTTAAAGTGTTCTTAAATCAACTCATAACTTATAAGAATCAACTGAACAGATAGGTTAGATATTGTTTATGTTTGTCAACTGAAAAGTCTATAAATCTTTAGAATATCTCATTCTTTCTTATTAAGTCTTGAAATTCCCACCATGCAATGATGAAATATTACACTTGACCACTCACAATCTTTAATTAAACTCTGAGCATCGAGTGTCCTTTAATAAGCTCTCAACAGTCAAGCTTTATTTCTGTTTTCTTCTTCATTTTTATAATTAATGTCATCAACTCAACTTATGTACATGTGTAAGTACTTACAAGTACACACACACTTTCTTCGTATAGATGAGAGTACATATACGAAATCATCACGTTTAATGAGGCAATGTCATTGGGAAGGCGCTTAATGCTGTCTCCAAGTCCATGTTGGTATGAGTATATATAATATATATGTAAGTAAGTAAGTACGTATATGGCTTTCATCTCTTTGAATAGAACTTTTGTGCCTGTAAATTGGCTTCTTATGCTGCTCATTATGAGGCCGAAAATAAAATAATGATATATGGGATGTAAGCTTTAGCCTGATGATATCCTCTGTTCTTTTGACTTCTTGCCGTTATAATTACGAGTACAAATTATGGGAAAGCCTTATGTCGGTCTGCAATTAATCAAAGTGCTATATATAGTCTACCGTAATATATAGGGATATCTTATTTAAAATCTTACATTGCAGCCTGTTTTAAATCAATTATGCTTGCGGTTAAGTGGTTCCGTTACTTTAAGCGCACGTACTCGACACACGGATACGGCCAGCTTGGCAGCGTGGCTTAATGTAAAGCAGACCTGGCATATACTAATACCAATATACTTACATTTTCACACAGATACTTAAATGCTTATTTATATGCAAATTCAAGGAGGCGTTGTCCATTAAAATGCGCATTTTCAGCTTTAATTACTTACACAAAACGTGCGTCGCTGTTATTGATAGACATAGAAAAGACATTTCTTTGGGCAGTTCATTTTATTTAATTTACTTGCTAAAAGACTTTAGAGGCAATACGCTCTATATATCTATCATATCTATATACTCGTATCAGTCTTTTCAAATTGATATGATGGTTGATGATGGAACTAAGGGTTTAGTAATGGTAAAATAAATCATAGCTTGCTGACATTGCAATGGCTGAGATAATCAGTTTTCCAATCTGTAAATGAATAAAATTAATTTAATATTGTAATTTATTAATACCTATGCCTAATTTCTAAGTAATGTAAGTGAGAATAGCAAACTGTTCATAGTAGATTTATCCTTTAAATTTGAAGAATGATTTAAAACAAGGTTCTATTAAAATGCTAATCTTTTACTAGTATCATTTCTATAATAACATTGGTCAAAGGGGTATTTATAGTTATTTTACCTTTTCCAGTCAAACAGATCTCTCGCAACATATCGCAGTGACTGTAGAAGAACTGATGCTCATTTGTGTGGGCCGCACAGACGGGCAGGAAGGGATCACAGTCCTCAATCTCTTTGCAGGCATTCGATATGGACTCAAAAACGGGTAGGGAGAGAACACAGATCACAGATGCCACACAGATGAGCAGTAAAAGTAATGAAATCTTTGTTGCGATTCCCAGCGAAAGCATTCTCAATGCCAGCCAAAAGTAAACTGTTTTTCAGATTCAATTAAATATATATGTACTTATTAGAGCAGCTCATATATGTAAATATGTGTATTTGTATGATCTTTGTGGTGTTGTTGTGTGTATGCACAGGTGTGATAAAATGTGACTTACTTGAGTTTTGCGATCAATCGACTTTTGTGGTCTGAGTAATAGATATTATGAAGCTGCGTTGAGACAAGCGCGACAAACGAACAACTGATAACAACTGGACAGCTTAAAAAAACCCAACTCAACTCAGTCTCAGCTCTCTCACATTTGCCATATGAGCTTTATAAAAATCCCCCCTTTCTGTTTGAGCTCCCCCATCTATACGATTGTCATGACAACGGCCGATTGTGGCGCATTGTTGTTGGCTACAGAGACAATGATAAACATTGACTCCACCGCAGTTCGCGTTTTTTTTTTCGCGGTGCGCTATTGTTTATGCTGCCACTGCTACTACCTCTGCTACTACCTCTGCTGCTACCTCTGCCTCTGCTCGCTGCCTCTGTCTAGCTTGCCGGCTTATTCAATGAATGCCGATGCCGTTGCTCATCTAACTGGAACACCATTTACAGCCGGATCGGAAGCGTTGCTCAGCGGAAGCGTAGCGTGCAGGTGGTGCATTGCGGAGAGTATAAAGCTCGGAATACCCTGTAATCATAAAAGGTTGTTTTAAAAAGGTATGCATCACTTTTCAGTTTATTAAAAGGAGGCAACACCTTGATTTATGTGAATAGTAAGCTTCAATGAGTTGGGTACTAAAAATATAAAGTTTTAAACAACTTGTGCTCATGAATTAAGCTCAAAAATAGATATACGATATACAAAATGTCTAAATTTCATAAATGTTAATTATAAACTATTTAATGTTAAGATCGATTTTTATTATGGTGATTAGCGATATGATAGGTCAATTAATCAAATAAAATAAAACGATCAATACTATTAAAAGTAGAATAACTAGGAAAATCACAACAAATTGTATGTAGATATTATGCTTTAATGCGGCTATGGCAGCATTAAGCAAGGAGAATTTGAGACCTTTGATACCTCATAATCATTTAAGTGCTATAAATGAATGTACAAAGTATCTGAGATTCAGAGAAAATGACTCATCTGATCTTGACGGGAAATTTACAACGTGTTATAAGTGAATACCCCGTAAAGACAAAAGTCTTAAAGTGATGGTCACTTACTTGTATATTATTAACATAACAGCATAAATTATTTATTTTAACAAGTCTGTAATTTTAAACAAACTATGAACAGGCCATCTCTTAGTTGATCACGTTTGTCAGTTATTCTATAAGTATTCGTCATAAAGGGTATTTACCAGTCTAGCTTGAATTTTGTATACCACAATATCTGGCTTTCCAATGAGTAAATGTGACTGTTGTAATAAGTTTCCACCATATGGGGTATTCCCCAGTCGAGCACGCACGATTAATAAACTTTAACTTGATTTTTAAATGAGTTCATCTACCTGTATTTATAAATAAGCTGCACAAAGGGTATTTCCTAGTCGAAACACGATCTGTTCAAGCACTTTAATTTGTTTTCTCAATGAGTCATGAACTTTTATACAGAAATCCACATTTATTGTTACTGGCTAACCTTTAACCAAGCTGACCCATAAACAACTTGGAGCTACTTACTCTGAGTGAAGTCTATAAACATATTTAATATCAAGTAACTGGATATGGGCACCCCAATTTGTGGCAAGCATAGCAATTAAAAGCCTTTCGCCCTCGATATATGATACAGGCACACCCGCAGTTTCTGTGAAAGAAACATTTCGTCAAGTGTTTGGTATTCTCCCCTGAAAAGATACAAAGATAAAATACACATACTTGCTTACATAGAGATAGTTAAATGGGGTGTCAGCTTAAAGAGCGCTTTAACTGTGTGTGTGGTTGTGTTAAAAGTAGCAGCACTTTGCCGAGTCATCAACATACACACACACACACACGCACGCACACACACTCACATGAATACTTCGCCAAGATGGCTGCATTTCCTGCTGGTGTAGATGCTGCTGCTTTCCGGTTGCCTCGACGGCATCCACAGCATGAAACTTCCGTAAGTTCAGCGAACATATGCAAAACAATGGCGACATCGGCGCAAATAATTTAGCGACTAAGGAAACTTAAGCACATTTGAATATAAATACATACATATATGTAAGTATATGTAGACTATAAGTATATAGCACAATGTGAAGGCACATTAAGCATATGGTGAATACTTACAGCTATATAAATGTACATATACTCATTAAAGTGGTATAGTAAAAGGGTATTATAGTCTCTAGCAACTTTCTTGTAAGCATACAAATTCATGATCAATAGGAAAAGTATATTCTGTATATAACTAAGTATATTAAGCTTCACCAATATAATTTTTTCTGATATTTTAAAAAAATTCCCTACTGTCAATGCTTAAAAAGTTATATTCCTTAAATCTATCGTTTTTAATGCCTTGTCGCCCGGAGCAAGTCTATTATTCAGAATTGCTTCTCTTCGATGTCTCCTATTCCTTGATGTCAGATTGATTTAGCATTTCAATTCAATTTATTTGCAAATATTTAAATGTCGTTCTCTTCTACAAATTTTTTGAAACTTTTTCCTTTAGCAATTTGCACTTTTTTCTTTCTTGTTTCGTTTCCATTTTGCCTAGCGCTCACCACAGCTTTTGTTTATTTTGTCGTGTATTAAAAAACAAAGAAATAAAGAACAAAGCGCGAAGGAGAAGTACAAACAAACTTTAATATGCAAATACGATTTTCAGGGCATTGGGGGCGCAACATTCAGCGCAAACATGGCTAAAAGGATTGCCACCAAGTGTTTAAAGTAGAATTTATAATAATTAATTGTATCAACTAATGGATTCTACTCACTTATCAGAGTTCTTAAGAGCCATACTTCTAGGACAATCAAAGGACTGCAATATTAAAGAAAATATGAAAATATTAAACAATGACTTTGAGATAATGAAAAAAGGTTGGAATTATTATGGTCTAACGAAAGGTGTGTCTTGACACCAACATAACTATAACCATTCCTGTCAAAAAGGGCAAAGGTAACCGGATGTAAATTCAGGTACTTTGGAGTTGGATTTTCTGTTCTCAAAATGGGCAACTGGTTGCTAAACTCATGACCATAACGATGCCTTATACAAAACTGAATACAAATCCTGTTTAGAGAAGAGGAAGCCAAAGAGGCCACAGTTGGCTAACACACAAAAATAAAGAGGAATTCACAAGGTCTACTGATAAGCTTTGTACAAATCCAAAGCACCGGAAACCTGTCCATGCACTTGTCCACCAGCCCCTAAAGCGGATACTATATTGTACATACACTCTATTCATTGGCATTGACTCTGGAAGTTTAAGGCATTGCTTGCTTAAAGTGCCAGGAAATGTTGGCATAGAAAAAAGAACTGGATTAAAAGTCAAAGAGGTCTTCCAGCTAACATACCTTTAATTTAAAGGTAATTTAGAACAGTTTCTAGACTTAAATATATACTATATTAAATTGCATTGGCTTTTGAAAGTTAAAGCTTTTCTTGCTTTAAATGTCAGAATATGTTGACATCAGAGAAAAAGTTGATTTACAGTTGAGTTGCTCTTTTGACTGTCACGCTTTCGTCTTGTAGAGTTCCAAGAATTATACTTTGTTTTTTATCTTTTATCTAAACTGCAAGATGTTGTTCCTATAAACTCTGTTTATTGAATTTGCTTGAATAAAATGTTGGGAAATGTGAACTACTACAAAAAGTTTAATTACATTTAAGATACTCTTTCCCTTATACTTTCGACCTGTAAAGTTTCCACAACCGTTCTAAATTTAAATTTTAAACTTAAAACAGTTTTAACTTTCTCAAAATTAAAACGTTTTAATTGTCGAGTGTTTCTTAGAGCACGATTTGTCCTCTACATTAAACTTTTTAATTGTTATTGATTTCTATAATTGAGTAGTTGAAGCATGCTAGGCAGGTTTCACTGTAATTGCTGTAAGTACGAGCACTCTATTAAGCTAAACTGTCTAAGCGTAGGCAGAGCACTTCAATGCAATCCCTTTGATCAGGACTCAAAGTCAACAATTAGCTGCCTTTTGCGAGGTTGTTCGAGATGTTGTTGTTGTTACTTTTGTTGTTGTAATGGATGTTGTTGTTGTTGTGAAACGTAGCGTGAATTATTTCCAATTAATGGCCCTGGCTAGGGCAATGCAAGCGTAAAAAGTTTTACGGCCATCCAAAATGGAAACTATGAGTAGAAACGCCACGAGTTATGCGAATACAACCAATATATTTATATATGTATATAAGGATATATATGTATATGTGTGTGTGTGGGTGTGTGTGATAAGGGGGCCGACCTACATAAATGGCAGGCTGAATAAGGCAAGCATCGAGTGGATAATCGTCTGGAGCTCATTCGCTGTTTCGCATTTTGTATGAGTTTTCATTTAGATTGAAATGCCCTCAGCAGCAATAAACTGGCAAATCCACAACGGTCTCTACGTGGCTGTATCTGTGTGAGAGTATCTGTGTGTAAATGTGTGTGTGTTTGTGTATATGGGTCGGTCGATTGGTTATACGATACGATATAAGTAATAGAGAACGATCTATCCATGACCTGCCAATGTGGTTCAACCATTCAGTCAGCAATATGAAAATATTGCTCCAAGCGCATGTAACAACAACACCAACAACAATAATAACACGAACACCAGCTATAGGCACACACACGAAAAAAAAAACAAGAAAAAACAAAAGCCACGCACAGCGGACAGGATGAACAATGTTGAATACGAGTACACATACCCATTCACATGGCCATTACCATTACCATACACAATCCAGAACCCATTCCCTTCAGCATCCTTTGCACATGGAAAACTGGTAGCGGTTTTTATTATTGGAAAATTGCTCAAACGCGCACAGATATCGACTCTTTTCCTAGTTGGGTTTGCGAATTGGAAAGGAAAGAGAGTATTTTCTGGTCTGGAGGGGTGTTTAAAATGTACGGTGTGCGGTGGCATACGTGGCGTATGTGTAATATTGGCAATAGTCGCAGCCCAAAAAAAGGTCAACAAAGCAAGCAATAAACAAAAATTTCAAATTATACCCGCAGGACGGAACCAAACACTCATATCTGTATTAATATTTGTGTTTGCTTTTGTATTTATATTTGTAGTTGTGCATTTTGTAGTTAGCATAACTAGTTAAGGCAGCAGCATGTACTAAATGATAATCTTTGCAAGGCATGCGACTAATTACAGTTTCAATTAATCCAATCATATTAATTTGTATTAATTGCATGGGTTCCTTAAACAATGAGATACATTCTCTTACATGTATTAGATACATTTGCCAACCCACATACAGATAGATACATACACAACGAAGTTAGATTAAAATAAATGTCAACCCTTTAGTTTGTCCTGTCATGTTTTTTGATGGCATCCCTCAAATCCCATTTTCGATAGAGATGTCGGAGATACGACTACGTAAACTTTGTGACTGGTTTGTAAACTAGATTTGGACAGTTTTGACAAGACATGTCGAGACAATACACACTTACCCATACCACATTTATACACACCCACATACACCCAGTTACTACATGTGCATACATTAAAATGTAAGCAAATATTTAAAGATACTATTTTATGTAAAATATTTTAACTATACTTTAAAATAATTGAGAGATACAAGTTTATCAATGAGATACTTAAATTTTAAGAGCATCTATTTTATATAAAGCTATTTTATGGATGATATTTTAACAATACTTTCAAATAAATGAGAGATACAAGTTTATAAATGAGGTACTTAGAGTTTACAAGTATATATTTTCTATAAAGCTTAGTTGAGTGAGATACTTACTAGAGATATTTTATATGGAATACATCTCTCTAAACGTCAGTCGAAGACTTATGATTCTAAATGAAATATTTTAAGTAAAGCTAGTATCAAATATATCTATAGCTCAGCTGGTTAAGGTACTTTTAAGTATGGGTATAATGGACTTTGATTCACAGCCTTAAAGCTAAAATAAAAAATTTTGGTGAGCCTGTTGATTTTTTATATAGAATGAAGCCTATATCAAAATCATACAGATCAATCGGTAGACTAAGTATACTATATTCCTTAGCTTTTCAGTTATTACAAATATTCTAGCAAAACTTCATTATAAAAAGTTTCAGCTGAACTATTATTATAAGTATCTTCAGATCATCTAAGTATTAAAGGTATCATAAAATGCTTCTTTTATAAAACTACATATTTAAGATTCATCAAGTAAGGATATTGTCTTTTCCTTCAACAAGTAAAAGCATTATCTTTCAACATGAGAAACTAAAAGAGTGTTTTCGCTTGAGCACTTTGAAAGTTAACGATACTTTCTAGACCTTTTTTAATTGAAAGCTGTTAAATTGACTAAAGTTAAGAACACTTTTGAGAAGCTGTAAAATTTGAATTGTCTGAAATGGAATGAATGAAGAGCCATTTGGACTTTTGGCCCAAATGTGCAGTGATGTGTATATGGTTTGGTTGTACCAGTCATACAATTAGGAGGAGCGCACATGCTCTCCTACTCGTAGGCATTAAATTACAAATGAATTCCAGGCACGTGATCTTTTGCTTGACTGCATCTTTGGCCACCACCAACAGCAAGTACAGCAGTAGTCCAGGCAGCAGCAGCAGCGGCAGCAGCAGCAAGTGCATCAGCAATGGCCAGAGCCAGGAGTTGCCTTGCAGCGTCTCTTGCCAGAGTACAACTCAATTACGAAATCGTTAGAGGGTGCAACATTTTATGGCCAACGATTTGAGCTATTTAAAGAGCTAAATATGTGGATAGTTATCGTGGTTTTAGGCTGATTGTATAACCATTAACCAAATGCATATGGTTTCTTTAAAAGAGTTATTATTATTATTATCACTTGACTATACGCACCACTGCACCACCAAAGCGACAAAACTTTTTTTTTGATTTTTTTTTACTTTTTTCTTTTGCTTCCTTTGCTTTGCGCCAACTTCAATTGCTGACTGCAAAAATTGAATTCTTCTTATTTCAGTCACGCAACGCTGTTCAAAAGGCACCAACTGAAAGCCAAAGAGTTCTTGGCCAAGTCTCGTCAAGAGTTCTTCGTTTTTCTTGTCTTGTTTTTGCACTTTGGTTAAGTCCGCCGCCGTTGGCTGGGTTTTCAGTTTTCAGTTTTCAGCACGGTCACAAGTTTTTATAGCCATCTAGCATTTTGTATATTAAAGTATTTTCAGGTTTCAACAAGCATCTGCAATGATACTTATCCAACGCCTTTCACACAGTGCAAAAAAGGTCTTCAAATGGTATTACATTTCTCGCAGTGCCAGACAAGCAGTTGACATTTTGGGATATGGGTCAAGTGGACATCAAACCCAAGCAAAACTGTCATAAAAATAAGTATGGTCTGCCTCGTTGAAGTCATTCGACTGAGTTATGTCCTGTATATTTTGTTATCAAAGTTTCAGAATCGCTTAATAACTTCATAAGAGATAAGTATATCAAGTTTCTAGATGATATCTCTTAATTTCAATTTATCTTGTCAATTTAATACTACTTATTTGTACAATATTATTTAAATATGTATAAACATTGGGATATGAGTTGCTTTTCCCTAAATTAAGTTGCAATATCCCTTATGGATTCTTACAATTTAAAATACCATTTTTGACACTCTTTTGCGATTACAGGGTATTGAAAATGTATGCTGCAATTACCATCAAATTCAAATTCATAGCCAATGGCCATTTAGTAGATATTCATGTACTCTATAAACATGAAATTTAAATAATTTTCCAACTCCCTAACAACATCGTGAATAATAACAATGTGATTTACATATTTAGACAGATTACACAGCTTTTCGTTGCATACTTTTTGGGGGCGAGTGCAACTAATTAATAATATACACACACGGAATGCAAGCGCTTTTTGCAAAAGGATATTGGATTGAGCTGATAGCGCGGAATGGGCATCAACGTCAGACCGGACAGACGACAGACGACAGACAACATGCCAGGTAATGCAATCAGTGATGGAATGAGAGTGAAAGAGATGGATAGAGAACACATGTATTTCCCGTTTCCTGTTACATGTTTGAGGTTAGGTTGTGCACGAAGTGGAGAAAAGCTCGACCGACCTCTGATTCGGTGTGAATTGCGACCTATGTTTGAACTGACCATGTGACTTAATTACATTTGCATTATTAAATTTTATGACAGCTGCTGGTCTCAATAACACCGCCCAGCACACAGTGTGTGTGCGTGTGTGTAATGCCGCAGTGCAATTATAACGAATAACGGTACCCAGTCCTCCCCCGAGGTGTGAAGCATACAATGCACCAGTCAAAAGACCAAACTCCACAGTATTTGTCAAAGAATAACGCATTTAACTGAATTACTTAACCGAAAGTAAATATCTGGTATATTGTATGACTTTGATATTTACCTGTAACTTTAAAGTGTACACCATTGAAAAATTTATAAAAATATTTAACTGATTTTCATAAGATTTTACTTCAAAAGTTTAAATTAAAATAGGTTGTTGTCATAATATTTATAGCATACTTACTGTGGGAATGGAATTTATTTAATAATTATTTAACATAAAACATGGAATTATTACCAATAGAAAAACAGAGAACAGACCTGCTTAAAGGTAATATTTATATATCATATCAAAACAATATGTCCTCTTTTTTATCTGACATTTTTTTACCCTCTTCAAGGTCTGTTTCTAGCGTATTTATTGCTGTCATACTCCCATCGTCATCGCTTGTTGCTATCAGATTACCTCCTGCCACAAAGTATTTGTAAACGATTTATCATCTGATTTTTAATTTCTTTTCCGAGCATTTTGCTGTCAATGGGAGTGACGCAACCAAAAGGCTGTCATCAACCATCTCAGGCGCAAAAATTCAATCAGAAGAGAGCAAAGAAAAGAAAGGAAAATATAAAAAAAATGGGAATTACATACAGATTTATGAGTGAGAGTCAAAGGTAAATAGAATGTTGCTGCCGCTCAAAAGGTATCCTTGGATACCGCAGTTAAGGTAAAAGTTTCTATTACATTTTTAATATGCGGGGCTCAGACTTGGGACAGAAGAACATAATTAGTGCATAAAATTTAATTTAACCGCTGAAATGAGAATGTAGACGTGTAAATCTCAGTCATTTAGCTCTAGAAACGATGTTCATCGTGGTTCTTTTTTTTTTCTCTTTCTCTATATTTTAAACTTGGCACACACGAAAAATTAACTAGCAGAAAATGCGCTGTTGGTGGGGAGCCTGTAGATGGGTCGGATATTGCTTTTGATGAGCTGGCATTATGAGCATAACCACAGAAGAAGCATGCACGATAAAGGATAACGTTGAGCAGAGCCAGAGCCAGAAACAGGGACAGAGACAGAGACCCAGTGCCATAGCCATAGCCAGTGCAGAACCTGAGTCCTTAGTTCATTACGATGCCTAAAGGTTGCACCCGTCGAGTGATTATACACGTACACGAAACGCGACCAGAAAAAAGCTGTCGTCGTTGTTGTCGTTGTCGTCGTCGTCGTCGAGTTAACCGCACACAGTCAGCCAGAAAGGATAACGAGCTACGAGCTACGAGGCTAAATCTAAAGCTAAAGCAGACCCAAAGGGCAATGGCAATGCCAGCCACTACGTCGTATACGTAATATGTACTGACTTTATTTTGAGCTATATTTAATGGCAACTGCTTAGGGTTATGCACATGGGGAATATTCTAAATTTTATACATTTCATAGTGTTGCATATCCTTTAGTTGTAGTTTGTTTGCCTCCATATTCAAGCAATGCACCAGTTAATAACTAAGTATAAGTAAGACATTTACTAATTGACATTATGCTAGACCTGGCAGGTACCCTATAAACAGAAATATATCTGATAGTCTGTTAGTTAGCCATATTCATTAAAATGCCAATAGATTAAGAGTATGAGATTCTTAATTTTTAAAACCTTCTTGTTTTTTTAAATTTAGAGGTGTAAATAAACTTTCCACTGTAAAGCTTATAACTATCTCTGTATTTCCATTTTTTTTCCACTATTTAAAAATTTACATTTGTTGCCCATAATTTACAGAAAATGTTAATTTTCATACGGAAAGAAAAAGTTTAAAAACTATTATAAAAGTCTCGAAACTTTATAGTGAAAAGGGGATGTAGGAATACTTCTACTCCTAAAGACTCTAACTTTCTTAAATTATCCGGCCTGCTTATCAAATTGCAAAAATTTACAGGGTATCAGCAAAGCGATTAACATGAGAAAATTAAAAATATATAATCTATTTTTGAGCGTCTTGCATGACAAAACTTTTTCCAAAAAAAATTTCCATAAGAATTGTTTATTTCTTTTTTGTTTGTTTTTTCGGTAAATAAAAACTCATTAAATTTGACTCGAAGTTGCAACAATGTGTGCAGCTCCAAACAGGAAGCACAAACAGGAGCGGCAGGCAGCAGCGAGTCACATTTTGTGGTGGCAAGGATAAAAATAAAATCTGAAGCGTTTATTTTTGGAACATGCGCAGCTCATTGATAAAAGTCCTGGGTGCGCTGACTCTCAATAAGCCAAAAAGGATGTGCAAATAGAGCGAAAGAGAGACGTAGACGAAGAGGGAGAGATAGAGAGATAGAGAGAGCGAGAGTGAGAGCAAGAGGAGCAGAAGAAGAGCGTAAGTGTGAGAGTGAGAGTGTGGAAATTGAGCTGAGAGCATAACATCCTTCAGGATATGATGCGGCTGCCTTTTTGCAGCTTTTCGCATATTTTGCCATTCAGTTTGAAAGAGACGCGCAACGTGAACAGTTCAGAAAAATCTCGCTTAAGAAATATCCTTGCACTGGTGCTCAGCCTCAGCCTCAGCCTCAGTCTCTGTCTCAGCCTCAGTCGCAGTTCAGAGTCGCAGCCGCAGTCACAGTCGCAGCCTGAGCCAATTGACTTTCTTAGTGTGCGTGGCAGTGGAGCATTTTGTGTGTGTATAACGGTTAGTTTAAGATTCCAATGCGTGTGTGTGTGTTTTTGTGTGTGTTTGGCTTTGCTGCGTAGTTTGACATTTTCAACAGCAGCCTCAGCATTCCAACAAGCATAATCAAAATCATTACAAATAATTACAATAATTTAAAAGTAAAGCAAAGTCATTATATTTTATTTGTATTGTTTTGTGTTTCTCCCCACTGTTGCCTGTGTCTAGGCCAACAACATTTACGCTTATCGCAAGGATATTGCGTCACTATACCCATCGTTGAGAGCACACTTCTAAGGACGCTTTATCCCCACTTTGTTTGCCGAGCAGCGTAAGTACGCAGTATTTTTAATTAAATTTGCATTTTTCCCTTGGGGTCAGCTTGGAACTGGCCTCTGTGGAGCAGCAGCTGGCTGTCAATTTTATGGGTTCTTTTTGCCCCTGAAAAAATATATTTCATTTTTATGATATCCGCACCCCAAAAACTAGAATCAATTAGAATATCTTATTGATATTCAATGGGGAGTTTGCTTAGTTGGAATTATAGGGAGTGGATTATTTATGAGTCGACTTTTGATGTTTTGGAAATTAATTCCAAGAGGATCTCAGGGGTTTAATTAAATTGGTAGTTTTTATCAGATCTAAGTGAATTTTGTGCTCTTTTAAAATGAATATTAAAATGTATATTAGAAAAATTCTCCACTCAAAAAAAGGATAAAGGATTTAAAAATAGCTCCTATCCTGAAAATATTACAATAAAGCTGAGAAATGTTCAAAAAATTATTAATATGTAACATTTCTCTACTTTATCTTTATAATATGATTTCTATTTATGTTTTTATATGTTTAAATCTTTAATAAATTAACTTTTTGTCTTAGCCAAATAAAGAATGTTTATTTTGTTAAAGAATCTCACTCATCTTTCTAGACATAAACGAAAAGTAGTCTATCTTCAAAAGTGCCTCCAAGTCTTATTTAATAGAAACACTTTTCTGATTTGTAATATGAGCATTTCCGAAATATATTCGGTTATTGTTAAAAATATAACCCAACAACGCTCAGCTTCAATTTGCGTTGGTTAAACCAACATAAGATAAGGATATTTAATGGTGGCAAGGCTTAAAATGTCATGCTATATATCAACAGTTAAAGTACACGTATGCATTCATTCATTTATGTGTCAGATATACTTGGAATTTATTTTATTTGCCCCACGAGTGTCGTAATTGCAGAGCTGCCATTGCTGCTATCACACGCTGCGTATGAGTAATATCATGCATTAAGACTCATTAGAGCCCATAAAGCGTCGGTTTTGCAGCTTTTATAAAAGCGTAACAGTAACTTCATTAATTAAATTAAAGTATCTCAGCATAATTTGTTTGGCAAACTTGTAAAAGTTTTTAACTACAATTTATTTATATTCTTGCAGGCAATCAACACATACACAATGCGACATAATTACAATGGGCTTTTGCTGGCAACGCTTGTCACATGGTCGGTTGTGGTGTGCAACTTAGTTAGTGGCACCACAGAGGGGCAGGAGACGCCATTAGCATTGCCCTTGGCGGAGCTGACGCAACCCACAACTGCCATACAAGGTGAGGTTTGGGAGGAGGATGATCACGAAGTCTTAATACGCAACGAGCGTGGCACAAAGAGCGATGGTAAGCTAATTGCATTATTAATTTAAAAGAAAACTTTTTTTCATTTTAATCTTAATGTAAAATTTATACTATAAACAGGCCTCTCATGTCGTTATGGCAAAAATCCATGGACTGAATGTGATACCAAGACCAATACGCGTTCACGAACTTTGACATTGAAAAAAGGCGATCCAGCCTGCGATCCCACACGCACCATACAAAAGAAATGCAAAAAGGGTAAGCTTAAATTATTTAAATTAATTTAAGAGTAATATAAATATTAAGGCTATTCCAAGACTTGCATAAATTATATTTAATTATTTAAATTCATTTTCTTATACCCATTGCAGCGTGCCGATATGAGAAGGGCACCTGGTCCGAGTGTGCCACAGGACAAATGACTCGATCCGATAAATTGAAGGCGACCAGCGATCCTTCCTGTGAAGCAACACGCATAATTAAGAAGAACTGCAAGCCCGGCAAGTCCAAGGATAAGAGCGCCAAGGAACAGCGCAAGAACAAGGACAAAGGTAAGATAATTCAAGCCATTGATTAATTATTAACGAATTATCTATTAAATATTTAGTTAGTAACTATTTTATACGATAGTTAGTTTAATGGCAAATTTTATTTTCTACTCTCATTTTTAAAATGCAGCCGCTCGCAAAGGACGTGTCTAAATATTTTTCGTAGCAAACTTACTGATTTTTTAAGTGTCAAACGTTAGTTTTTATCCCTGATACTCGTTTTACAATGGAGAAATATAAAACCCAAATAAGAATATGAAGTGAAAACGTAAAAAAAGTAAATCCATATAGACATTAATTACCATGTATAACCGTAAAGCATTCTATTTGAATACATTTATTAAGAAAATTGTAGTTTTGTTTTTAAACAATCGATATAAATAACAGAGTAAATTTCAATCTATAAACAAATCTAAACCAAACGTATGAAAAACCCATTAAAGAAGTTAAATATTTACGAAACCCATAGAAGTACCAAACTTTTTTTAAACTCCAGATATTCCGTCGTGTTTTGCTTTCCAAAATTGCTTAAAAGTAACAGACATTTAATTAAAAAGTGTTTGAGCGAAATCAGAATGCTGTACACGGTGGAATATCAAAATTTCAACAGACTCATCATATAACCAGTCGGACTGTTAGTAAACATGATAACCCTGGAATTTGTGAAACAATTGTAACTGGAATACTTTCTCATAGATCATTAGCCGAGTTGTTCTTTAAATTAACTTAATATAAATGAACAGAAAACAAAACGTAAAGTAAAAAACCTTCCCATAAATAAGCAAAAGTTATTTCAACATAATTAATGTAAAATGTTTGTCAGAAAATATCAGCTTCTGTATTTGATCTCAAATGAAAACCAGAGAACAGAAACAGTGGAAAATAAAAGAGAAAAAAAACAAAAAAAAAAACAAATAAAAATAAAAGTGAATGATTTATATAAGTAAAGCATAAAAAAAAAACAAATTTTAGACATACATCAAATGCAACATTTAAAGATGAAACACTTAGTGTAAATATTGTAAAAAGTAATACAATAGTATTGCAAAGTATTCGTAGTAAAGAGACGAGAGATTGGCAAGAATAGAAGTGCAAAAAAGAGGAGAAGAGAAGAGAAGGCCATGTCTAGGCACTACGGTGAATGCGATTGGCATTTTAAAAAACATATACAATACCCCCTCATCATCAACTTATTTGGATATGATTAATAGTAATAATACATACTCAAACACTCACACACGCACACAAACATACATACACTCACACACATACACACACAAGTACACTCACCAACAGATACATTCATGTTTTATTGAACTGAAAAGAAAATACAGTAAAATGTTATGGTAAATGACATTTGTCTGGAAATGCAACTTACATAACGTAAAAACCTTTTATGCCGTTGTTGTAGCTGATAATAACAGCACAATAATTATAATTATAATTACAATAATAATAAAAAGAAATTGAACTTCAAGACCCTGGTTCGTCATTTTAATAAAAACCCAAGAAATTGAACATTTAGAGCGTTGTTTATGACTTAATGTATTTAAACATAAACATAATTCTATACCAAAACAAAAACAAAAACAAAAACACTGAAAAATTATACCAATAGTATGATCCATTAGCCCTCACTCAAGTGCAGTTCCAATGCACTGACTACGTATGTACAGTGTTGGGTAAACAAATAGATACATACATACATACTTATATATATATACATACATATATACAAAAAAATATTTCATGTCGAAACGTACATAACTTTAACTCGAATTATTATTTCTATTCCATCAGGAAGCCTACAACAACAAGAACAAAAACAAGAACAACAAACAACAATATAGTCATTTGCATACATACATATTTACATACATAAAATAAGAATAATAACAAGCAAGACAAAATGAAGAATGAAGAAAAGGAAGGAAAGAAAAACCAAGAAAAGAAAAACAAGTAACTGAACTTACATAAAAATATTATGAATAAAAACTTGACATGAAAATTTCAATAAAAACAAAAACCTAAATGAGTTTTTTCCATAGCTAACCTGTTGTTTTATAGGTACACAGACACCGTCTCTAAACTACCTTGTACATGGTGTATCTAAAGTTAACTGTGCCAGAGTGCCTCACAAAAAGATACATCCATGAGATACATGTCTCAAATATGCGCTTTGGCTGTTTGCCAGAATGGCGTGAAAAAAGTCATTTATCATCATGCAAATTAGCTTAAAGTCTGGCCACACTTTGCCTGCAGCATAAACTAGTCACTAGAGGGTGTGGGGATCGGGAAAGGGGAAAGAGGGAACCGTACACAACTCTGCCAAGTTATCAGAGCGAACAACAATGTAAGGATTCTCTTTTGCCGAGTGGCCTGGCATTGCTGCAATTTTCAGCTGGCAATTACAAAAAGAAGAAGTGTTTTTTCAAAATAGAACGGAACAGCAACAACAACGATTAAAAAAAACACGAAAAAAAATGATGGAAAATAGTTGAATAGAGCGACACTATTTCAGTTTCAATGCAAATTGTTGGCAGGCTCGCACAAACAATGGAGTTTTTGCATGGAACCTACGGAAGCCGCCATGTTTGTTTACGTTCAACACCCAGCAGTCTTTGTGTGCGTGTGTGTGAGTATAAGTGTGGGGTGTGTGTGTGTGCATAGAACAGGAACAAACACTAAAACTGCATTCGCTTTAACTGCCAGACAATATTGTGATAGTTTTCGCCATTATTTTTACCAAGTCTGTTGTTAGCATAACGAGAAAGTTTAATATGTTTTTGGCTTAGTAAAGACTTAAGACAATACTCTAGGCAAGGATACTGCCAAAAGAAAGCACTATTTATTTTATATTATACCAATTTTCGCTAATAGCCTAACAGTTTTTATAGCCAAACTTAATTTTCCACATGAAAACTGTTAAATATATTTATGCGAATTCCAAGACTCTAACATATGCTAATTTTAGCATAAAAATCTGAAGTTGTGCCAAGTTTCAACAACACAGCTGCAACTAGAGCCGAGTTCACACGGAGCATGCAGAAAAAGGTACCTCAATCAACGCCGTTCGTCAGGATGTAACCAAATTACGATACACTCAACCCTACAGCATCATTATATCTCATTAATAGTAACTTTTAAGCGTCTACATGAAACATTTCTCATTTCAGACGCTTCAAGGTTTCACTTTTGTTATTTTTGCTTGAAAATTGACTTAAAATTTGCATTGCCTCGGGGACGGAGCAGCAAAATGAGAAATAAAGACAGAGAGGGAGAGAACTAGAGAGATAGAGAAAGACAGAGAGCGAGAAAGAGAGATTGAGTAAGAGTGTAAAAAGTGGCGAACATTATTGGCAGCTTATTCCCAAGATGTATATCAAAAAATTGTTTATTTTTACTTCAGCATTCAATCATTTATTCAGGACACTGTAAACTTTCGGGTGAGTACGAGTATAATAATAATTGCTTGGATATAAAGTTTCGCTTGAATGGATATTGAATTCGATCCGTAGAGAAGAATGAAAATACAAACAACAACAAAAAAAAAACGCTGAGCATGACAATGAGCTGAAAGCAGATGGTTTGCAATTGAATTGCCAAATCATAGAAGAGACGAAATGAAATCAGTGAATAAGGGATAAACACTGGATTATCACTATGATAGAGATACTAAGTATTTGTGGCGGTTGTTGGATGTGTAAACAAGTTGAAGGAACAGTTGGATTGACTGTAAATAGATATTTGCTGTAAGCTAAATTAACCTTTTTCGGCAATTGCATTCGTTATAAGCATGTCTAAAGCTTTACCAAGTTAAGGGATGTGGCATTTGGTAACATTATTCATGCAATAAATCACAAAGGATTCAGCTAACAGACACTGGGATCTAACCAGGACGTGTACGAAGCGCACGAGTACGAGTACAAAAATAACAGTAGCAAAAAAAAGGAGGAATATGTATATAAAAGAAAACAGAACAGAAAAACACAACTCAGTTTATGTGGAAATGTGCAATAGAAGCGGAAAATCTAGCAACTGGCGGAAGTAACAGTCAGGATGGGTTCCCGCTGTGCTCCCCGCCTGGATCCTGAAGGTCCTTAAGAGAGACAGGGGAAGGGGTGAACATAATACAGAGCACGTGTACGTGTGTGTACTTGATTGCGGTTTTCTACGAGTTTAGTTCGAGTGTACTGTACAGTGAAGCCTCCTGCTTGGCTAGTCATTATTATGGCACATTGTTGTGGTCGAAATCATGTTGTTCCCTCTCCCTCCATCCCCACCTCTCTCGCTCTCTCTGTAAACGTTAACTAAAGTGCATAATGGCTAATTCGGTTGCACATGGCTTGCAACCCAAGGTCCGGTTACAACTCGTTAAACTATCATAAAGGTGTGTCCTTAGGGCATCCAATTGACAGTCCTCGAAAGCAATAAAACTCCTATAAGCTTGTGCAAGGACATAAACAATGTGATAAAGTCCTTGTTATGCAGTAGACATACGTCTATTTTGAAGCTCTGGCTAATTTAGTCAAAAAGTTGGGAGATCTGTTAGGAGTTTAGAGTAGGAGGAAATTTATTATGCGATTGTTTGCAAATTTTTAGAATAGAAAGTTGTAAAAAAACAAAAGTTAAACATAAAGTACAGAGTAAGTTATAGCACATTCGTATTTTTAAAAATTATATAATTTAAGTTTTTGTTATGCGAATGTTTAGAACTTTTTAGAGTAGATGGTAAACACCATAAAATATGACCAATGTAGTATGTAAAGTTGCAGTTTGCTTTTAGAGATTGGTCAGTGAAATCTATCAAATATAATGTTTTAATTTCATACTTCCAAATTTCTTACTTAAGCTATTGAAACGCTCTCTTATTAAACCTACAATCTATAATCTTTATAGGATAATAAGTTATCTCCGTCAATATCTGATGTAACCATTTTCAGCTTGGGGAATCTATAATATTTATAAGATTACATTTGGTTTCCATTGCTTTCTTACTTACCGTTGACCCAGCTTCAGTGATAACCATTGTAATTTATATGATATATCATATAGACATATTAAATAACGAGCTAAATAAGTAAGTTAAATTTCATATGGCTTTGCTTAGGCTGCGATTGAAGGAGCCAAGGTCTAAGCCATTGGGATAAACACTTACCTAGCCCAAAATGAAGGAAAAAAGGCAAAAAAGGAAAGCGCTGCGAAAAGCTTAACGGGATATGTTGGTCAGAAAAATCCAATTACTTATAATTTCATACATGCGGGCATGTATGTGTCTGTAGTGTGTATTTAGGTGCGTGCACAACGACTAAGGGTTGCATGGCATACAGGAAACTCAAGTGTGTGTGTGTGTGTGTTTGCGTGGGTATATCTGCGTGTGCGTATGCCTGTGTGTGTGTGTGTCGACTCAAAAGGTAAAGCATGATGGCAGCAAATTAAAGCGCCGTAAACCCTTGCACAGGTCTTGACAAACTGTTGGGCCATATGTGCGAAACCGGCGGCTTTCCGAGTGGATGAAAAAAAACAAAATAAAAGATGGGGAACCTATGGAATGAGATCAAGGAAGTTGCGGGTTGAAAACAGGAGGGCGTAAGCAAATTCAACTTAATCATAATTAAATTAACACGTTACAACGTTGCTTGACAACGACGAAGAACTGAAAAAACTGGGTGTGTGCCGAAAGCTTGTGTGTGAAAAACTCTGCACTAATTTGAAAATAATAGAATGGCATAACTCAGACAGGGGGTGAGTGAGTGATAAGCAGAATATTTGATATAGATGTCATCGAACATTTATTCGCAAGTCCCAAAGTCCCAAGACGTGTAAAACTAGAAACCTCAACGAAGTGAGAGAAAATGCATAGAGCATAAAGTCAACGCTTAAACCGTTTGGGAATTATAAGCACATACAAAGAATTCGCAGAGCAGACACATCTAAGTATATACTATATCTAAGGCACGTATGCAAACTAATCCAAAGAACTGGCAATTTGATACTTGACATTTGTTGCTGCCGGAACTGAGAATGAAGCTGGTGGAATTGGGTCCATCTTTGGGCCATTCACAGTGGTAAAGCTTTGGGTGGAAAGCGATGAAAAGAAGAAATGTGAAAAGAAAAATATGTAATCATTTCACTCGGCGTGTCATGTATCAAGTTGCAATTGAATTTGATTGTGAGTCTGCGAAAATTTATGTGCCGCATCGCCATATGTGCGACATTTGCTGGTTGCGTTATGAGGCATCAATGGGGGCAACATCGGCATCTATTGGGAGGGATCTGAGGGAGGGATCGGAGTTGGAGGTACCTGCTGGTGTCGCATATCAGCATCGTCATCAGACATGACGCTGCAGTCGCTGTCGTAAGTTATTGCATTTGCCATAAGTAAATTATTATTGAATCGAATAACTTCACGAATAGAAGAAGAAGAAGATGAAGCCAACGATGGTTGGCTATAAATATAACCATGTTTAGTTACATTATCTAAGAGTTAGTGGTCATTGCACTGTTTAAGCGCTAGTAAGAGCATATCAATAACGAGACAAAACGCCAGAAAATCCCCGTGAAAATCACAGCGGGTTGTTTCAAGCCATCACAAAATAAAAAAAAGTCAGAAAAGGAAAATCAGCAGCAACAACAAAAAAGCATCAGCACATAGCAACACGAAATAAAGAGGAGAATTTTGGGAAAATTTGAGATACAATTTCCAGCAATTGAGCAAAACAACAGCCAGAGAAGGAGAAAGACAGCCAGAGAGAGAGAGAGTAAAGTATGAAGAGAGCGCGCCGGCGCAGAGAGACGTCAACGTTGTCCAGAACTGTAGCTGATAAAAAAGTGGAAGATGAATGTGAATTCAGCTCATGCGCAGCAAAACACAGCATAAAAAACCAAATAGGAAAAAAAAAACAACAACAACAAATACAAAAAAAAGAGGCGAGAATATGAGAATTGTATTTAAAGCCAGAGGAGGCAAGTTGTTTACTGTCTTTGCTGAGGCAACGCGAACTCTGCACATAAACAAACAAATCTTGTCGGGCTGTCTGTAGACCTACACCTCCCCTTTCAGTCCCTTGCCCAACTCTCGACACGCACGCATACATATATAATGAAAGAAAAAAACTGAAAAATAAACAGAGAAGCAAAAAGAAAACCTAGCAGACTTCTGTACATACATACAAAAACACATCTACATATCTAGAAATCTAAATGTATATAACTATTTGAGGCTAAGGTTTAACCTGACACCACATTGTCACACAATCTGTAACTACGCATATACCCAACTGTGCAGGGTATGTCCACCTTATAGAGCATGCAAGCATGTGCAACGTCAACCATATTTTTCTGTTTCTCTTTTTTTTTTTTTAGGTTTGTTTGTGGTTCTTCTGTCTTTCATTCCACTTGGCTTGCCTGCAGAGTCGCCTGACTGTCCGCCTGTTCCGTCTCTGTCTGAATACAAATCCAATTTTATTTTTCTTTCTTTTTTTCGTTCAAAAACAATGTCCAGCAGAGTCCAGTCCAGTGTGTGTGTTCATTTGGCCCGGCTCTGACTTGATTCTGACCCACTCAACAGCAATGAGATTTTCACTCAAAACTTGTTTCCCAATCGCAAAGTCAGTCGAATTCTTGTAGATCTGGTTGAGTGAATCCGAAGAACATACTCTGAAGACCCTCTGCCTGTTACACAATTTGTGCTCTTTGTTTACATTAAAACTTTCTTGACCGTCCATAAGTCACTCGCGTCTTATCGCGGTCTACACGAGAAATTCATTCAGCTCTGTACTTTATTTCTTTATAGCAATGCATGGCCTCAAAATTGAATTATAACTATAATCTGGACAGACTTTGAAAATAACAACAAGTCAGCGACTTGGGTAAATGTGTACTATGCAATGTTAAACAATTTAAAAGAACTTTTAGTAATTGCGGCGATCATTTATTCATTTATTCTTAAAAGTAACAAAGTATTACCGTATTATTAACAGCAACTGATAGTTGTTTTTGTGTTACGCATCCGTTGAGCTTGTTAGAAGGTAGAGTCGCTTGTTACTAACAATGTATTTCCATTATGTTACAAGGCTGTTATTTTAATAATTAAAACAAGGTGTAAAAAGATGTTTAGTACATTAACGCCCATTTTCTCAGGGTCCATATAGCTTTATTTAATAGAGTTAGTTTCTACACATTTTACGCCAGTTTATTATTCGGAGACCTATAAAGACTTTGAAAAGATGGGCCCAAATTGGTTAAGAACTTATATTAATAGTGGAAATATTTCAAAAAAGTTTCTATTCTTAATGAGTACATCTATGTTAGAGCCCTTGAATAGCATCCAGTTACTAAAATGATGTTACGTTATTTTAAAATAACTATAGTGTGTTGTTTATTTTTTTCCAAATTGATATATTTATCATAAATTTGTATACATTTTACGTCAAAATATCTCAAGTCATTAAGAATCTAATCTATGACATCATCTATTCCACAGCTGAATGTTACTTAGGAATATAACTGATATTTTGCACTGTTAATAACAGTACCTTAACATCTGTAAAACAGCTGTTGATAGTATAATAGACTGCTTCTATTATTCATAAACACATCTTTATTGGTAATTAAGTTCCAAGCACGTCTACTACCACGTGCTTAAATCTCAAGTTTTTTAAGTTCTTATTATAGAATTGTAAATAAACTCTTAGTGCTTCGTCTGATTACTTTGTACACATCTGAGATGCATACATATACATATATACAAAATTAACTATATGTATATATTGGAGAGTATAAGTGCTATTTGATGCTTGTATAAACTGGTGTTTATATTGCTGTTGGTCTTATCTGAAATGACATGCATTCAATTGCCATCAATCATATATATATGAGGGGGAAAAAGAGACGACAACTGATGCTTGTGGCGCTTGCCACAACAGCTGCCGCTAATACGTTGCCCCAGAATAACAAGAAATGTCAGACGGGTTATTGATAAGACGAAATGTCATATATTATGCTTGAATTTTGTATATAAAACACAAATAACAAACACAAATACAAATATAGTTAGATATAAAGAGATATCAATGAGTGGGCAACTCAAACTCAATTGGCATTTCGCTCAGTGTATTGAGTGTGTGCCGCAAGCTGAGTTATTTTGTTGCCTCTCGTATTTCAAGTGTTGCTTGTTGCTTGCTGCCTGCCTGCCTGCCTGCCTGCTGCTGCTGCTGGCTGCTGATGTTGCTGGTGGCGCAGCAGCAACCACACTAGCAACCACTCAGTTCTCGCAGAGCTCTGGACAGTGTCGATCGGCAACGCCAGCGGGCTAAACGCGTATTCAACTGCAAATTCCGATTTCACAAAACTTTTAACAATTGAGATTTCATTTTTTCGAAGGGATTCAGGGATTAACCTTTGGTGTCAGACTCTAGTCTCTCCTCTTTTGAGTTTTGTCTCTCTCTCGCGTTTGTGTTTGTTCTGTGTTTTCCATCTATTGACAGTGCGCGCGCAGCATAAAAAAAGAATATAAGAAAAAAATTCCCTTAAAAAAATCCTTAAATACAATTATCAGAGAGTCCAACGCTGACTGAGTGGTTGTGTTTGAGTGGCATTGAGTGCAAATTCCAGCTAATACCGAATCTACTGAAATCAAGTTGATTACCCTCGCGGTCTGCAACAGAACAAGGTAACTTTCAAAGATATGTGAGCTTGTTGTTTGGTATCCAGGAGTACAGAAGAAAACAAGAATGAATAGAAGAGCTCGATGTGCCGAATATAATATACCCTGACAGATGATTCCTGTAGCAGTATTATATTATCACAATTAAATTCAACTTGATTTAAAATTTATTGAGTATGTTTACGCAGACTATAACTGAAATGTAGAGTGTTTCAACAAGTTATTTGCTAAAATGAATTAGGTGTTCATATAAAAACTCTTTCACTAACAGTCCCTTCTTAAGGCAGCTGTATGTTTTAGTTGAAAGACTCAGATAAAACTTCGTAAACATACTTAAGATATGTATATTATGATACTATTGGAAAATTATGAAGAATTAGTTTGTCAATAGAAACTAATTTGATACTTATTCAAGTAGCTAGTGCTCTAGCCTTTAGTTATTATATTATGAGAAACTTATGTATAACAACTAAAGTAAATAATAACAATAATAATATCTATGATACCTGAATGTTGTAGTAGTCCAATCCATTTAATTTTGAAATGTTTATAAGCTGAGTACTACATTAAATAAGACCAGAATTAAGTTTTATCACCACAGCTGTATAAATGAGAGATAAGTATAGAAACAGTAAACGCTTAGTTTCAGACTTTTAATCTTTACCTTATCACCTTTATTGATATAAAAAGTGAATTTCTTAAATTCTTTTTATTTTCATCTAATAAACTTACAGCGAACTGAATGCCAGTTAATCATACGTACTTATTATAACAAATGAGAACATACTATATAGATTGTAAAATATCTCAGTTCAGTTGATATCTGTAACGGAAAGGGCTATATATAAATGGGAATACTCGATTACTACAGCTTCGACAGGGTTTTAAGAAATTTTCCAATGCATTTGGCAAACAAAGCAACGCCTCTTTAACAGGCTGTCAGACTGTGAGGCTGTGAGGTTGTTGTGTTGTCAGTTTGTTTCAGTTGTCAGGTTATTTGGCTGTCACGGCAAGATTTCGGCTTTATGTGAAAGTATAGTTAAAGTGCAAGAGCATTGCGACAGAAATACCTGTAAAAATTCAAATCTGTGGGAAAGTTGCAACTGCAATTGCATCTTAGACAACGACAACAACAACAACAACGACAACATCTCGGTTGCTTTTTAATGTCTTTATCTGATGCAGACAACGACACATCGAATTTGCAGCTTAATTAACATGTTGTTGCAACAATGCTCGCAAATAACTTCATCTCTTTGCAATTTGCAATTGTTGCATTCATAAATAAGTACGAGTCGCAGTTTCATTTCGAAACTGTATTTTTTTTATCTTCTTTTAGAATCTTGTTTATTTTTAAGTAGTTTGCCTCGTATTTCTTTCTTACTCAAGTTTCAAATAAATATGTTTTTCATGACTTTGCAGTTTTCTTTGATTCAAGAAATTTGTTTTTTCTGCACTTTCATTCAATTGAAACTTAAGCTTTACCTTTGTTTGAGCATATATGTATGTATAATCACATTGCCTCGCATTCCGCATTATTTGTATGTGTATAATTCAAAAGTTATATAAAGTTATGAGGAGTGAAAGAAACTGAGCTTTGTCTTTTCACTAAAGGAGGTTGCTTACCATAAATGCCCCTTGACTTTTCGACAAACGACGAACCTTTTGTAAGGGAAAGTGTGAGAGAGAGAGAGAGAGGCAGTTGCTCTTTGTATGTCAAGCAAGGACAAGTAGACTATTGTATGGTTTCCCAAATTTCTTGTGCCTCAAAACATGAGTGGCAAAACAAAAGAATGCCACATACAGGGTGCTAGGTACAACCTTGTCATATACGTAACATATCCATACAAGGTGCCACTTGTGCCACTAAGAAAATGATGTTGGAATAATAACCCCAATGTGGAATAAAGCTCTGCTCTTAATGGGGTTGCTGTATACTACATATATGGTATGTGGGGTTTGCTCAAAGGTAAATGCGTTGTTTACACTTGAATGCATTAGATCTACCTTACCCAGCTACCTAACCATTTAGATTGTATATATATACATATAGTACTTTTATTCAACGTGAATTCACGCGGAATCTTTAAACGTTTAGCTGAATTTAATATCCGGTAAGCTTAAATGTTTCTTTTATTTTCGTGTGGAAAAGCATACATCATGTGTTTATGTGTGTGGTATGCGGCAAGGATACGATTAGGAATATTATGTGGTCTGCTCTGCTAGCTAAAAGTACAATAAAAACCATGGCACAAACACAACTCAACACAACACAACACAACAAAACAAGCTAAGCCAATTGGTAATATGAGTGGGTCAGGACCTGCTACTAGCTAAAAAGGCACAACACTTATATGTTGTATGTGTATTGTCGCTAAAGAATGTACATAGTCAGGATATTGCCAAAACACAAGCGTTCTTCTGCCTATCCTTTGTGAATTTTCAATTGTTCTGTGACCACAAATAGTTGCGCCAAAAAAAGACGAGCTGCAGGCTGGCCGAGTAAACAATGGCACTACAAAACTTGGTTAGCTAGAGAAAAGGGGGTGAGGGTGACACTCGGAGGGAGACACCCTCAAGCCAAAAAGTCTCTCACTGTTTGTGTAATTCTAGGCCAAAAAAATATGCATAGGCTGGTTCCATATTTACATTTGTTTGTGTAGAGAGGAGGACAAGAGAAGAGGTCTGAATGCTTGTCTTCACTTAAGGATAATAATTTAAGGTATTTTAAAGAACTCTTTAGGGCACCCGCAATTGTTTTCTTTGTGCCAAGTCGTGTTTACTGAACCCAACACAACTGTACACAGAAATCACAGAGCGTAAATAAATTGATGGGGTTGTTCAATATATGCGCGATAAAAAAAAAAAGAAGAAAGCATGAAAGCATTTTGAATGGGAGTCGAGTCGACTGAGGACAGGTTCGAAGAAAAGCGGAAAAATCAATCAATCAGCTAGCTAAGGTAAATAAATATTTAAAATGCAAAAGTAAAACAAATTTGCAATTGCCTGCTTGTCAGCAAAATAAGTCACAAAAAAATATTGTATAAAGTAATTCAATCTTCCATCAAATGAACTCGAAAATTAACCCGACTTCTGGAGGGGTTATCGAACTTAAGCCTGAAAAAATCTCGGAAGCAACGCAGCCACAAGATAAATGTAATTTTTTTATATTCTGCAAATTCCGTTTGCAGTTGGTTGTTAAATTGAAGTGTCATATCTTTTGGCAAAAAAAAGAATCACTTATTTTATTTTATCATGCACAGCTATGCAAGTTAGTTCTGTGTCTTATTTCATACCCTGTCGTCAAATGAAAGGGGTTTGATAGGCTTCTTACTTAAGAAGATGATAGTACACTTGAGCAAAATTACAAAAGCACATCATTATAGGCGTAGAAAATGCAATAGAAATAAATACACAAATCTTTCAAATTGTTCCTTAACTACCTTTAAATTTGATTAAGATCATATAATAAATACTGTGTAAATACAGTTACCTAAATTAATCATAAAGGAGATGTCTAGTCGGTCAGAGTCAAATGTCACCTTTTTGCTTGTTCTAAATTGTATCTCATGTGAAACGTGTTATATTCGAGCCACACTTGAATGATAAAACCAATAAATAACTCTGTTCTCGGTATGTGGTCTTCTATATTCCATAATTCTTACTTTTTTGCAATCTCACACCGAATGGGTCAAACAGTCAAATGTTCATAGTTTGCAGCTCGGTTTCTGGCTGAATTCCTTTTCGGAATCAGAGTAAAATATTTTTGCACAATTTGTGCAAGCAAAGCTTCTACGTGATGCTGTCCAAGGAGCAACTACGTGACACTGTGGGTCGTCCAGGTGCAGCAGTAGTCCTCCATTTGGGAGTTTGGGAAGTGGAAGAGAACTTTTGTATTCCCCATGTTCACTCAATTATTTATTGTATTATAAGTTGTTATTGTTTTTGTTGCTTACATTTTGTGGTATGCTTGCTTTGCCTTGAACCTCGTTCAAGCGTCAATTACTTAAGTGAAGCAAACCAATTGCAATTGTTCGCATTAATGAAAGATATATCCGTTTCAGACTCAGACTCAGACCCCGACCCAGACCCAGACCGCAATTGCATTCACACATGTCTCAAAACTTGACAAAAACTGAAAAATGCATTGCTGCATTGCTTTTGAATAATTTATTCAGTGGAATTGCTGTTACGACTGCCAACACTTGCAGTTCTTTGAGCGGGAGTTCTTCCTATATAACTATATGCATGCTGGATTCATTCAGTCCAAGTCCAGAGCAATTTTACAGCAGTCAACTTACCCATAAATTATCTCAATTATTGCCACTGAAATGAGCGAAAGCAATGCGCTGGCAACTTCACATGCTCACATGCTTGCCAGATGTGCAACGTGCGGCATGAAAATGTCAGATGTTGCATGATTTCTCGGATTTAAAACGTTTCCCGAGGGCTGATACCCTTGCAGAGGGTATTATAATTGTGTCACAAATTGCTGAGTATCAAGAAATTGGACTTATTGTGAATGGATGTGATACAGAAAGCCCAAGTGAGCTAATCTGCCAATGAAACTTGACACAACTGTTACTTGAATTTATAGCTAATTTGCATATACATAACATACAAAAGTATATAGGAACTTCTGGGATTGGTTAATTATATCATATCAAAATTTAGTTATATAGAAATTTAATTTATTTTTGCAGTTGTCATCAGATTCATTCATGTATCCATGTCGTATACATAATTGCATTTTAAGCTGCAATCATTATATTTTCATTTGATAAATGAAATACAGATTTCCGCTAGAGTATTACATCTTCTGCATATGAGTTTAAACTTATCTATTTTTTTTTGGTATCTGTTTTTTTGAACGGTCTCAATTTTGTTTGGAATTGTCCAAATTAATGCGCACACATGGCGTAGCTTTTATGTGTGTTTTTGTTGTTGTTGTTTGTGTGTTTAATGTTTGTTGATTTAAATATGCATTCAACGTTTCGACGTGGTACAATTGAAATTTTTATAGAAATGTATTCTCAAATTGTATTCATTAGCAACCATTGATGCCCAGGCACGCTGATAAAAGCCCACACAGATGGCTATGTACATATAACATATATATTAATGTACATTCATTTATATAGTAATTAGCTAATACCTGATATTACTAGTAATACGATTTAAAAATCAACACAAATAGATTTTTATATTTATTAAATTTTTGCAATTTCATTTGACGCAGCTAATTGAGTTTTGTGAGTATCCCGTGAAACATTCAATTGGATTGGAACTGGACCCAACTTACAATTACAATTAACATCAGTTGTGGATGGTTGGGTGGTTCATTGGGCGGTTCAATGGGTCGTTGGGTGGCTTTCACTGGCTTTATTTATTGTGTGTGAATGTGTTGGCACATGCAAAGTTGTTTTTGTGCTGGGCATTTTAATTGAAATTGCGTATCAAGCATTAATTTCATTTAACATTTCATGGGACAGCCGTCACGATTTAAGCAGGGTTCAACGTTTTTACAACGGGGCCCAGGGGAGGATCTGACAAGCGCCTGTTAGTATGCAACAGTTTTTTGTAACACAATCTGGACAGTTGAATGAGTGACAGCGAAAGAGATAGATAGAATGCTCGACGTGGAGATAACCTGTATAGCTGAGAAAATATAAATATAAATATATAATATATATATAACTATCAATCATTTGTAGCTTAATTAATATTTTAAAATAGAACTTGAAGACCCTTATGTAACTGTCAAGTATACTATAATAAAGTGCTATAAAAGATTTGCATTTAACATACCCCATCACCTCACTCTGATAGCTGCAAGGTATTTGCAAAATATTTTTATAAACTTAATTAAGCTCTACATGCTTACGCTTTTATTTTAATAAAATTTTCAAATTAATTATTGACACTAAAAGCAATTAATTTGCTAATGTTCTAATAAATAACTAGGAATTTGGCATAGTTTGAAACGACCTAAGCGTTGCAAAGGTTGGGTATAAACACTTTGTGCCATGGTAATAAATATTTGACTAGTCAACATCAACAAGATGATGCTTAACATTTTAGAACTTTAAGCTTGTTTATTAAAAACTCTTCTCATCTTTCAGGTAGACGCTTTTGGGTCTCTCTTGCCTTTATTTTTGGCGTTGTTTTCGGAGGTTCTTTTATTTTTTTCTGTTTGCTTTTTTTTTTTGGGGGTCTAAGCAAAAGTTTTCCACTTAAAGGTGAAATGGCTGCTGCTAGTTTTGGGCTTGTTGGTTGCTTGTCGCTGTCGCTGTCGTTGTTGTTGCTGTTGTTGTTGCTGGCTTGTTGCAAGTACTCGTACTACATATTGTTGAAATGTTTTGTGGCTCTTGTGCCTTGGCTCTTGTCGGTTAGTTTTTTTTTTTAGTTGCTTAGTTTGTTTTAAGTAAGTTTCTGCCTTTAGTTCTCTTCTTTTTTGCTGTTTTTCCACTTTGGGGCCAGCTTCTCATTGTACTTCATTTATGCTGTTGTTGCGGCATTTTCTGTACTTGCTGTAAAAGTCCTTAAAATTTTCAACATAAATAGCTAAATTGCTTTTCAAGCTGCTGTTTGTTTATTAGTTTGCTTCACTAATTCTTCAAGCTATGCAGATAAGGTTTTATTTTGCAATTTATCGAAATGCTCCCCTAACAAAATATTATAATAAATGCAAATTAAATTCTTTGTAAATATGTATATTTCAACCAATTTTTATTCAAAAAGTCATAAAGGCAATACGCAAATATACGCACAAAAGTGACTTGAACTGATGTTTGTTTGTTTATAAAAGGGAATACTACGGGGTAAACTCAAATACTGAGACCTTTTTCAGTGGGTGAGTGATGGAGTGGTTGGGACCGTTGGCTGCTTGGTCTGGCTGGCTCAGAGAGACATAGAGAGAGAGAGAGAGAGAGGTGTTGTTGTCGTAACCCAGATAACGATAACGTCACAAACAGCAAACAGGAACCAAGAGAGCAGACGACTTGCACGTGAATTAGCAGAGACAATAGCCCATAGCAATGCAAAAACCAATTAAATGTGAGTGTAACTGCCAGTTCCAGCACACACACACGCACACACACATCATCACACATACACACTCAGAAAAACAGTCAAGACAGAGAAATAGGATCTATATAGGTGTCGCACATGTGGACACACACAATTCATGGGCCTGGTTCTGAGCCAAGTTATCTGCCGCATCAAACAAAAGCCATACGAAAAGCAATCAAACAATAAAAGTAGTTGTTGTTCAAACAACCTGCCACGCCTCCCTTTCTCCACTCCCTCCTCCCATCGGCTAACTACCTACCTTCCCTACCTCCCATTGCGACTGCCTGTCTTTCTGCCTGCCAAATGCCACACAATGGCAATGACAAATTTATGCGCCGCACGTTGTGAACGTATCCTGCCACATGCATTCCCATTGCAATACACTCGCAATTGCTCTGGCTCTGACTCTGCTTCTTCTTGTTGCAAAGACTCACACACAGAGACACACACAAATTTTGCTTGCAATTAAAGTGTGTGGCAGACAAAGGGTCGCCGCTGTTGCAAGTGTCTGTTTTTGGAGCCTACAACACGGCATATATCAGTGTTGGAGGCACTTGAAATGAAGTGCATTTGGAACTGTAACGAAATGATATAATGCATGACATTTTGCCGGGTAGATTTTTGACTTAATTTACGACCTGAAACTACAAAGAATTAATTGAAAGTTTTGTTTGCTGCGAGTACGTTTTTGACATCAAATCAAAGTTTTGGCACAAATTTTGAATTTGGGAAGAGTCCAAAGAGAATGATTTTTAAGCGGAATGTAATTTTTAACTTAGTTTGATCTGTAAATTGATTCTACAATGTAAGACATTCTGAGGAGTTTAATTTTGTTGTAAAAAATCAGGCCAAAAATTGGCATAAAGTTTAACTTGTAAAGTTGTCTGTCCAACGGGATCCTAGTCTTTAAAAATGTATAGCTTTGTCAAAACTCAGCCGAATTTAATGTCGATTTTAATTTTATCCATGGCTCGATGTCATTTTAGTCATGATTTGATCTGTAAATTGATTCTACATTTAAAAATAGTTCGCCCTTAAAAATATGTTTTCCCAAATTGATAAGAGGATATCCTAAATTAATCCTAAATTTTTCTCAAACTTTTTTTAAACAACTTTGCCACAGTCGTAGAATTTGAATTAGTTAAAAAAAATGAAGTAGTATCTGAGTCACAAAACGTAAGCTTGACTATGCTATGTGGTTTGGTATCTAACCAATTTGCCGACTTGATCCAAACTATTTACAAATCCAGCAATTTTCTGAACAAACTTCAAATTGCATAACTAACAAAGTGCCAGCTGCCAACACGTATCAGCCATAATAGACAACGACCAAAGGACAGCACTAAGAGTATTGTGAGAAGGGGTAGAAGAAGGTGCAGGGATTCTCTCATTGCCTGAGGAGTTGCAGTGTGGCAAAATGAAGAGAGGCTCAGCCGGAAACAACTCATGACAATTAAATGCAAGAAATTGCAATAGTCAACCAGCTAGAAACAAAGAGAGTGAGAGAGAGCGCGAGAGACAGGGACAATCGTGCAAGAAAGAGACAGAAATATCGAGTGAAAATAGAAGCAAGAATAATGATTTGAAGTAGTTGTGGAAAATGCAGTTGAGCAGAGCCAGAAACAATTTGATACAATTAGATTTTACAATTTTCATTTCGAAGGCATTACAACACGTTTCCCTGTGTTACACTGGTCAACAGAAACAGCAACAGTAACATCAGCTGCGGTAGTAAAGTTGCAATCTAAATGGCCGGGCTTAAAACTTTGTTGTTGCCATTTCAAGTATTTGCTCGGTTGACTTTTAATTTAACAAAGTTGGATATAAAGCAAAGCAATTAGTCCAAATTGAATGTCGACTTGGCAACTTGCACATTATATATTTTAGATGTATAAGAATCCTCCAGTTTTTGCTAAAATCATTTCTTTATTTATGGATGTCAAAAAATATATACCAAATTTTTTATTTATGGATTTTAAGAAATACAACAAATTCTTATTATACTTTAAATCATTAGATTATCTTATAGAACATCTATAAGTAATGAAATCTTTATTAAGTTTTTATCAATAACTTTATAGATATTCCTGAAATAAATAACTTATTATTATTATTTTAAAGTTGTTTACTGTAGTCTAAAAAGTATTGATATAAAAAATCTCAAATTCAACCGATTGTAAAAACTAAGAGGTATTAAACTCTAGGGCATGTTTTAATACTGCTAAGTATTGTTCACTTAATTTGTTTACCTACAACACAAAGTTGCACTTCAAATCATTATTTGCAGAACAAACAGGGTATTTACTGGGGTATCTACTATCTGCTGCTTAACAAGTGTTTACTTTAATCTGAAAATCGTTTCCTTTCAGATATATTTGCTTAACTACGGCAGTTCAACCTTTGACAAAGTTACAGGGTATCTGCAAAATATACGTTTACCTTAATCTGAAAATTGTTGATTTTAAACATTATTTGCTAGACAAACTTGACCGCTGCTTGACAAAGTAGAGCGTGCTAATGTAAGTCTAAACATCAGGGATTTGAGATTCAATTAAAGTTGTTTACAGACAAATTTTGTACTAACTTAAAATTCCGTTTGAGAGGCACTTTAAAGCCAATGATTTAGCTTGGTTAAAGTTTTAGATAACAAAGCGAGCTGGTTCAGTTACCGTCGTCTCATTATCTTCATTGTCATTTTAATTTCAGATTTTCGCTGTGATTTCTGGGCAGAGAAGCACGTTGTCGGGTTGCAGCAGTTGAAATGAATCTCTTAATAACATCCGCGTCCTCACGGGCGTTTCTCCATTTCGTGCTGGTCACATTGGCGCTGATGCCAGCGTTGATTTATGGCCATGGTCATCATGGCAGTGGTAAAAAGCATGCCATCGAACTGGCAGAATTTGCCCATGGTGCACACTTGGTTATGGAGACCCATTCCGGCGATGTCCATGTCCGTCCTGCTCGCGAGGCCCTGCCCGAGGAGGTGCCCGCGGTTGCAGCTGCAACACCATCCACTTCAACTGGCGCTGTGGGCGGTGGCAACAAGCGTGTGAAGAACAATAATAAGAAATCAAATAAAGCACAAAATCAGATGCAACATGGTGGAGGCGCTGGTCGTAGAAGTGGCTATAAGAAATCTTCTGTACTCAACGGAGAGGAGCCACTGCAGCAGCAACAGGGTCATCACAACAATGGTAAACAGCAGCGACAACTCTCAAAGCATCCACAACAGGAACATCAGCATCGTCCCGGCAAAAGATCTGGTGCTAAAAAGGCATCCGAGAAGGGTAAGTTTAAAAGCGAACTAAGAGATACATTTACAGCCCCATAAGATTTAAGAGCAAGGGTAACTTCGATTATGTCTTCAGCTATAAATCAGATCTGTTTTTATATGGCAATAAATCTGTAAAGTTAGTTTATAGAAAATAATATTTCATATCACATAAATTGATTTTCCAAATATTCATAACAAGCTACAAATTAAATTGACAACAGTTGAAATCTGTCCTTTTCTTTTAAATTTAAATGATATTTTGATAATCCTGCCAGCATTACTTTGTCTAATTTTTAAGGTAAAGGTAGTCTCCCTACTTAAAAAGACAATGAATCTGTTAGTTTGAGATACCATGAAAATCTACAAGATACACTTTAAACTTAAAAATTGTATTGCATACTTTAGGGGCAATTGAACCTTTGGCAATATTTAAATTACAGATGTATCTCAACTGTGCCACAAATCCGTTAAGAAAAGTGATAGAAAATGTTAGTCACGGGTTTAATCTATATGTTGAAAGTCTTGCCCACGCAGTGCCATTAAGTTAATGTAAGTAAATCATAACTGAAAATAGGCTAATAAACAACTGTGGCAACGGAGGAATGAAGATTTATAAGTTATAATTAAGGCAACAACACTGCGACTGAATAACTGAGACAAGGCAACAAGCATACCAGAAACCCTACTCAAAATTGGCCCAAATATCTAAACTGCTTTGGCATTTAAATTCATGCTTTTAATATAAAATACACATGTACTACAGTGGCTGAAAGAGAAAGAGACAGGATACAGAAGGATACAAGGCACATGTGTGCATACTCTTAGTGTATGTTGAATACTGTGAATGGTCCTTATTATTTCCGGCTACAAATCCTCAAAAGGTAGTTGGCGCCCAAGGCAAGTGACGCATACAAACGACTAACTTAACAGAGGTTTTACATTAACACACACACACACAGATACACACATAACCGCACAGTCGCACACACACACACGCATAGTGTGGTCGCATAGTAAATTAGGCATCTTTGTGAGCACAGGCTGTCGGTCAGGATTGTGGATATTGCGAAATTGGGCATTATGCGAAAGGAAATGTTCGGACAATGAGATGTAGGACATCAAGCAGATATCCAACAAATAGCTAAAACAATTTTCTTACATTTTAAAAAAGGTTTACTGACATCCTTCAGCTTTACCTACTTTATCATTTGCCTTTTTGGTCGCCACGATGATCGTTTATACATATTTACTTTGAATAAAATATAATAACTACCTATATCTCGTTCGCAGCTTCAACCTGTCGTTATTCGAAGAGCTCCTGGACGGAGTGTGATACCAAGACCAATATGCGCACCCGTACTCTATCCCTGAAGAAGGGCGAATCCAACTGTCTGCCCACTCGAACCATGCAGAAGGCGTGTAAGAAGGGTAAGTGCAGGATAAGAAAAGGTCAGGATTACCTGTCAAAACTGGTTACAATTGCAGTAATATTCTTGTTTGCTCTGTATGATAAACAGCAGCTGTTAATGTAACGTTAATATTTTTTAAAATTGTTCCTTACCGAGCTTTACTTAAATTTTAACTCCTCATTTTGCTTTTCTTATAACATATTATTAGCTTTTCACCATAACATGGATCCATACATTCATTCTCCTTTTTAATATAGAGATGTTTACATTTAAATCTTCCATAAAATAGATCTCTCATCTATTGAGTCCCAGCTTTCAATGTCTAGTTAAGGTGTCAATTAAATTATTTTATCTTTAAGATACAATTCAACTAGACTATGAATAACCAGGACGTTTCATTTTCATTGTAATTAACATTACATTAACATTCAACCGCTAACGTAACATTTTAATTCAAATATAATTTCTATAACTTTTTACTCCTTTTTGACTTTCATTAGCTTGTCGTTATGAGAAAGGACCCTGGTCGGAGTGTACTAATGGACACATTACTCGAGAGGACAAACTGAAGCCATCAGATGACGGTAGTCCACAACCAACCTGTAATCCGTTGCGCGTTATCAACAAGAAATGCAAATCTGGTGGAGCACGCTCCACCAAAGAGCGCAAGCACAAGGAGAAAGGTAAGATAAATCGATGGTATACAGAACCAAATTCCTTTCGGATAACTTAATCAAGTATTTGCAGGCACACGTCGTACATCGCCTCAGGCTTAAGACGGTCGTCAATCAATCGTCAATCGATGTAAATCAATCAAAGTATTTAGTAACAGCACAATAATATTTGTAGCAATAATTTTACAAAAAAAATGTTGACTATCCGCAAGGTTGGTCCGAGCAAATTATCAATAAAAAATACACATAAATATAAAAATATAATTCTATTTTTATAAACAGTTTAAAACAACGTGTTGTTTTTGTTCTAATTTATTTTTTTTCGTTTGGACCTTTAAAAAATTGATCATTTTATTTTTCTGTAATATCATTTAAAGACGTCAGACTGCATTCAACTGCAGTCACAATAAATATGAAATGGGAGATGAAAATGGGTTAAAAATAAAAAGTTTAATGGAAATAATTGTTAAAAGAATTACACTAATTAATTAATTCTAATGGCGTGCCGTATTCGAGTATCTATCGCCGTTTGAGTAGCCTGAATTATTGCCACCAAATGAACTTCCACCGAATCCTCTGGTCATTGATCTTTGATCGATACGTCCGCCATTAGATGCCAATCTGTTTATTTGTCCCATCGAGTTGGGAAAGTTACGATTAGTATTGCCTGCATTGAATCTGCCCGATGAGCCACTGCCTCCGTTCATGCCATTGTAACCTCCGCCTCCACCACTATTATTTCTGGGGGGACCACGACCTCCTCCTCGACTGCGTCCGCCGCTGCTGCCACCGGATTCACGTGCAATGTGTTCCAATTCTGGATTCACATTCTGATTGGCCTCTCGCAGAATCTCAATCAGAGCCCGAGCGCATTTGGCATTTTTTCGTGTGAAGAATGCATATGAGGTTCCTGTCGTATGCTTGCGACCAGTGCGTCCAATGCGATGAATGTAGTCCTCCG
The DNA here is from genome assembly GCA_035043265.1 of Drosophila testacea. Lineage (NCBI taxonomy): Eukaryota > Metazoa > Arthropoda > Insecta > Diptera > Drosophilidae > Drosophila > Drosophila testacea. Next base: position 971,454 of record JAWNND010000459.1, read on the forward strand.
ACGATTGTGGAAAATCAAAGTTAATAACATATTTAATGCCATCAACGTCCAGACCACGAGCAGCCACATCGGTGGCCACCAAAATATTGGCACGTCCGCTGCGAAAATCGTTAAGTACACTATCCCGATCCATTTGGGATTTGTCGCCATGAATAGAGCCAACGCCAACGCCAAAGGCATTGATGAAACGCGCCAACTCGTCCACCTTCTTCTTTGTGGCAACAAATATGATAATCTTGCCCGGCGAACTGGCCTGATCATAAATGTGTGAGAGCAGATCTTTCAATTTGGCACCCTTCTCGTGCTCAGAGCAAACTTCCACATACTGTCGTATATTGTGGTTGGCTGATAGTTCCAAAGAGCCGATGTTGATCTTATTGTTTGAACAATTTTAGTTTTAGAACACCTCCGAAAGCAAATTAAACTCACCTGTATGTAGTTGCCAAGGAAATCTTCGGCCAATTGGCGCACCTCCTTTGGCCAAGTGGCGCTCCACATCAGTATCTGACGATCTGGTCGAATTTGGCCAAGTATTTTACGTATCTGTGGCTCGAAACCCATGTCCAGCATGCGATCAGCTTCGTCGAGAACTAGGTAAGTACAGCGACGAAGATTTGTGACGCCGCCCTGTAGAAAATCCAGCAATCTTCCAGGAGTGGCAATTACTATCTCAACACCACGTTCCAAATCGTTGGCCTGCTTTGATCGCGGTGCACCGCCAAAGATACATGTGTTACGCACATAGGCGATGGAGCCAAAATCGTTGGCCACCGTTTGAATCTGTTGAGCCAGCTCTCGAGTCGGTGCCAGGACAAGGGCAATGGGGCCATCGCCACGTTTCAATCGCTCCTGACCATTGATGTGCACGATGGCGGGCAGTATGAAGGCGAGGGTCTTGCCTGAACCGGTTTTGGCAATGCCCACAAGATTATTGCCTGATATTACAATTGGCCAGGATTGGGATTGAATTGGTGTGGGCTCCGTATATCGCTGACGTTGAATTTCATTCATGCAATAGTCCGGAAAGCACGCCTCGTCAAAATACTGTATGGGATTCGGTGCAGGACCACGAACGGTGATCTGATGTTGGCCACGATAGCGATCCACTTCCTGTGGAGGACGATTACGAGTCTTTGGATGCTCCTGATAAAAGTCCTTTTGAAATGGCTGCAGTCGCATGTCCGACCAGTTGACATTATGCAAGCCTAAGCAAATACATATCAAATAAAATATTTTTGCAGTATCTGAAGAGATTACTTACTGCCAAAGTCATCATTGACAGCGCCAGCTCCGCGATTTAAGCCGCCACTGCGACGGGGACGGCTTTCAATGCGTCCGGAACGTACTAAAATATTTATTCAAGATATAGAGATTTGTATGCAACTGATAAGTTGATATTTATTTAGTATGTTACTATATTTACTTACCTCCACCTCCACCGCCGCCGCTACCAAAGCCACCAAAGCCGCCAGTACGTCCTGTAATATTTAATTAATGTCAATCAGAAAATTTTAAAAATGTATATATTTTGCAAGCTTTGTTTATACGCACTTCCTCCACCTCCACCTCCTCCGCCACCGCCACCAAATCCACTGTGTCGAGGTGGCGACATTATTTACTCTTTATACAGAGCGGCAAACGAAAAAAAAAACAACTTTTAATTATTGTTTTGGACTTTCCACAGCTTTCGTTTGTTTCTTGTATTTTCTCGTTAGCTTTTCAAGTTAAAATCACAAAAATAAAGCTTGCCAGCGATTTTCACAATACTTTAAATGTTTCTCAGCGTAAAAGTTCTCGATTTAAAATAATTTTTAATTGTTTTTGTCGCTTTTTGAATTAAAATTGGCAAAGTTATGTGTGCTTTGTTGTATTTTTCTTAATCTCCGTGCTGCTTCTTCCCAATTTGCCATTCAATTCCCGTTTCTTTTTTTAACAGTATGGCAGCACTTATACAGCTTTAAAAAGTGGCAGCGCAGCCCTTAAACTTTTAGCTTCAGTCTGGCAGCTTTAAAGCGCGGCAGTATTTGAAATAACCGTTAAATGATTATTTAAATCAAATATTAAATAAATTCAGTATGAAACGTGCAGCACTTCATTACTTAACTGTCATCGTTGTAATAACTGAAGCAAAGCAATAAATTTTGTGAGAAAAAAACCCTCGTCTGATTTAAACAAAAATGTCAAATTTATTAGTGACCATTTCATAAATTGGAAAATCGTTAAAATAGTCTATTTATTTTGAATCTGCAGACAATTGTTCAATTTGACTTGCAAATGACTCCAATTGCATTAGGGCGTATGCTATACGGAGGCTCACGCATCAGCCGAAAACTTATATATACATCCCGGATACTCACTTCTGGATTATGGCACACCATCTTTCATACTGTCATGTGTAAAAACCATGAGGGCAACAAATGCACAGAGAAAAGAGGATCAAAATTACCCTATTGCGGTTATTATACCAGTTATTTTGATCGCTCAAATCGAGTGTATTTCGCTTACCGACGATACTCGACAGACGAGAAAACCTCAACGCAGATACTTTCAAAACTCTTTCCCCAAACATCCATGGAGATGGATGATGAGGAGAGCCGAGAACGCCGTAAGAAAGAAGAGGAGGAAGAACTTAAAGAAATGGAGCGCGCTTGGAAGCGCATGAAAATCGGATTTGCCTTTTTTGGCATTGGAGGCGTAATCCTTTCATTCTGGGCTATCTACTTCTTTGGCAAGCCGTCACTTGATGAGCAGGGAAACGAGATATTGGACGAGTTCAGTACATTGCCAACGGTGCAACAGTATGTGGCACGGACCTTCAAGTCGGTTAATCATTTTCAGAGGTTCATTCAGGAACCCTCGAGCCAGAAGTTATTACCTGATCCGCTCCAGGCGCCATATGTACAACCACCCTACACCCTGGTACTCGAGGTTAAGGATCTGCTAATACATCCTGATTGGACCTACCAAACGGGATGGCGCTTTAAAAAACGTCCTGGTGTCGATATTTTCCTCAAGGAGTGCTCGAAATATTTCGAAATCGTTGTTTACACGGCCGAACAAGGCTTGACCGTGTTCCCACTACTCGATGCCCTCGATCCAAATGGTTATATCATGTACCGTCTTGTACGAGATTCAACACACTTTGTGGACGGCCACCATGTTAAGAATCTCGATAATCTAAATCGTGATCTTAAGCGTGTGGTAGTCGTCGACTGGGATAAGAACTCAACACAAATGCATCCAGGTAATACATTCTCGGTTGCACGCTGGTCCGGTAACGATGATGATACAACATTATTCGATCTGATATCGTTCCTGAGCGTGCTCGGCAGCAGTGAAGTGGACGACGTGCGCGAGGTTCTTCAATATTATAATCAGTTCGAGGAACCTATTGTCCAGTTTCGGGAAAACCAACGCAAGTTATCTGAGCAAATGCATGCAGATGAGATCGAGAAACAAAACAAACCAAAGCCCATGGTTAAGAACTGGTCGCGTGGCTTTATGAAGCACTAAGGAAATTTATATATTTCAGAGAGATCCTCTCTGGGATTTTCACGTTTACATTAAAACATTCCTTTTGCATTGTTGTGATTTAAAAAATTAATGTATGTAACTATACAAAGAACTTTTAATTTTACTTTTATTGGGAACCAACTTATCTTACATAACTGTTAAAGATCATATTAAGTCGTACTCTAGCACATGTTCTAGTTTTTTTAACTGTGCATTAATCTGACACTGTAGTATCTCTAGTTCCCCCAGTTCAATTAACTTGTTCATACCATCAGTTTGTACCATACTCAAATGCATCAAATCTCTGACCATATAGAAAGTTAGCTCTTCCATTTTCAGATTCTTTCGAATCTCATACTGCAACTTCTTTACATTGACAATCTGTCGACTACGCCTAAAGAATTCGATCTGCCGTTTACAGGTGTATAGAAGGAGGAGCAACCAGATGGTGAGTACCAGAAGGAAGTGATGGGGTTTCTCAATTGCCAGAAATTCCATGTCAGAATGTAAGTTTGTTAAACTAAAAATAAATTATAAATGACATTTAAAATACAAGAGAAATTCGAATTATTTCCCAAAGAGAAATCGAATATGGAATTTAATGATAATAATTTAAGAATTCTAAAAAAGATTTCCATTCTCATCTTTTGTCAGTGCTTTAATAATTTGAGTATCTGTTATTAAATGTTCGCTTGTCCTAGATAAATATTTGCTGAAATTCAATCATCGTCGGCGCATACACCAGGAATATTTCACATTTAGCGAAAGCCATTTGAAAACAATAAGTCTGTTGATCGGAGATGGGAGCTCATCCTGAGGGCAACTGACTTAGATTGTCTTCCCTTTGTACTCGCCTACAAACACGATACATACAGCCCACTCATTTCATATACATACGTACATATATAGTAAGTACTTATTTATTATTTTTACCAACGCTTTCGCTGAAAGGCAATGTGCAAGCAAAGCTCGTCTGTCCTTTCATCCGTCTTGGCTGTCATCCATCCATCCATCCATCTATTCAATTAAACTCAAACCGTACCCGATTCCTGGCATAAATTTCGTTATTTATCCCTTCACTGGGCTGACCTCACATGCCGTTTATGTTTTTCGTTCGATTTCTGTGCGCGGCAACGAGGAAAACTGAACAAAACAAACTACAACAACACTAACAATGGAAAAGAGTGCACTACATTTAAGGTACACTTGACCAGCGGATATCCATTTATTTGGCTTACTTCTTATGCTTAAACATATTGAAAAGTTTACTTTAAAGAAAGAATACTTAACTTATAATAAATTAAACATTTACGTAGCATAGCTTATAGTTTTATTGCAATAAATCATTTCAGTGTTAAGGAAATATATTAAACATGGACTTTTGAGCACTTTAAGTCGTTACAAGCTCCATTTGACCCACTTTACGACTACAGGGTATACACACAACAAGAAGAACAAAAGTTCTTTGCAAAAATTCATTCTATTATGTTATTAAGCTGCTTTTTGGTTTGATAGAACTCAGCCAGAATGTCCACACTGTGGCTGTGTACATATATGTATGTGGGTGTGTGTGTGTTTTGTTTGTCAGTTATTTTTTTATATTGGTCATAGGTCAATATATACCCTAGTCGAGCGCTACCTAATTGAATTGTGTATATGACAAAAAAAGAAAAAGAAAGGTTTATTTGATGGACTTTAAGTTGACATTTTTAAGGGCACACAACAAATGAAGACAATGCAACATGTAGCAGCTGAAATCAAAATCAAAACTAAAAACCCACAAGCCACAAGGCTTACAATTGCCACCAAGGACACCCAGCAGGACAAACCTTAGTCAGAGCTATATAATAAACATAATCAGCGTCAGATGAAGCGTGTTTGTTACATATATGTATTTATACAAATATACAGTATATGTGTAAAAAATATATACACAATATACATATTGTAGCTATACGGTTGTAGGTGCTAATATGCAAAACAAAGCAAATTTACACACACACACATACATACATGAGTATATTTACAACACCCGCACACGTGGTAAATTTGAGGATTCGCCCACGCAAACTCAGCAACATGTTGCCGGCTTTACAACTGTGTGTATGTGTGTGCGTTGTTGTTGTGTGTATAACCACGTGCCAAAACAAATGGCATGCTTTTCAACAATCAACAACAACGTTTATCAACATGCCATGCGCAGCTTTTTTTTGGCAAAAGGGGAAATTTGCTGTGTATCTGGCAACATTGACTCTTCGAGCCGAGTCATGTTGCTAAGTGTTCCTAACAGGATGCTAAAGGATAATACGGATAATTGAAGCAAGTGCTTCAGCCATGATTGAAGTAATGCACTTAACAAGCAATCATCAAAATTAGATAAACAACAAAGAAATGTGTTAAGTTTGCAGCATGAATTAAAATTACCTAACATTTATTTTGTTAAAAGCTAACTCGGTTTAAATTTATATATTTATATATATTTTCATTTTTATTTATTTAGTTGAATGTTGTCTCAACTTCCGCTTTGTCCTCAACAAGTAACAGCATTCGAGTTAAGGGCTGCGCTCCAACATTGCGTATGAGTAATGTGTGCATTGCTGCTCAAAATGTGGGTTTAGTGCGTTTCCACTCGCACTCGGAAATGTCAAAATCAAAATCAGAACCAGACAGAGAAATCCAACGCATGCGCCGAGTTGCCAGTTTTTTGCCGAGCTCACAGCCGAGCACCGAGTCCTGAGTCCGACACCGAGTTTCTGCCTCACTTTCACTATGCAAACGTCAAAAAAGATACGATACCGAGTCTCGTTGTGGGAATCTGGCACATCGACTGGCAGCCTCCTTAGCCGAAAGCTTCGCATCGTACAACCATTTTGCTGTCTTCTAACATTTTTCTCTTTCGCCTGCTAATTTTTTTTTTTTGTAATTTCGTGAGATTTAAGTATATGGCGAAAAGCTTTTGGCAACGCCGCAACGCAAATTTTATTCAGTTTTGACGGAACGTACGTCGCGTTTGTGTGTCGTGTCGCAGTTTTTTGGGCCAACAAAAAGATTGTTCGTATCTCGAAATGGAATGCCATTGAGAGCCACTAAAGTGCTTACTACATAGTGTATTTGTGATAGTGACTGTGTGCGTGTCTGTGTGTGTGTGTGTGTGTACGTCTCAAACTGTAACTGTGTCTGTGTTTGTGCAACATAACAATAAAGCAGCAAGAGAAAAAAGAAAAATAAGAAGAGGAATACAACAAACAAATTGGCGAAAATTAAAAGCCGCTCCCATTGGAAGCTGCTCCATGTTTTGTGCATGTGTGTGTACGAAAGTTTTAAAGTATTTCTCCAATATTTCAACACCCATAAAAGAATAATAGATAATAAAGCAGATTTATCGTTTGTCGACTGCTTTTTCCTCTTCCTCCCAAGATTACCATTTTAATTGAAGCTTTATGCGCAATATGCTGGGCCTCTAATACATATTTATTTACACTTAGACACCCTAAATACAGCACCTTTCACAGCTGCTAAGCCTAAACAAACGCCTAAAGACCCGCGTCGGCCCTGAAAAGTATTCTATGAAATTTTTGCGAGGCATTTCCTTACACTTGAATTAAATTTCCATTAAATATTTAAGAATATCTCTCTCTCTCTCTCCCTTGCTAAACGTTCAAATTGACTTTTCATGCGCCAGACAATGTAAACAGTGTTCGTAATAAATATAAAATAAATAATAAAATAAATATAAATATTATAAATATGTGAGTGGAGTGAAAGCCAAATATTTGAGCAGCTGCAAAACTGTGCGCAATATGTGTATGGTGTGTGTGGCAAGTGAAAAGTCAAGTGCCACTCTGCTCTTAATCGGTATATGTCGTTAGATGCATATAGAACCGATTCCATAATGTTAGTTAATGTACACAGAGACAGAAGGACGGACAGGCAAACAAGCTTCTCATGCTTGCCACAGCCACACCCTAAACATATTCGTTTCCTAGTACAACCAGGACCAATGTATGCGCACCACACACACACACACACATACACACACAGTTTGCGGCATAAACACAGTAACATAGTGCAACAACAACAGCAACGTTAAACACCAATAGAATTGCAAATTATTAGCTCAAAAAGTTTGGACATAATCGTAAAGTAAAGCCATAAATAAGGATGAATATCTGTAGATAAATTATAATTATTATTAGAATCTATTATTTACGGTTATAACCAACTTTTCTAAGCGGTAGTAATACCTCTATTGCCACTTAAAATCTCATAAATAGCTGAAATACCTTTTTAAGCTACCAATCTTTGAGTTATTTTGAGTTTTGGCAGGGAAGAAGACACCGAATTGTTGACTTATCTCTGATAAATACTATGATCGCTTAAAAAAGATTAGAAGCAGTTTTAGACAAACACTAGCAGTACCCCAACTGATATTAAAATCTTAAAGGCTAAGGATAAAATTCTTTACTTTGCTTAATTTATACGAGTTACTAGGAAACATCTTTAATGAATAGATAAAAGAAAATAAATAAAATCTGCATATTATAATATGTATATCAATCGCATGTTCGTAAGAATGTTGGGTATGGTCTTTCAAATTATTCAATATCCGACAAATATTTGACAGATTTAAAGCTAGAAAACATTAACGAACTTAAGGGTCTTGAAATTCTATCTTGTAATTGTTGTTAAATATTTTATTGTGAGTCAACAATCAGTTTAATGGGAAACATTTATTCTTCTGTTATTTATTCTTTTGTTATGTTCAATCTAATAAGTCACTGAAATACCCTTGTAAAGTAATATTATTACAATTAGAGTCTTTATTAGTGTAAGTATTTTTTAATGGAGAGTATTGAAAAATAGTTAAAAAGATTGGTACATTTAAAATAGAAAAATACTTGGAAATATGTATTATAATATAATATGAATAAGAACTGAGAACATGCCAATTATTTTTCCCAAAATCTTTTAAATAGCTTAAGAAGCTGATGTTAAATATCTTTGATGTTCATAGCGAGTTTTTAAATTTTGAGAGTCCTGTAAGAAATATTTATAGATATATCGTAGATACGTAGAATGAGAAATATTCTACTTGCCTGAACCAAGGATGATGTTTTCATCTTTTTGCTCGTTTTGACTTAACATCAAAGCAGAGTTTGTCAGCGTTGTTTGTCTGTGCCACAATGTGCCAAATGAAGAGATAAAAAAATTATGCATATATGCAAATTACTGGCACGTTGAATGTCAAGCTGTTGTTGTTGTTGTTGCTATTGTTGTTTTGGTAGAAAGGTGGAAATTCGTGGAAATTCCCAAGGGCTGTGCTGTACTGTACTCGTATTCAAGGTCAATTTACCTATGTATGTTCGTGGAAATGCTTTAATATTTCGGTTAATCGCATTGAAAGATAATTTAATTATTTCACTGTTGAGCTGCCCTCGAGACAACAAATTGGATTGATTTCTGTCACTCGCGTGTCATTCCATGTGGTTGTTGATGTGGCAAGGTTGCTGGTTGCATGGTAGCAAGGATGTGAGGTGGCAAGGTGAATACAGTCATTTGTGACTGTCATTCACTGTCAACAACACTCTGTCTGAAATATAGAGCTACCTTTATTTTTACCAAAAAGCAGCTTAACTTTGACATGCGGACAGACTCCCATTTTTTTTGTTTGGGATGAAATTGAAAACCGCAAACAACAGGCTCTGATAAAGCAATTCAAGTGTGTTCTATCTATAAAAGTAAATTCGATATAAATAAAATTAGATGAAATTGACAAAACTGACATTGCTGAAAAGCTCACCTTCTATCTGGGTGGCAATCGAAAGGAAATTCTTGAATAGCAAGCACACAAAGTAAGACAAAAAGGCCGAGGGAGACGGTAAATATAATGAACTCTCATTATCTAGGCTTTGATGGGCAAAAGACCTGTGTAAAGTGGAAAATTTCATGGGCTAACCTAAATATGTTGACATTTATAATAAATGCGAAGGTAAATTTAAAACGAAAACTCAACTTCGCCTTGGCCACAAAACGTAAGACGACTAACTAAATGGCCGAAAATGTCCAAAAATGGCTAAATGTGAAGGTCGAATAACATCACCTCTCACAATCAGTGGCCTCACATTTTGTTTTCCACGTGCTGATTATAATAAATAGCAAACAGAAAGTGAGAGCTTAATCATGACGAAGATTAAATACCCTTCAGAAGACTGTATAAACCCGCAAAAAGGTCATTCAAATGCTTAACACATTTCATAAAATAATTATAACAACCTTTTCGCTAAGGGTATAAAAAATGAATGCCAAAAAAGTAAAAGAAAAGAAGATAACATGAAAAGGAAATGCGATAAACCAACAGAATATCTCAACAAAGAGAATCCTTGCGAAAAGGATATGAAGGGTTTGCATTCGGTCCGCTTTCTACCATCTCAGATAAGAAACGCAAACATTATCGACCGCCAGATACATTATGACATGCGAGGATTCAGGATACATAAAGTGGAGGATTAGGAGTAGGATTGATGGTAGAAATATTAGTAGAAGGAGTTGTAGTTGCTAGCAGAAGTTCCTCTTAAGTCCTCATATGCGTGCTACCATATAGTTATGTATTCGAAGAGCACAAGTCAATTTCATTATGCGTAACACAATGAATAAACAGAGAGGACACAGCAAATGCTTATAGAGAGCAGACGACCCTCTCAGGACAAATTTCTGCTTGGCCTAAGTGAGTTTTTCTTTTTTAATACCCTGCTCTTTGAATGTATAAAGGGTCTATTAAGTTTGTGAAACTTTAAGAGAGCATAACAGTAGGAAAGAGACATGAAGTGTACAATACATATACTGGTCTTCTTGATCAGCTTCAACAACCGATTAAATATAAAAGCTAGAGACATCGTAAAAGCAAGAATCTTCTTTATCCCAAGTTAGATCCCTTCCCCATGTAATATTTTTGACAACTCGAATCTGTTCCCAAAATTTCATCATGATCGGATACTAATGTACGGGACTTTAATGTACAACTCTTGCAGGATGTTTTTTTTGTCTATTTTTTAAGAATAAGTACAGAGTGACTGAAAGAGACTCTCTCGATTGTAGCCTTTCCTACTAGTATTCTTTTTCTTTTCGAATATGATGAACTGTCCAGAGTCCTCAGTCCTTAGTTCTTAGGGTAAACAACAGGCTCTCACGTACATATTGCCTTATGTATGTTTAAGTGTGCCAACGGTACACTGCACATACTAATTTTCTCACCATGAATGGCAAATGGTTAAGTTACGTGGCTGCCACACCACCACCTGCACCACCTAATACCCAACCTAAGCACCAAAAGTCCAACTTGTTGGGTAGTCACATTCAAGGTCGTTTAAAGTGTCTCCTTGGGACACTTTTGTATATTTCTTTTAATTTCCTTGGGCTTTTCTTCGACTCACATGCCTACTTTTTATTTTCTTTGCCAAACACTTGAACTCTGGCTGGCTGCTAAAGGCCCAGTTAATGGGCCAGAACATTGTGCTGTGTTACTTTTGTCTAGCACGTGCTTACCTTACTTTGTTTACTCAGTCTCAATTTAATACTTAATTTGTTGACTCCTCCAAAAGAAAGTTAACATCAAACGATAAACTGACTTTAACTCCTTCTTTAGAACTTTCTGAATTGAAGATTTATTTCTATAGCGTGCCTTTTTTTTGTCTAGGTATCATTTGCAAGGTTTAGCATAGCCTCTACAAGTTGAATTTAAAGATGGCAACGGAAACCTTTTTAGGCTTGGCCTACGAGCGGACTAAATCAACGAAACGTCCTTTAAGACCAAAGCTGCTTAAGTTAACGGATGTTGCCACGCCTCATCGAAGTCGCAAGAAAACGAAAGTTAAGGTGAGTTTTAAAGTTAATTTAAAGCAAAGGCTGCAAGGCTTTATTGAATACTACAAAACTATTTTATTATATCTATTAATATTTTAAGCTAGTTAAAATTATTTAATACTACAAAACTTAAATTGAACCGGATTTGTGAAGTTTCATTTCTGAATGATTCGTAAATCAGAACTCATTAAAATTTGCACCTGGGCGAGAAAGCTTTTTACCTCATATGTGTTGGTGGCAAAAAGCTCTCATTGTTCACAGAGGCAGATATTCAAACTGGAAAATTTTGATTTCACTTATTTTAGCCTGCTGTTCCATTATAAAAACTCTGTTTCTGTGTAAAAGCTTTCATTCACGGGTGCAAATCTGAAATAGCACTATAATAAAGATACATCTTGCATGCCCACATTTAATTTTCATTATTTTGTCTCTTTAAACTGCAGTCAAAGGACCGCTCAACAACTGTACGAGAGCGCATTTATGATGATCCAGCTTACACGGAGGACATTAGTCACCTAGCGAATCCTTTGCGACGCAGCAGCATTTCCGGCAAATCATCGGGGGATTACAAGCTCAGTTCTGAGCCGGTTGCGAGCAGCAGCTCGTTGGGTAAACGTAGTCAGTTGACCAAGGATTTTCTCAAATATGCCGTAAACAAACCCCTGAAGGCCAACAACAGCAACAATAGCAACAGTGGAGCTGTTAATATGGAATATGATTTCGATTCGAGTAGCTCGGATAATGAGCCGCAGGAACCAATCAAAGATGGTAGCATCACAAGGCGAGTGCTCAGCCTGGAGCGAAGTCTGGCTGCAGCATCCGAGAAGAATGAGAAGAAAACATCGTCGACACAGAAGCGCAGTTCGAAACAGAAACGGAATTTGAGTCTGGATAACAGCCGGAAGGGAGCACAGAGCAAATCGAGCTATGAATTAAGTGAGTCAAGGAATCGCAAGGAACGGAACAATCGCAAGCAATATCTAGAGGCGGAAATTCCACTTGATGAGCAACAACAGGATGACGTCTACTCGGTTCGCAGCTCGGCACAAAATTCGGCAGCAACAATGCCTGTGGAGTCAACCACAAAGCTGCCAATTGGCAGACGTTTTCTACGTGGTGAGATTGGTATTAAAAGCTTTAACTATTATCTGCTGAAAGAGGGCTTAAAGAGTTCCAAGAAGTTGGATAAACAACGCAGTGCAGGAGATGCTGCCACGGGTGGCAACAACATCAGCAATGTTAAGAAATTGCAGACGCGCAGCGAGGAGAATATTTATGAGGAGATTTTCTTCAAGGAGCTGCCAGCCAAGCAGGACAACAGTCTGACGGCAGCAACAACAGCAGCCGCAGTAGCAGCAGCAACAACAACAGCTGCTGCTATGCAATCCGATGATGAAATTCAAAGCCAACAACAACCACAGCAATGTCTGCCGGATGCCGGTGTCTATGCGGACTGTGAACTTTGCATGCAACAATGCAGTAAGGAGAATTGCAAGTATTGTCTGGTGCAGGACGAGACGGCGACCGTTGCCCAGCAACACCAACAGCAGCAGCAGCAGCACAGCGAGCAACCGACAGCAATAGCAACAGCAGCAGCAGCAACAACAACAGCAAGTGGTTTGCCTGCTGCCCACATACTTGAGTTTCAGTCGTACAATCCAAACAATCCGGGCGTATATAAAATTGAAACGACACCCGTAGCTATAACCGGTGAATACAATCCTATACTGCAATTTCAGCAATCGTCCGCGGCAACAACATCCACGTCGGCAACAACAACGCCTAGCGAGCAGCAGCAGCAATTTCACCAGCACCAACAGCAGTTGCACCACCAACAACAGCAGCAGCAACAACTTTATGCTGGCTTCTATCAACAGCAGGCAAATCACAAGGCTTACCAACAACAACAGCAACAGCAGCAACACAATGTGGCAAGTCATCCGCTAACGAATCATTATGCCGTGGGCGGCAGCCTGTTGCTGGCACAGGTGACGCCACGACGACCACAGCAGCCACAACAGCAGCAACATCAGCAACAGCAGCAGCAACAACAGGGTTATATTGTTAGTTATCAGAATGGTGGCGGTGGCGCTGCTTCAGTGCAACGTATGAATACAAAATCTTCATCCTCGAGCGATTCTTTACCCTATCACAAGTACAACACAATGGCGAGACTGGAAGCAAATGCATTGTATGCGGCACCAGGAACTGGAGACATTTATTATGCCATTGGTGGCATGAGTGGCCAACCGTTGCATCCACTAATGTATGCAGCAAGTCGTCCCATTGGTGGCTCTCAAATTCTGGTCGATCACTTTGAGACACCGCAAATGTATAAAAGTGACTCACGAGCATCAATTTTGAGTGAATTCTCTTTGAGAAGCAGTGACAATTCTCAACGTTTCTCACATCGTTATCCACATAGATCAAGTATGTTCTCCTCACACTCGAATGCTCATCAACGTCGTTATTTTGGCAGCACGGAAAGTTGTCGTATACCCTATGATTGCCGTCGGTGCAGTCTGGATGGCGTTATGGGAGCAGGTGGTGGTATTGCTGGTGCTACAACGCCAGCGGATAAATGCAGCTACTCGGACAATTGTCGCTATGAATGCCGCAATTGTGATTGCTCCTCGAGTTATTTTAGCTCTGATTTTGATGACATCTATGGCTCAATGGCACGTGGTGGCAGCAGTGGCATACCACGTAAAACTGCAGCAGGTACGTTGCCCTCAAGTGGCCCAGCAGAGCCTGGTGATTACGAACAGGCAGCACCACCAATGTTGCCAACAACACCACAGCAGCAACAACCACCACAAATGGATCTCAAGCAGAACAAATATGCCATGGACTTTTTCAAGCATGTGAACGATGTGAAAAGGAGTATCTATCAGTCGGAGATGCAGCGCAACAACAGTTTGGAATCCACACGGAGAATACATCGTAGCAGCAACAGCAACAACAATCCCAAGGCGAGTCCTAAACGTGCCATTTCTCAGCCCCAAGAGCCGACACTTGTGGTAACGACATTGCCACTCAGCAAGGGGCGTAGTGCATCCGCCACAAAGCCAACTCCTGCTCCAAGAACGAGTCTGCAGAACCAACAATCCCAGCAACAACCTCCAGAGGAGGCCACGCCCACGCCCAGCAAGCGTAAGCCACAGCCAACGGAGAGAAGAGAGTATCCCTCATTGGATCGCCTGGTGGCTTCCACAACGGGAGCCATACCCAAGCGACAAAGTCGAGCTGAAGAGGAACCCAAGAGCAGCAGCAAGATCAAGTCCAAGCACAAAGAAACGGAACCAAGAGAACGTCGAGATCGAAGTGCACCTGCTACAACTGGAGAATCAACAAGTGGAGTTACTTTAAATATTTCAAGTAAGCGACATCATCGTTCGAATAGCGGAAAATCGCATCCGGGTTCGGGAAATCCTGTGCCAAATATACGACGTAAGGATATACCAGCACCGCCGCCTCCTTCACCGGCAACCTACTCGGATCTGCAGGAACTGAAAGCCAACATGGAGGGATTACAGGATGATACAAAGTCGCGTTCGTTGGAAAGTGAAACAAGTGAGATGCCCACAACAATAGAGGCAAAGGCAGCCAGAAGTCAAGCTCAGGCTCAAGCAGCGCTGGCAGCACAGTCAGCCCTGGCAGAAACAAAGCTAGTACCGAAACTCCCGCCTGAAAGTGCACAAATAGCTTCAACAGCGCCGCCGGAAGTCAGTGTCAAGTGCAGTGCAACAACAATGGCGCCCAAAAGTGCAACGGAAGCGGAAGACGACGATGTGTTCTACGATGCGAGAAGTGAAGACTCTGCTGGTGGTCTGAGTGTCATTTCCACAGCACTGGAAGGTTCCGCTGCCATTAGTCAGCCAGCACAGAATAAGGTATGTCTGGCAGCCTAATTGGCTAATTCCCTGACAGCCTTTGACCTTTACTTAGGCCATAAACAGTTGCACGCGAAGCCAGTTTGCTGTCAGCTTTTTGCAGATTTGTTAGACCCTGTAATTATAAAGTTACAAAGGGCTTATAGTTGGTCTTTATGTCTGTGGGATGTCTCAGATTGTAGAGACTAGAAGAGCTTGAGACAACAATCTATTTAGATATCCTATCCACAATTAGAGAAAATCAGGAGTTGCCTAATTTATTACTCTACTTAGGCTTTAAGGTAAAATTTTGAGCAGCTCTTTCTAGAGAAAAAGTACAGAGTCTCTTGAAGTCGTGATCTCTCGACCTTAGCTAGTTGCAAATTATGTAAATATGCTTAAGCAAAAGAAGAATTTCAACCCAATTTGTATCTCTGAGATACTTTGTCCTTTTCCCTTTTTTAGTAGATAAATAAATGCTTAAATATGCAATCGTCCATCATTTCATTATCCTATGCTGCTCATTTTTCCTCAAGCAGCCGTAATATTTTCTAACTCATTTGCAACAGAATGTTGCATGCCCCCTTTGACTTGTGTCCATTATTATTCAGGGATTCGGATCTCGTGACGGCAAAAGATACATATCCAAATAGATGAAAAACAAAGACAAATGAAGATAAACACGAGTTTAATTTTATCAATTATTTTTACAGGATGTGTGTGTGGCACAGACGAAGCGTGAATTGTCCGGCATATTGACACAAGCAGCAGCAACGACCCTGACAAAGGATACCAACGAGCAACAGCAACAGCAACAACAGGAACTACAGTTGCCCAAGGCCATTGTGGAAAACGCAATGCCAACGGATGCCGCCTCCCTACTTGCAGCAAATGTATGTGCCACAGGGAGTCAAGAGCCAACAAATGATGAACAAGTTGACAAAACCAAAAATGAAGCAACAACAGCTTCAGCAACAGCAGCACCAGCAACAAAAGTCTCAGCAACAACAGCTACAGCATTGGCAACAAATGCTGCTGGCAACATAAAAAGTTTCGAAACATGTTGCTCAAACGAGGCGGGAGAATGTGTACAGCGTGACGAAGCAACAGTCAAAACAAACGGCGAATTAACGAGCAAAACAAAACGAAATAATGGAAATGTTGCGGCAACATGTACGGAGGGGCAAGCGACCAGTTTGTTGCCAACAAATGTTGCGAACAGCAACAATAGCAATACCAGCAGCAGCAGCAACACCAACACCAGCAACAACAACAACAACAACAGCAGCAACAGCATCGTCAACGACATCGACTCAACAACCATTGGAGCAACATTGGAGCTCGAGTTCAGTTGCAAGTCGGAACACACGGACAGCGCAACGCTGGCGAACAGGTACGCGTATCCGTGAGATACTTTATACTGCCGCTAATCTGTAACTATGTAGATACATATGTACGTACGTACATATATACGTATACGATTGTGTCTGCAAGTAGAAGTATATAAAAGTCAAATGTCTTGATTTGTCTGCCGTTTGGATTAAAACACTTGTTGTTTATTTTAGCGCGTTACGCGTTAATACATTGAATCTGCATCCGTGGAATACAAATGTATCTTTCAAGTGCCTGACGGTAAATCCCAAACGAAGTTAACCGCGAACTCGTGTGTGTATCGTTGTATCATTGTGTCTTGCTTTAATTAAACTTGTATTACATGTGGAGTTTAAATCATTTCAACTCAAGATCTGCAATTCGTGTCGTGCTTTTAAGTGCAACAAATAAAATTTACAATCAATAATTATGCATTGGCAATTGAAAGTGAAACTATTAGTTAAAATACACATATATGTATACATATACGTATATATATACAATTGCCATGTTTAGAGACAGAGTTTGACAAAGACACTTCATTAAAAACTGGGTCCGGCCCACGACATTAACGCTCAACCTGCTCTCTGGGGAGGCTGCCTGCACTTGGCGAAATAGTTTAGTGATTCTTAAAGAAGAATTAAAGCAGATTGATTAAGAATTTCTGTAAATTTCTTACTAATTGAGCTCAACTTGATTTAAGCTCTTTTTTCCATACCTTTGGAATTCTTAATCTTTTAACAAAATAGTTTAGTGGCTCGGAATGAAAAGAAAAATTCTTAACGTGGAGTTAAAAAAGAAGATTTAAAGTGTTTTATAAATGCTGCAAGTTTCTTTTAAATTAAACTCGAATTAAATTTTTTTCTTGCATAACTTTGAACTACTTTTTAATTTTTAACATAAAAGCTGTTAGCGCTTTGACTAAGCGAAACAGTTAAATATTTTGAATAGAAGAGTTAAAGAAAAATCCTTTCAAGCTAAGCTGAACTTAGTTTAATTACTTTTGCATAATTTGCAACTTTTTTTTTTTAAATAAAATTTTCTGTAGTGCATTTTGCGGTTGCAGTTGAAACTTGTTCGCCTCTTGTGAATTGTCCAAATCACGTGGCCATTGTAGCTGGCATTTCAAGTGCAACCCCATGTAACTTGGCTATTCTTGGCCCATTGCCATGCCCCCGAAACCCCAAAACCCACAGATGCCCTTGCAGCTTCCACATGCAACTCGTGGCACTTATGTAGAAGACTAAAGACTAAAAAGTGATATGTGTAATTAACAGTTTGCAAGACAAAACTAAGCATAAAGGTCAACTAAATATAAAGCAGGTAAATCTTTTAAGCCATTCTCTCTATGTGGTGTAAGCCTAATCGAATTGTTTTTGCACTTCGCCGCACACATGTTGGTCAAGTGGTGTTAACGGCAAATGCCACATAATATATATTAAATTGTGGTCATACATATGAATAATAATACATAAATTGTAATAAATTGCACAGCTCCAAATACTAAATAGTCGCATCTAACAGTGCGTTAAATGCCTCTCAAATAACAGATGTTTATTTTAGACCACTCAAATTGCCTTTTTGGCCATAATTTAATGGCCTTTCGCATAGATTGCGCATTTCACTGCTCGGCCGTGTGGACCATGTTCCACAAAAGAGTTGCTGAAAGTTTTGTACATGGGTTTTGGTGTCGAAACCGCAACCATAATTAATATGAGAGGCAGCTGTTTGTTAGAAGTTATTTATCGCAAATTTAGTGAAATTCTTTCAGCCATAAATTCAATTAAATTCATATTTCGTTATAGCCAAGTGAGTTACCAATTAGAGTGGCTTAGAAAAGTTATATAAATTTACCTCGTTTTTGATAGACCATTTTAGATAAGAGTGAAAAATGATCAGGCTCAAGAAAGTAGAAGTAGGTTGGTTAAAATTAAGAATATTCGACTAGAAGTTGCCCTGAATTTTGGTAACACCATAAATTAAACAAACATAAAAAAATAGAAACACTTTCAACGTCTACTGAGTATATTGGTATAGAAGTAAAATAATTTCTGTCTACTTTAATCTTTCCACTCAACTTTCGTAATAATATTAATGGTATATTTAGAAAGATTTGTGTACTTTGTAAACATCAAAGCATTTTCTGTTAACACATTTAAAATATTCTAATTATATATTAATATACAGACTATATTTTTATTAAAACAAGTGTTCTTTAAGTAAAAATCAGAGGATTACCTTCTCTCAAACTTATTCTTTTCACGCAATAAATAGATTTCCTTTAACATCCACTGTATTCAGAATTTATGCAAAAAGTGCTAAAAGATTAGTTTAGTTAAAATCAAAGCAATACCAATAAAATGCGGTAGACAGGCATTTCAGCTGATTAATAATACATCTTCTACTGTCGGTTACAATTTGTGGCTTATACCCTGGTCCAAAATTTCATATGCGCAGAGCATAAAAACTTGTCAGCATCTAAGATATGGGTCATCGATTGAATACACATTAGCGTAAGGCATATGCAAAAAAAAAATATAAAAAAATGAAAGAAAAGAAAAGACACGCTAGAAGAAAACCAAAGAAAATCGCATAAAAGCACGCACAAGACATGTGAGCAGTTAGAATTTGTGGCAGAGTTGCATGAAAAGCGCAAAATCATTGGGCTGCCAATAATAATGGAGGGTATATGGGTACATGCTACTGCTACCTATCAAGCCTGTTAGCCACAAAAGTGGGTGATATGTGGTCTGGCCTAAACAGGAAAAGGCAAAAGTGAACAGCTTTAACAAGACACTTGCCGAGAGTGTCGTCCCATTTTGATTGAGAAGTGGCAGACAGAATGACGAGCTCAAGCACTGCCAAGCTCGGTGTTCACTCCAAGCTGCTCATTAAGTACTGTGGTGCTGTGGTCCTTGTGTGGTGCTGGATGGTGGTGTTGATGGCTGAGCTCAGTGATTAATCGCTCGAACAGCGTGACCTGTCATTGGCACTCTGAATAATCTGTATACATAGCCTCACAGGAGGCATTATAATTATACTGCCACAATAATTGAATGCAAAGAAAAAACTCTTGTCAATGCGATGAGGTTTATAACGATTTCAAGATTCATATGTGTCAACGGAAGCAATAAGAAAGTACAGTTGAACTTCCTTTAACACATGGTGCCCCAAAAAAGTATGCTACGTTTTTAGCACTGGGATTATTTAAAAGTCCCATCTGTTTGACAATTTAGAGAAACTTACTTGACTCCTTAATGTAATATATTTAAGCTGTGCAAGTCTCAATGTATTAAAGCCAGGTCCATTTATAAGCAGCTTCCCAAAAGTGCAAGTCAAAACTGTTTCAAATTAAATGCCCTGGATTAGGCATCAACATTTGTGGCTGCAGTTCAAAGAAGAGTACAAATATAATGCCACTCTTTATAAATATATATATACACATAAATATAAATAGAAAGCAAAGCTTGGGCAATAGTTAATGTATATATAAATATATACTTATACAACATACAAATATGTATATATAAATAAATAAAGCAGAATCATCAGCTTTGCGTACCTGACTGTCTGTCACGTGCATTATAATACGAGTATAAGCGAAAAATGTGCTGAGAAGCACGTTTGCAGTCAGAGCAAAAGGAAATAAAAATAAAAATTAGGATTGTAGACGCTGGGAAAAAGCAGACAACAACAAAAGCAGAAGCAACAACAACAACAACATCATGAAAACAAAATACACACCGCGCAGAGCACGCAATTATAATTAAAGCATGCAAATAACATTAAATAAGCTGTCGCAAAACCGTATTTCTGTGGGTCAAACCCAAACCACCGACCCATCGACCCACCCAACCAGTTGCGGGGTATATGTGGGAAAGAGGAGAATGTGTATCCACTGACTGGCTTTCTTAATGATCTCTGTGCAACACGCACAAGGCCACTTGCGGTAAATTTCAAGTCAAGTTGGGGGCGTTAAGGATTATAAACGTTAGGCACGAATAACGAAACGTTTTTAATGACTAGCTAAATCCTAAGGGATTCCTTATGATTTCATCCAGCCTATCAAATTTTTGAGAGCTGAACCGCAACTGTAACTTCGATTCGTCTATCAAAAGATTTAAATGCCACTCAAATGAAAGCTTGCAAATATTTAATAGAAGTTTTAATGCGGTGTTAACAGCAGGATGTCAAAGGTGCATTCCAGTCCTTCGGGATTGATAACGACTTTTTCTTAAGAAATTTGAAAGCGTGCGTTTTATTTATAAATACTTCACTAACAGAAATTATTCCAAATAAAACTTTTCTTTGTTGATAACAAATGTTACAGTGTTGTTTAAAGTGTAAACTGTATTTACTAAGTATGTATAGTATATAATCTTTGTAAAGCTCTTTTGCTATTAAAATCCAATCTTACTATTAAGAAATGCTTTCATTCTTAAAAGTTACTTAAGAAGTTCATGTGACCTTACAGAGTCAAAAACTATAGATTAAAGAGTACAGGTTTTTAATACTATACATCCTTATCAACAATGTATTTGAATGTTTTTCCACCGTCTGTAAGTTCTTTCTTTCTGTACTATTTTCCCTCTTCTTTCCTTTTCTGAAAAATACTTTCCTTTTTAACATAATATATTATTCCGCAATTGGTTAAACGTTTCCTCAATTATCATAAGTGTAGCTCACGTTCTGTTTACTGTAATCGATTGAAGCAATAAATATATAAAATATCATTTAATTTGTGGTGAATATAAAAGCATCAAAGCATGTCAGGAGTACAATATGCCAAATGATAGATATCCACATGTAAATCATTTCACGTACATTTATTACATTTATTTTATTGTTACAACAAATTCTTTCCGATTACTGTTGATGCTACGATAGGTATTTTTCATAAGAAGTCGAGGCTTGCTGCTCGGGCAGCATTTTTAATATAATTTTGGTAATCAATAATTTGCGGAAAATGTTTTTCCCTCCCCAAACCCCATAAATTCAGGCATACAAAAGGTACACACACACACACACACACACACACACACATACATACACACAGAGAAAGAATGTATGAATGTAAATCAATTTTTGCGCTTTCTGCTACCTCTGCTTGTTGTTGGAGTTCTTGTTGTTGTATTCTATTTGCATTTCGGTTTAAGCACTCACAACTTGCAACATACCAATACAAACACACCCACACACGTATGCAAATAGCTGGGAATATGTAAGCACTTATCCAGAACTTTCATAGCTTGAAAATCGGTGAAAACAAAATAGTAACGAGTTTTATTGTTTTTCCCCCTGTTGTTACATTTATTGTTGTTGTTGTTGCTGCTGTTGTTGTTGTTATGAACGCGCATTTCATTGTTTTTATGTATTTTGCGGTTTCCCCCATTGTTACTGCAAAACTGTTGTAAAATGTTCGGCAAAAGCAAGAAAAAAAGAATAAAATGAGAAGAAAAGAATCCTAAATAAATTCCCCTTTGAATATCCTTCAACATGTTCATCGGGCTAAATCCTATTCATATATATTTACAAGTGTTTTCTATAGTGTATTCATATGGATGTTAAACACTTTTTCACATGTTCAATGTTGATGTTAAAGTTTCCATTTTGACAATAACAGTCGCTGGAAGTTTATCAAAGTTGAAAACAAAGTGCAATGCACACGTGTTGATGACATGAAACTCAACATGGTAACTAGTTTTGGGAGGAAACCAATGAAAGTTCTTAACTTGGCTTCAAATTCGACAAATTGTTGTTTAAAAGTTTGTTAAAAAATTAAGCAAGAAGTGTTATCTTTGAGTATTTATATTTGAAATAGTATGGAAAAGGATATAACTCAATTATATAATTTGCTTGTTATACAAATTAAATATTCCTTAAATTGTTTTGTAACTTTTAACTCAGAGATATATTTCAAGAATTTACAGAGAATTAACTTCTCAATATATCAGTTACTTGACTGCCAAGTAGACTATTATCGTTGCTGAAAAATCAGATTAGTTCTGTTAGAAAAGATAGTAGATAATGATATTTTTAAAGGAGTATCTATACCAAGTTTTATTAACATCCCCTTCACAAGAGATCAAAGTGGTATAAGCTGCACAAGAGAATCATTATACCCTCTGCAAGAGCATAATATGCTTTTCATCTAGAATTTTGCATAATGGAATAGAATTTGAAAGTGGAATAAAATTACTGACAGCATTCCTAAAGAGCTCTCATTGTGGGTGTTATTTCAAAACCGTTTCAGCTCATCATAAATATGAATTTAATGCAATCTAAATACCACATTATTAAGCAAAACAAATTTGACAACAACAAATAAAAAAGACAGTGACAAAGCTTAGGAAATACTGGTAGTTGAGTTGCGGCTAATTGAAAACAAGTTCAACACAAAATCATAAATAAAAGAAATCGAGAGCTTCGCTTCGATAATAAATACGCGTAATTACAGTTGAATTTGTAATACGAAAACGAAATCAGGGCCAGCAGCAAAAAAATAACCAAACTACTGGCAAAACTTTTTATTGTATTTTCTGGTTAAACATTTTGGGAATTGCGTCAATTGTGGAGTTAACAAAAGAGGCAAAAAAAAAGAAGTAAAATTGAGCAGCTAATTGAAAATAAGTCTACAAAAGATTGCGCACAACCTTGAGATGCAGCTCAAAGCAAAAATTGAGGAAAAATTGGCCAAGTTTTCAGCAGTTTTGGCCAATTGCCTAGGCTAGGTACAAAATTTAAGAGGCATACGTTTGATGTGAAGAGGTGAAACTTGTTTTCTATGGCCGCAACTTAATTTGGTCTTGGTCATTGGCTTTCTGGCGGCAGCAACGCGTTCAGTGCCGTTTGGCCAGTTGCAGTTGCAGTTGCAACATCAGACAGAGACAGAGAGATAGTTAGAGGAGGCAGCAGCCGCAGCAGCCGCAGCAGCAGCGGCTTTTGAGCTAGTAAAGTGACTCGGCCTCAGCTCGAAAGTGCAAGTTGAAATATGCAGGCAAATGCAATCGATTTAGCAAAAGAAAAAAATAAAACCTTCCCCTCTTACCATCTTGTTGCCGCGGGACGACGACAAGTGCAGCAAAAATTCGAAAAATATTATTGAAAACCAGTTTCATATGTGTTGTGTTGTGTAGATGTTGTGTGTGTTGCACTGTTGCGCATTGCTTTGTGGATGCCACATCTCTCTCTCTGCACATCTTGCGGGCCCCTTGTATGGCCCGTGCTTTTGTGTGTGCTCGCATATTAGCGATTTTCATTTGAAGATATGTGGGAATAATGCACTTTTAAATGGAAAGTTTAATGCATTTTTCTGTAGCATGTTGCCTAAGAGGCAAAACATCAATATACATATGCTTCACCATTGTTGTTAATAAATGCTGTGGGCCAACAGCAACAACAACAACCAAGTAGACATTTCTATTATTTTTATTTGTATGCAGATTGGGCACCTGTTCAATACTTTTCTATGGCAACAATAATCAGCTTAAAGAAGAAATATGTAAATGCATTTTATACAAGATGCAACAACTGAAATTCCATTTTGTTAGCTTCTCATATTTTCCATTAAATTCTCTCTCTTTCGCTCTCTCTCTCTCGCTGTCTCTGTCCCCTTAATAATGCTTGAGTTAAGACCTTTTACAGCTCATTTCATTATATTCCATTTTACCTTTTGCACTCATTAGTGAAAAGTTCGAATTACATAATAAAAATTGTATACACAAATTCCAAGAATTCGCAAGAAAAAAGAAGGAAAAAAACAAGGAGTTTTGGCTAACGATATAAAAGTACACAATGTTCAACTTACTTTTGCTAATGAACTATACTAAGTATAAGTATTTGTTCGTTAAGTGCCTATCGCTATCCTAAATACCATAATCTGGTATTACTTGGCACGATAGCTTTTAATCACACTAAAAGCAAAACGCGGACTTTCCGCAAAATGCCAGAAGATGCGTGCATTTTGCCAAAGGGAATAACTCTTAAGATATACAATGTCCTATATACATAAAGAGTAGACAGGGAGACAGATGGACAGATAGACAGATAGACAGATAGCGAGATAGAGATAAACAAGTCAACTTGCAAAAGTAGACAAAAATAATGTGAAGAGACAGACAGTTGCATTCCTTGGACTATTAGGAATGCATTTGCAATCAACTTGCTCTGTCCAAAAGATTTCTTTTATTTATTTTGCCTTTGCATCACATTACTCAGAAACAAACACAGAGAGAGAGATAGAGAGAGGGAGGGAGAGAGAGAGAGTGAGAGGGAGGGACAGGGATTCAGAGAAGATACACAAAACAAGGCATAACCTGAGAATTGAATGAATTATTAATGCGTTGACAAGCTCCTGAAATGTTGATCAACTTTGTAATTACTTAATTAATTACATAGCAGACAACGTAATGATTTCTCAAGAAATATATATACTATACACAGCAGTAATTAAAGAGATATTTATATTTTAACTATATTATTAAGTATTTCGTATGAAATAGCGAAACTTGTCTTAAAACGCGTTCGCATGTAAGCCCAAATAATTAACGCACGACACTCGCAGCATAATCCCAATGCACTTACACTCTCTAACAAACACAAGCACTCACACACACACACAAAGACAGTGAGTTTGCTTTCAAGTGCGCGGTTGCGTTTTTATCAGTCTCCGGCGTATCTGGTGGAAATAGTGGTTTCCATCCTACTAAAATTGGAGAAATTAGTGAAGCGCTCCTCCGTAGCGACAGTACATACCCTTCGACATCTAGCTGTGAGCCGGTACATAGTTTCTGGCGACCTTTAGCTGCTTTTTCTGGTGGATCTTGAGGTGCAGACCTGTGGCAAGGGGAGGGTGAGCGTCCCTTTTGTTTTCCCTCCAGGTTGAATTGTTGTTATTGTCTTGTAAAACTATACAATTTACAATAACAATATTTCCCGCCGATACTGCCTGTGCTTGCACTCTTATTGCTACGACTAAACAGCTGTTCGTAGTGCTGGACAACGTCGAGGGATAACAGCGATTTAGCAGTCTTACTGGCTACATCTATCAGCTGATTAGCCAATACACCCACCCGCATCGTGTTCTGAGCAACGGGTTCTGTGTTGCATACTTTCGGGAGATACAAATTTTACCTGCCTACTTCCAGGGTAAAATTATTTGAACAGTAGCCAGTATTCTCAGCCGCGGGACAGCCGTCTCGGATCATGGAGGAGGAAGAAAAGCGGGCCTTTGAGCGTCGCTCAACGTTGCCGCGGACGCCGACAACTCCACAAGAAGTTCTTGCGAGTCCAACAAGCTCTCCAGAAAAGCAAGCGGATATGTTCCCAACGACATTGAGGGCCACGTTGGGCCAAATGGGCTCGGTTCTTGAAGGTCTTACCGTATGGTTTAACAGCCAGCGGTATATAACCACAATAAGGCGGGATGAAATTATGCAGCTGAGTTGTCTCCAAAAGCTTGCTGTTGAGCTTTGTAGCTCGGAATTGGTGAGCACGGGAGTGCAAACGACGCCAACGGTCATTAGACCTAATATCGAAGCGGAGAAACCCGAGAAAACTAAGCAGGGCGTATCATTCAACAATGCGACGGTGGCCAGTGGCAGAGGCAATGATACACCGAAACGGCAGAGAGACCCAGCCTGGGAACAGCGCAGAACGCCTCCCAAAAAGAGTAAACGGCAAATCAAGCAACAGCAGGCAGTAGTTATCCCGCAAAATTCCGGTGCAAAGCCAGTAACGCAAGGAGTGTCTTCAAACGCGGGAGAGAAATGGACCTTGGTCAATAAGCGGCAAAAACAAAGAGACCGTATTCGCACTGATGCCATAGCGGTGTCGGGTGTGGGTACATGCTCCTACTCGGACATTTTAAAAATGGTCAAAAGCGATCCATCGCTAAAACATCTGAGCAACGATGTACGTAGCATCAGGAAAGCTGCGAACGGCGATCTTCTACTCAGGCTGGATAGAAAGCCAACGCACAACTCAGATGAGCTGAAAGAAGCAGTAAGTAAGGCTTTGGGCAGTTGTGCAGTAGTAAAGAAGCTAACGGAGACGGCGCAAGTGGAGATTCGCGACTTGGACGAGCTGGTCACCAAAGTAGAAATTGCTGAGGCAATCAAACTGGCGCTGGAGGACCCATCGCTGAGTAGCGAGGTGGTTAAATCGTTGAGGCCTTTGAAGGACGGCCAACAAGTGGCGACATTGATCCTGCCAGCTGCAAAGGCAAAGACGTTGGTAAACATAAAGAAAATTCGAATTGGATGGGTGATCTGCCGTATACGCGAAATATTGCAGCCAAAACGCTGCTATAGATGCTTGGGGTACGGCCACATGGCAGCGAAATGCACCAGTGCTGAGGATTTGAAGGACGTATGCTACAAATGCGGAGAGCATGGCCACCTGGCCAGAACCTGTAGCAAACCATTCAAATGCAGGTTATGTGCACGCATTGGGGAAAACCCTACAGACCACGCAGCGGGCAGCTTCCGTTGCCCAGCCTATCGGGAAGCTGTAAGTAATATGAAATGTTAAGGTTGCTCCAAATCAACCTTAATCACTGTATCGACGCCCAAGCGCTTTTGGAGCAGTCTACGAGAGATGCGTGCACAAACATTGCCATTATCAGCGAGCCACATCACCGTATGTCAATCTGCCCGAGGACGTGGGCTGCCGACACAAGTGGTAAAGCGGTGCTGTGGGCATGTGGAGCCCCATCCACGTTACTAGCAGAGACCAAATCTTTTCAAGGCTTTGTTCGCGCGAAAGTGGCTGACACATGGCTCTACAGCTGCTACTTGGCTCCTAGCCTTCAGCTGAGTGTTTTTGTAGCCATTCTGGAGGAGCTCGTTGAGGATGCCAGAGGACGAAAAGTTGTCATTGCAGGAGACTTCAATGCATGGGCCACAGAGTGGGGCAGTCCGGCCACAAATGCCAGGGGTCGAGCGCTTCTCGAAACACTTGCTTCGCTGGATTTAGTGCTTCTAAATACGGGCTCACAGCACACCTTTAGTAGAGCTGGGACCGGGTCAATCGTGGATTTAACCTTCGCCAATGCATCCACATCAGTTGGTGCAACTTGGCAAATCAGCGACGTCTACAATGCAAGCGACCATGTCACGATTCTGATAAGCATTGGAAACACCGAACGGACAACGACTAACATAGCGCCTTACCAGACAGCTTATCGCGTTGAGCAGTTTAATAGGCAAGCCTTTTCTGCAGCGCTTCAATCGCTTAGCACTACTGGAAACGCCGAGAGCAGAGCATGCCAAATGACAAGCGCCCTAACCCAAGCTTGCGACGTGAGTATGCCGAAAAGGAAACTATACAGACGTCATCACGAGCCGACTTTTTGGTGGAATGATCGCATCGCCAATGCCCGCCATGCCTGCCTGCAGGCAAGAAGACGCTACCAGCGCTCTCGGGGTAGGCCTGGCTTCAACTGTAGACAAGAGGAGTTCAGATCCGCGAGAAAGGCACTGAAGCGTGAAATAAGAGTCAGTAAAAGGGAGTGTTTTCTTCGACTCTGTGATTCTGCTGAGAACGATCCCTGGGGCAGAGCCTACAAAATAGTAGTCAAAGCAATCTACGCCGGCAAGCAGCACGCACCGACAAGTGCAACCGAGTTGAAGCTGATCGTGGAGACTTTATTCCCAAACAACGCATCGCAGCTTATTGACGAGAGCCCTCCAAGTCGGAGTACGGTCGTTTTATCTTACCCAAACATGGTCACGGAAGACGAAATTCTGGAGGTGGCTAGAAGTCTCAAAGCCAGCAAAGCCCCTGGCCCAGACAACATACCCAATCGCGCAATCAAAACAGCCCTCGCCCTATACCCCAGCGTTTTCGTGGAGCTCTTCAACACGTGCCTCATTGAAGGAATCTTTCCATCAATATGGAAGCTCCAGACATTGGTGCTGCTGCCAAAGCCAGGTAAGCCACCAAACGAGCCATCGTCATTCAGGCCAATTTGTCTGCTCAACACTCTCGGGAAGATTTTGGAAAAGCTGATCTCCACCAGACTGGAATTATCGATTGCGGAAGGAGGCGGACTATCTACAAATCAATTTGGTTTTAGGAAAGCAAGGTCCACCATAGACGCCATAGGCATGGTGACCAACATTGCTTCGCAAGCTATACAAGGCACAAGATGGCAGGGTGGCTCGAAAAAGTATTGTTTAGTCGCTACACTGGATGTAAGAAATGCCTTCAATACTGCCAGATGGGACAGAATACTACAGGCACTGGCCGATTATTGTGTCCCTGATTACCTCCTGAAGGTAATAAAAAGCTATTTTTGTGGACGAGTGCTTCAGTACTTCACTGCTGATGGGAAGAAAACACACCAAGTCTCTGCCGGAGTTCCTCAGGGATCTGTCTTGGGACCTCTTCTTTGGAACGCCATGTACGACGGAGTTTTGCGGCTAGCGCTTCCCCCTGGTGCGGATCTCGTTGGATTTGCTGATGATGTAGCGATAGTGGTGGTTGGCAAGGAGCTTCGAGCAACGGAACAGACGTGTAGCACTTGCATAGCCTGTGTCCAACGCTGGCTATCCACAGCCGGACTACAACTTGCAGCCCAAAAAACCGAAGCTGTCCTCATTAGCAGCCGGAAACTTGTGGAGACTGCAAATATAACTGTCGGAAACACAATTATATCTTCAAAACGTGCCATAAAGTACCTTGGGGTTATATTGGACACAAGGCTGTCCTTTAGGGAGCACCTGGAATATATCCATACCAAGGCTGCAGGATCCAACCGGGCACTCTCAAGAATTATGCTCAACACTCGGGGGCCTAAACAGCAACGCCGAATACTACTGATGAGCGTAGCCAAAGCGACAATCCTCTACGCAGCACCCATCTGGTCGAAAGCAATGGCGGTACCAACTTATAGCCGAGGGATCTGCTCTACGTATCGGCTATGTGCCATTCGTGTGAGCTGTGCTTTCCGTACTATTTCCGACGAGGCTGCCTTAGTAATAGCAGGAATGGTACCAATCGACGAGCTGGCCAGTGAAGCAGACACTATTTACAGGGCCGTAAAGCAGAACTCCGCCGACGACTTCTCGATACGTTTGGCACGCGCTGATGCCAGACAGCGATCCATCGACCGCTGGCAAATCCGCTGGGATTGCTCCTTGAAAGGTCGCTGGACCCACCGACTGATCCCCAACCTTGCAGCTTGGCTCAACAGACGACATGGTGAGGTTAACTTTTACCTAACACAAATCCTCTCAGGTCACGGGTGCTTCCGTAAGTACCTCAAACGCTTCGGCCACGACGATTCCGATGAGTGCCCATCGTGTGGGCGTGGTACAGTGGAGGACCCCCATCACGTGGTGTTTGAGTGCGCTAGGTTTGCGCATTTCAGGAGTAGATTGGAGGAGGCTATGGGCGGCCCCATCACCGAGCTTAACCTAGTAAGCGGAATGCTGGAATCGCTCAGCAAATGGGAGGCAGCCAGCACCTTTGCAGCAGCGCTCATGACGGAGCTGAGAAGGGAGGAGCGCAGCAGAAGGAGCTCATAAAATAGCTAAAGGTGACACCAAGGGACCTACGAAGCATTGCCTCGCGGCCGTACCGTGGGCACCCAGTGCCACCTATAGTTTCTTTTGCTTCTTGTTTGTTATTGTTATTAGTACTATGTAGTATAAGTTTTGCAATAAATGGAATATAAA